>OY740810.1:19767869-20126911 GCA_963514005.1 Raja brachyura | reverse complement strand
AATGACCTTAGTATATTCATGTATGGAAATCAGATTATAATTCATGCTGTTATGCATATATATAGAGAAACAAAAACCTAGAAACAAGGCAAGAGGAGTCAGACTTCCATCACTGTTCTGCACAAATAAATCAATCAACCTTACCCTTTAACTATAGAAACAAGACGAAAATAATGCCACATATTCAACCGTATATGGTTCAATGAAATTAAGATATATATGTAAAACATATGTATGGAAACAGGCCCTTCGGCCCACACCGACCAGCAATCTACCTTACACCAGTTGTATCCTACACGCCACGGATAATTTACAGAAGCCAATTAACCTACAAACCTGCACTTCTTTTGGATATGGGAGAAACCGGAATATCCAGAGAAAACCATGTGGTCATAAGGAGAATGTACAAATACTGTACAGACAGTACCTGTAGTCAGGATCAAATCTGGGCCTGTGGTGCTGCAAGACAGCAATCTACCGCTGTGCTACCATGCCACCCCATTAAATTAATTTTTCTGTAATATATTTATTATGGTGTCACGCCAATAAAGATGAACACATGATTATAATTTCTGCCCTTAGTTGGATAACACACATCTCCAGTCATTGTGTTTTATGGCTGGTTTTCAACCTCTTCAGTCTGAAGGTCTCGACCCGAAACATCACCTATTCTTTCTCTCCAGAGATGCCGCATGTCCTGCTGAGTTATTCCAGCTTTTAGTGTCCATCTTCAGTTTAAACCACCATCTGCAGTTCCTTCTTACACTCTTTGTTAAGCAAAACAGGTCCTATTCTCATAATATTATTCACCTCAACAAAGAAATTTCTTCACCTCTGTTGCTACAGAGAATACAATCCCAGTTATCAAATCTTTCTTCAAAGTGAAAAAAAATTCCAGCCCCGCCAATATGTTCATAAATCGCCCCTGGATCCTCTCCAGAGAATTTGCACCCTTTCTAGAGTGTGACACAATCTTACAGCATGGAAACAGCCCTTAATCCCAACTTGTCCATGCAGATCAAGATGCCCCATCTAAACTAGTCCCATTTATCCGCATTTGGCCCATATCCTTAAACCTTGTGTCTGTGTAAGGGTGTGTGTTAGGTTGTGTGTGTTAGGTTGTGTGTGAGAGTGTGTGTTAGGTTGTGTGTGAGAGTGTGTGTCAGTGAACCGGCGACAACACCCGGAGTGAGCGGAGACTTGGCGATGTCCGGGGAGCATTTCCCTCCCTCCCCCCCCCCGCCCAGGGAATGCGGGTTGGCCTAGGTGCTCTGTGTCCAGCTGGGGTCCAGGTGAGGTGAGGGTCAGTGACCCGGGGGAGGTGAGTGTCAGTGACCCGGGGGTTCAGGGGAGGTGAGAGACAGAGACCCGGGGGTTGGGCATCGGAGCGGAGCTATAGCCCGAGGTTCATCCCCGCGGCTCTGGAGATGGCACCGACGCCCCCACTCACCTGGTTCGCTCCTGGCAACTCCATGCGGTGTGGACAAAGCCGCCGCTGGACACGGAGTCGCCGCAGGTGAGGGTGGGAGGTGTGGGCAGTGCCTGGGAGGGAGGGGTGTCGGTGCTGGGACCACCGCCGCGCCTCACCTCTCACACCATCTGCACGGGAATGTGAATGCGGGTGAGGCAGCATCTATAGAGCGGTAGACAAAAATGCTGGAGAAATGTTTGAGTCTGAAGAAGGGTCAAACTCAGACATAGATGCTGCATCACCCGCTGAGTTTCTCCAGTATTTCTGTCTACATTGCCATTTTAAATAGTGTGCGATGGGCTTAAGGTTACTCACATTGACCAGAAAGTCACCTTTCAGCCATTCAGCAAATACCTGCTTTTGGTAAACGACATCTCTTTTTGGATGTCGTTGCTCGTCTTTACGGGGAACCTGCCGACAAAAAAACTATTCTTATTGGTGAGTGTGGAGGAGTGTGACTTTATTTATTTGTTCATATTTTTAAATATTTTTTTTTTTGAGCATGAGAACTTCTGTAATCAGCGTGAGAATTTCCTCAAATGCGTGAGAGTTGGCAGCCCTGAGGTACAGCAGGCAATGAAGAAAGCTAAAGGAATGTTGGCCTTCATAACAAGAGGATTTCAGTATAGGAGTAAGAGGTTCTTCTGCAGTTGTATAGGGTTCTGGTAAGACCACATCTGGAGTATTGTGTACAATTTTGGTCTCCTAATTTGAGGAAGGACATCTTTGTGATTGAGGCAGTACCGTGTAGATTCACTAGATTGATCCCTGGGATGGCGGGACTGTCATATGAGGAAAGATTGAAAAGACTAGGCTTGTATTCACTGGAGTTTAGAAGGATGAGGGGGATCTTATAGAAACTTATAAAATTATAAAAGGACTGGACAAGCTGGATGCAGGAAAATGTTCCCATTGTTGGACAAGTCCAGAACCAGGGGCCACAGTCTAAGAATAAAGGAGAGGTCATTTAAGACTGAGGTGCGAAAAAAACGTTTTCCCCCAGAGAATTGTAAATGTGTGGAATTTCCTGCCACAGAGGGCAGTGGAGGCCAAATCACTGGATGGATTTAAGAGACAGTTAGAGAGCTCCACTCCACTCGCCACATCTTCCCATCTCCCCCCCTGTCTGCCTTCCGCAAAGACCGCTCTCTCCGCAACTCCCTCGTCAATTCTTCCCTTCCCTCCCGCTCCACTCCTTCCCCGGGCACTTTCCCTTGCAACCGCAAGAGATGCTACACTTGTCCCTTCACCTCCCCCATCCACTCCTTTCAGGGACCCAAGCAGTCATTCCAAGTCCGACAGAGGTTCACCTGCACCTCCTCCAACCTCATCTACTGCATCCGTTGCTCCAGATGCCAGCTGATCTACATCGGTGAGACCAAGCGGAGGCTGGGCGATCGTTTCGCCGAACACCTCCGCTCGGTCCGCAATAACCAACCCGACCTCCCGGTGGCTCAGCACTTCAACTCCCCCTCCCACTGCGTATCCGACCTCTCGGTCCTGGGCCTCCTCCACGGCCAGAGTGATCAACACCGCAAGTTGGAGGAACAGCACCTCATATTCCGCTTGGGGAGTCTGCATCCTCTGGGCTTAAACATTGAATTTTCTCAATTCTGTTAACCCAGACTGCCACCCCCCCCATCTCTCCCTCAGCCCTCTGGCCTTGACATTCCTTCTCCATCTCCCCCCCCCCCCCCCCCCCCCCCCCCCAGTCGCACTAGCTTCTCAATTTCACACCACAAACATCTTACAATGGCCTGCTTCCTTTATCACCAATACTTTTTTGCATATCTTTCACTCATTGTTCCTTATCTCTCCACATCACTGTTTATATCTCTCGTTTCCCTGATCCCTGACCAGTCTGAAGAAGGTCTCGACCCGAAACGTCGCCTATCTCCTTCGCTCCTTAGATGCTGCTGCACCCGCTGAGTTTCTCCAGCTTTTTGTGTAACCCTCGATTCTCCAGCATCTGCAGTTCCTTCTTTAACAATGATAAGGTAGTGTTATTTTAAATGGCCAAAACACCCGATAAAAGAGCTTCGGTCTGGTGGCCAGAGGATGGGTCAGATGAGGATTGGGTACAACAGGCATTGAATGAATATGTGAAAAATGAACCCAATCCAATAATAGAAGAGATCAAGTATGCCGCAGTATGGGAAGCGGGATATAACTATTAAAGGATGAGAGAGGCAGTTTAACTCCTCGTGGATACCACCCTGAGAGGTCAGGGGTTTGCATGGACGAGGAAAGTATTCTGTGGATACCACCCTGAGACGTCAGGGGTTTGAACGGGCAGAATAAAGTATTTTGTCGAACCCTGAGAGGTCAGGGGTTTGCAAGGGCAAAATACGGATTTAGAGTAAGTGGGTAACAGAAACAGAGTACACAGTGCTAAAATATTGTAGAATAGCAGAAAGTAGAATTGCAATAAGAATAATGTAATATAGTGACTACGAGGACAGGGAGGTGTAAGGACTGAGTTTCTTGACTGTTTGTGGAGGTAAATTTGCTGCATTCTCTCTGCTGAGAGATCAAGACAAAATGTGCTTCTTTGTTTGGAGATTAATGGGAGTGGGGTGTGGTCAGATGTTGAGTGACTAGGATTTTTGATTGGTTGTGATCTTAGTGGGCGTGGTTAGAATTTGAGTGACGGTGAATCTGACTAATCATTATCTGAATCAATGTCATAGAAACATAGAAAAATAGGTGCAGGAGTAGGCCATTTGGCCCTTCGAGCCTGCACCGCCATTCAATGTGATCATGGCTGATCATCCAACTCAGTATCCCATATCTGCCTTCTCTCCATACCCCCTGATCCCTTTAGCCACAAGTGCCATATCTAACGCCCTCTTAAATATATCCAATGAACTGGCCTCAACTACCTTCTGTGGCAGAGAATTCCAGAGACTCACCACTCTCTGTGTAAAGAATGTTTTCCTCATCTCGGTCCTAAAGGAATTCCCCTTTTCCTTAGACAGTGACCCCTTTGTCTGGACTCCCCCAAATCGGGACAATCTTCCAGCATCTAGCTGGTCCAACCCCTTAAGAATTTGTAAGTTTCTATAAGATTCCCCCCTCAATCTTCTAAATTCCAGCGAGTACAAGCCGAGTTCTATCCAGTCTTTCCTCATTTGAAATTCCTGACATCCAGGAATCAGTCGTCCAATCACAGCGCTCAGGAACCTGACTGATAGGGGATTAGACCATCCTACTTTAACTTAAAAGGGGAGATAAGAATTATATAAATGTTAATTTTGAAACTTTAATCTGTGTAGAAAATTGCATAATTTCTTTGAAGTAAGAATGGAACGAATGTGATTTGTGTGTAAAAACCGGTTTTAAATGAATGAGGAAGTTCATGTATGTGATAAGTCTTTTGTTTGTTGTAGACCACATGCTGTAAGGGGTGTGTGTGTGTGTGTGTGTGTTCCTTTAAGAAATTGTAAGCAATGAGGGAGGTTACGAACAGCTGTAAGGTAACGAACAACGCTTTGTAACATCGCAACTTAAAAGGGGAAAGTTGGAAAATGTAGGTTGCTTGGTTTTGCTTATGTTTCTATAGATTTCTTTTCAGTAAAGTTAATTTGGAAAATTGTTACTAGCACTAGGAATTGGAAATTTAAAATTAGTCGTGAGAATGGATTGAAATAATTGGAAATAAGTTAATTGCTGAAACATGACCAGCTTTTGGTTTGTTTCGATAAACATTCTGGTTGGAGAAGGGTAATGATTGTTTGCTGAGATTTTCAGAAACAGTTGTGAGGAAGTGGCCCAAGGAAGGCACTTTCAAGATAAATGTGTGACAAGATGGAAGTGTTAATTACGAATTATATGTCATAGATAAGTTGGAAAGGTGGGAAAAGGGGAGAGGAAAGGAATTAGATGTACTTAAGCAGTATAGAGAGGAAAGGAGAGAAAGGCAGTGAGGAGGTAACAGAAGTACGAAACGACAGGTGTAAAAGTAATAAATCAGGAGGAGTCAGTGGAAGCTTTTAAAAGAAAGGTGAATACATTTGCAAAGGAGGGTAAACTATCTGAGAAGTAAGAAATTGAGTTTAGAATGAGAAAGAAGGCATATCAGAAAGTATTAAAGTGGGAAACAAAGGGATAAATTGATGAGACTGCTTTAAAAAGATAAGAGCAGGCCAGACACAGATTATCCTTTGGGGCACCCATAAACTGAGAGGGCTAAAAAATACCTTGCCCAATATTCCTGATGGGGCAGGAAATGGATTATGGCTTTGGAGGAGGAGAACGTGGAACGATTATTGGCTATGGGAGATTTGAAGGCACTGTTGGTGAAAGTGATAGGAACCACTAAACTGACTGAACTCCTGAAGATGGCTGGTATAAAATGCTGTGAACAATGCAATAAACAATGGCACGCTGTTTGACACAGTCAGGCAGAGGGTATGGCAGGCCCTCAGACAATAATCCAGCAGCCTATCTGGAGAACAAGCTGAAAAGGTGGAGACTGGAAACTGAACAAGAAATAGAAGGCAACCAGTTAATGAACACTATATTCTGAACCACTGTGGTGGATGTCATTCCTTCTAAAGTCAAGTCTAGATTGGAGGAGGTGGTGGGATTGTCATCTATTTCCCACCCTGATTCAGTGATCATTTAGTCAATGAGGTTGAGAAATATCGCAAAGATAGGAAAAAGACTTGCAGACCAGCAGGAAGAGGTGCAGAGAAAAATGATGCAAATGTAACTTGAAGAGCTCAAAAAGAAAGAGCGTGAAAAAGGAAAGACAATGTTGTCAGTAACAACAGACCTGGTTGAAAAGTCTGAAATAAGTGATGCACCGACACACAGTGAGTCCTATGACAGAGCCAAACAGGGGCCAGAGAATTCCATGCCAATAATAAATGTATTTGGGAAAGTATTTCCTCAAATGCCCTATCAGGAGTGAAATAAATCTGGATATAAGCCCAGACAGGACTGGGGTCCCCAAGGGAGGGAGGGATCTCAAGAAGGAGGTCAAGAAAGGCTAGTAAGGAGACAGGTAATGGATAAGATGTGTTGGGGATGCAAACAGGTATGGTAATCAGGAAAAAAAAAAAATTAAGATAGTGGTGAACACAGCTATGGTAAGAACATTAAGAAGAGGTATTAAAGACACCTAGGCTGGGATGCAGCAGGGTTTTAAATACTAGCCCCATGTTTTTAATCAGATGTTATAGGCAGATTTGGAAGGTGTTGATATAGTATGTGGATGATTTGTTGGTTTGTTCCACAAGGGAGAAGCAATGTGAGAGAGACATTGTAATTATCTTGGAAAAGATGGCATAGGAGGTCATAAAGTATCAAGGAAGAAGTTGTTGTTTTGTCAGCAGCAGGTAGAATATTTTGGACAAGTAATATCTAAAGAAGTAAAAGCTATAGCGCAGGATCAAATTGAAGCGATAATTGAAGTTCCCAAACCTCAGACAGTAGGACAGATGATGATGATCTTGGGACTGGCAGGATATAGTTCAGACTAGATTGGAAAGTATGTTGAAATTGTGATGCCATTAAGGAAAATAATGAAGGAAGAAGGACACACAAGTCTGAGAAATGTTTTACAGTCAGAGCCTTTGAATGAAGGGGACAAAAGGTTTTGCTTGTGGATGTTTCTTGTTAAAGGGATCACAATAGCAAGTATGCAGGGTTTGAAGTGATGCATCAGGATGAATTAGACTTTAAGGTAATCAAATTGGAAGCTTGCCTGCAATCTTGCTTAGCTCAGTTGGCAGAAATTAAGGCTTTAAGAGCAGCATGTGTACATGGAGTCTGGCACATGTTTGGAACAGTAGGGAAACAGAAAGGCTTTGAGAAAAGCAACGGCAACCCCATGCAAAGTTAGCAGTATCCCCCAATGAAATGTTGTTTGGGTTACCTTATTTGGGAAAGATAGAAGGAATACTCACCATGGAGGGCAGTGATGTATTCTTAAGGAACTATTTACTGGCAGTATCTCGTTCTGTTACAGAATTAAAAGCTTGCTGCCTAAATATCGATGACAATGGACAGGCAGTAATGGACATATCAGAAGGAATCCGGAAGTTGGCACATGAAAGTGGGATTCGATTGTGGTTATCGGATGGTGGGATTCCATCCTCGGAGGAACATGGTGGAGAACGGCCGGACTTGTGTTTCTATCTGCATTGGCTGGGCTGATATTTATCCCCTGTTGTATCCCTTGTTTTAGGGAACTTATTACAAGGAGTATGTCAGATGCAGGCTGTAGTAGTACTTATGGGAGAAAAAGGCATAGCACAGAAAATAATGATAATGCGACCGGGGAAGGTTCAGGATCCACAGGAGAAGGAGATTAGGAGAATGTTACTTCAATTAGAACTGACGGAGCTTGAAATTAGGGTTTAATCAATAAATGCGTAACCATATAACCATATAACCATATAACCATATAACAATTACAGCATGGAAACAGGCCATCTCGGCCCTTCAAGTCCGTGCCGAACAACTTTTTTCCCTTAGTCCCACCTGCCTGCACTCATACCATAACCCTCCATACCCTTCTCATCCATATTCCTATCCAATTTATTTTTAAATGATACCAACGAACCTGCCGCCACCACTTCCACTGGAAGCTCATTCCACACCGCTACCACTCTCTGAGTAAAGAAGTTCCCCCTCATGTTACCCCTAAACCTCTGTCCCTTAATTCTAAAGTCATGTCCTCTTGTTCGAATCTTCCCTATTCTCAAAGGGAAAAGCTTGTCCACATTAACTCTGTCTATCCCTCTCATCATTTTAAAGACCTCTATCAAGTCCCCCCTTAACCTTCTGCGCTCCAGAGAATAAAGACCTAACTTATTCAACCTATCTCTGTAACTTAGCTGTTGAAACCCAGGCAACATTCTAGTAAATCTCCTCTGTACCCTCTCTATTTTGTTGACATCCTTCCTATAATTGGGCGACCAAAATTGTACACCATACTCCAGATTTGGTCTCACCAACGCCTTGTACAATTTTAACATTACATCCCAGCTTCTATACTCAATGCTCTGATTTATAAAGGCTAGCATACAAAAGCTTTCTTTACCACCCTATCTATATGAGATTCTACCTTCAAGGAACTATGCACGGTTATTCCCAGATCCCTCTGTTCAACTGTATTCTTTAATTCCCTACCGTTTACCATGTACGTCCTATTTTGATTTGTCCTGCCAAGGTGTAGCACCTCACATTTATCAGCATTAAACTCCATCTGCCACCTTTCAGCCCATTTTTCCAACTGGCCTAAATCACTCTGTAGACTTTGGAAATCCTCTTCATTATCCACAACACCCCCTATCTTGGTATCATCTGCATACTTACTAATCCAATTTACCACCCCTTCATCCAGATCATTGATGTACATGACAAACAACAAAGGACCCAACACAGATCCCTGAGGCACCCCACTAGTCACCTGCCTCCAACCCGACAAACAGCCATCCACCATTACCCTCTGGCTTCTCCCATTCAGCCACTGTTGAATCCATCTTGCTATTCCTGCATTTATACCCAACAGTTGAACCTTCTTAACCAACCTTCCATGAGGAACCTTGTCAAAGGCCTTACTGAAGTCTATATAGACAACATCCACTGCTTTACCCTCGTCAATTTCCCTAGTAACCTCTTCAAAAAATTCAAGAAGATTAGTCAAACATGACCTTCCAGGCATAAATCCATGTTGACTGTTCCTAATTAGACCCTCTTTATCCAGATACTTATATATATTATCTCTAAGTATCTTTTCCATTAACTTGCGAAAGATTGGATAGACTCGGCTTGTACTCGCTGGAATTTAGAAGATTGAGGGGGGATCTTATAGAAACTTACAAAATTCTTAAGGGGTTGGACAAGCTAGATGCTGGAAGATTGTTCCCGATGTTGGGGGAGTCCAGAACAAGGGGTCACAGTCTAAGGATAAGGGGGAATTCCTTTAGGACCGAAATGAGGAAAACATTCTTTACACAGAGAGTCGTGAGTCTCTGGAATTCTCTGCCACAGAAGGTAGTTGAGGCCAGTTCATTGGCTATATTTAAGAGGGCGTTAGATGTGGCACTTGTGGCTAAAGGGATCAGGGGGTATGGAGAGAAGGCAGGTGCAGGATACTGAGTTGGATGATCAGCCATGATCACATTGAATGGCGGTGCAGGCTCGAAGGGCCGAATGGCCTACTCCTGCACCTATTTTCTATGTTTCTATAATGTCCTAGCAACTGTGGAGATTCTTGAAGATTCATGGCAGCACTTTTCAAGCCATATGTCATAATACGGAGCAAAAAAATAAACTTCTGGTGGAAGTCAGTGGGTCAAGCAGTATCTGTGGGGAAATAAATTGTTGACGTTTCAGGTCAAAATCTTGTATTAGAGGGTGGACCTGAAAAATCAACCATTGCTGTTCCGCCAAAGATGCTATCCGATCTGCTGAGTTTCTCCAGCAGTTTGTTTTTTGCTCCAGATTATGACCTCTGCAGTCCCCTTTGTCTCCATGCTATAATGTACAGTTGTGTTTTATTCATGTATAAAGATTTTTCATTCATTAATAGTGTGGGTTTACACAATTAAAGTGGGGTACTGTATAATCAAAGTTGCTGTTATCAATTGACTTCTTAGCCATTCACTTTTCATAAATTATCAAAACTTGGTTCTCTTTCTCTTCAGGCAATCAGTGTTTCAGGAGGCCAGTTCTACAAGCTCAGTGGATAAGGATATTATGCGGTTAAATTGAGGTGTATAGTAAAAAAACTGTTGGAAGAAGCCAGCGGGTCTACTTAGCGGCAAGACCAAGGGCAGACTGGGCGATTGTTTTGGTGAACACTCTGGCTCAGTGCGCCTTGGCCTACACAATCTCCTGGTTGCCAATCATTTTGAGCTGAGCTGTCTCTACTGTCAGATTTGCATTAATCTTGCGTAGCAAAAGAAAAAGGGAGGATTGTGAGAAATAGAGTGATTAAACCCCCACTGTTGTGAAGGTCCGGCCGAGGATTCTAACATTGTTGTGAATGAGGTAACCAGCATCGTCCTTGAGCACCACTGATAGCATTGTACAGCGGCAGACAGAGATGGGGGCTGCGGCCATAATCACCAGATACTAGCTTTTCAATTAAAATACAAGAAACTAGGCCAGGTCAATACCAACTGAGTATGCTTAATGAAATAAGTGAATATTACTTCCACACCCTGGTCAAGAAACTGCTCATTACCATGAACATGAACATGCAATGTATGATGTGGGAGGTACTGGGGGACGTACCTATAGATTGTGCACCTCAGTGCTCTGATTGGGAAGAGTCAGAGGGGAGGTTATGCCAGCAGAATTGTGTGTATAAAGGGGCTTTACTTTCCTGACTTTGGTGTGCCTCTAGGGGACAGCAAAGCAGAGGCACATATTCAGCAGAATATTATCTTAATAAAAGCTTCTTTGCTGACTTTGTCTCAAACAGCGTTTGTGATTTTTTATATCTCACAACAATGAATGGCGGTGCTGGCTCGAAGGGCCGAATGGCATCCTCCTGCACCTATTTTCTATGTTAAGATATCAATGTCAGCCTTGTCCCCTTGGTGGCAAAGCAGTACATAGATTCTCTCTCTCTCTCTCTCTCTCTCTCTCCTTGTTTTGGAAGCACGCGAGGGAGGGGGCTTTACGAAGTTCGCTCTCTCCAGTTCCGTATGTCAACTGAAAAAAAATGTTCTGCGGGTTTACAAACTTGCTGTTATATTTGCACTCGCAGGGCCGCGTATGTTTTCTTGAGGAGGACCGGCGAAGGTCGGAACTATTAGTTGGCATCAGTTGTTCCGCAACAGATTTGAAGGTGGGACTAAGGTCAGCAACAAATCGCTTCCGGCATCAGAGTATAAGAAGTTGTCGGAGGCTCATTTCCGGTCTTTCGAGCGCGCTGTGAAAATGGTGAGTGCGGCGCTGACATGGCGGCGCGCCGGGCAATCTGCGTCCATCCTCATCCCGCCGGTCCACGGCCGCCAACTGCTGGTCTCCATCAGCTCTCCACACGCCCGGGCTGATTTATAGCGCCGATATTGTAGGGTGGGGGTGGATGGATCCCAGTGATGCCCCGGGACTAAGATGTAGGCCCCGGGCTCTGCTCTGCTCCTGTGGCTGGCGCTCGGCTCGGTTCAAGCCTCCTGTGCCATCGGCTCTTCACACCCACTGCACCATGCCCCGTGGTGCTTTCGCACAAATAAATTCCATGGATGTATCGGGCAGAATGATGCGGGACGCTGTCAGCAGAATCTTAAAATGTTGTCAACCCGCCATCCTTGCATGTTCTTCTTGCCTTCCTCGCCACAATTTAGCTTAATGTTACTTGTTTTGTTTTGTAACAATAAAGATTTATGTTTCCCAGTTTCAACAGATTTTTGATTAAAGGAAGGTTTGCAAATGCTCAGAAATAAAATTAGAAAATGCTGTATATGCATGAGCACCTTGCTCAGTGGAGAAAGAAACAATATTTAATCTGTCAATATTCATTTTGAGGCATTAGCTCAGTTTCTGCAGTGATGCTGGACCTATTGAATAATTCCAATGTTTTCTTATTCTTTAAACTGGTTATAGTGTAAAGGATTATCACAAACTGTTCAGGGGATGGTTTGGTTAGGAGGATCAATAATGACTTGGAATAGAAATTGTATTGTTAAGTTAGCACCAGAAAAGATGATTCGATTAAATATTTAAAATATAATCTTTCAGAGGCGAGATACCCAGTAAAACCCACACGGTCACAGGGAGAACCTGCAAACTCCACACAGACAAAACCCAAGGTCAGGATCAAACCCAGGTCTCTGGTGCTGTGAGGGTGCACCTATACTACCTTCCCTATCTTGACACACTTCATGTATAAATGGGGTCCTGGAGCCATCTCATTTGCCACAGGCTTCCAAAGTGAAAAATATAGGGTTGAGTTGGATGACCGACCCACATTCTGTCCCTTCCAAGACTGATCAATGTGATAGTTGTATCTAATAGTACTGCATTAGTTGATGCCCAGAGGTTAGTAAACTCAGCACAATTTAAAAAAAGATGAAGTTACACTTGGTATGACACGGGGTGAGTAGGTCTTGTGAGCCTGAAAATCAGTCTATTTAAAGTGGTTTTGGAGTTATCTGCATAGCAAGTTCTGAATATGGCATTAAAGCAGGAGCCTTGTGCTTTCCTGTGAATTCCAGTTGAAGATTCTGCATTTTGGTCACATTAGGCAGCTAGTAAATGAAAGCTAAATGAAAACACTGTGGTTAGTTGGGAACAGCTTGGAAATATTGTTGGAAAACTGGCTTGAACTGAGAAAAGTGCTTGTTTTTATGCCCAACCAAATCGGTTAATCTTGAAGCACAGGTATGTTAACCAGAGAACCATCTCTTACATTGGGTGACTCAAGTGCTAATTTTAAAACCTAATATCTACATGCTTTTTTTTTCATTTTAATTCTATTTTAGACGAAGGGAACATCGTCATTTGGTAAGAGGCGGAACAAGACTCACACTCTTTGCCGGCGATGTGGAGCTAAAGCATTTCACCTGCAGAAATCCACCTGTGGTAAATGTGCCTACCCTGCCAAGAGAAAGAGAAAGTGTAAGTATCCCTGTGGCCAGAATTAGCTTCTCTTCTGTGTCCTCTGAGGTCAACTTGTTTGCTGATATATGGACAAGGTTTTGATTCTGATGATTGACCTTTTAGGTGAAGCTTTGTCAGTTAACACATGTGAATAGTGATAATAATTTGTGACTGCAGAAAAAGTTGGGAATGTTTGTTGATAGCCCACATGAGACATTCCAAATGGTACAATGTTTAACATTATTGATTAAATGCATGTAGCATTGAGAGGTAATTTCATTTGACTTATCAAATCCATGCTGGTAATTTTCTCCAAATAACTTACCATTAAGTCCATGAGATACAAGGAACTGCAGATGCCAGTTTACAAAAGGCGCAAAGTGCGCAACTTGGCGGGACAGGCAGAATCTCATGGCAACATGGATAGGTGATGTTTCAGATCGGGGACCTTCTTCAGGCCCTACGGTGAGTGGGGAAGAAGCTGCAACAACAGTAGCAGTAACACCTGACCCTATACCTCCTCCCTCATCCATCCACAAGCCAGCAGTCCTTCCGGGTGAGACAGATTTCTGTGCACCTTCTATAACCTCACCTACTGCCTTCAATGTTCTCGATTTGGCTGTTTTATCGTCGGCGAGACCGGGTGTAAACTCAGCATCCGTTTCCCCGAATCGTTTGCCGCTCTGTCCGCCAAAGCCTGCTGGATCGCATGGTTATTAACCATTATAATTCACTTTGCTATACTAACCTTTCTGTCCTCGGCTTATTTCATTACTAGACACATGCAAACTGGAGGAACAGCACCTCGTATTCTGCTTAGGAACCATACAATCCACCACTATGAACATTGAATATTCCATTTTTGTGTAACTTCCCTAGAAACAACTTTTTTTTTTCCTCCTGGGATGCTGCCTGAAACGCTGAGTTACACCAGCACCGTGTCCTTTTATGTAAACCGGCATCTGCAGTTCCTTGTTTCTGCCACCTATTGATCTTTTGATTACCAAGTATTGAGTGAAGTGAGCTCAAAGATGGTAAAAGTCAGCATAGTCAATCAAGTCTGCTGCACTGCTTTTTATTCAGCATTTTGTTTGGACATTTATTGCTTAAGAGACATTAAGTTATATTCCCGTCTTTATTTTTGTAGATAACTGGAGTGCAAAAGCCAAAAGGAGAAACACAACAGGCACAGGTCGCATGAGGCACCTGAAGGTGGTGTTTCGGAGGTTCAGGTAAGATGGAGGAAAATTGGTTGTGTTGATAGTGTAACATGGTTTATGTCTTGGTATCATTAGCACTTACTTAACACTGCAAGATTAAATTTCCAAATGGGAGAAAACATTAGTGGTTTATGTTTTTATTTGAGGTAGTGGACTAAATATGAATCTACAATGATGAGGCAGCATGCACCAAATTGTTGAGTAAAATGTTGTGAATGTAGATTGGATTTGAGAAATAAACAGTGGTTATTATTTACATCATCATGCTTTTTCTGTCTTTAAAGCCTGACTTTGTTGTTACATTTTTTTAGCTTTCCATTTAAAATTCCAGTCCCTCGGGATATAGTAGAAACCGCCTTTATTAACATTGTCAATTGCATCTTTCTATTAGATGTAGTGAGTGTTGTCCTAAGTTTTCTGAGAACACCATTCAGCCTCTCGTGTCCATTTTTGGAGGGGGGTGGGGTCAATTTTGATTATTCACACATACTAGCTATTGGCTCATAGTCTTGTAGATTATGGCAAATGGCACACTTAGGGACAATGAAATCAGTGTGCACTATGCTATTTAGTTTGAAAATGCAACATATGGTTAAATGTTTATTTTACTTAACGTAGGTTTTTCACCAACACAAATGTTATAATGAGGTCACAATCCTTAAATTTTTTCACGTTTCTGGCTTTGCTGTTCTTTCAGTTCTTGGCTGTGACCACTTGGAGAAAACATTTTCTGATTCTCTCTTCCAAATCTTTTTATGATAAATGTTCAATATATTCCCTCTGGTTATAGAACTCTGTGGCTGGAGGAATGGGCCTTCCTGTTTGTCTTGACTTATTCCACTTCAGAAGTCTGGAATAAATCTTCCCATGGTCTTCTTCCAAAGAAAACAAATCCAGCCAATTCATAATTGTTCCAGAACTATAAGTCTAACACGGCAACATCCTTGTGAATCTCCTGTGCTCCTCTCCTTTCTTGGCATGTGCATTGTATAAATTTGTAATCCGCATGATGCATTATATCCTTGTCATTGGCCGGACTGATACTTCATGTAATTACACATCCACTTGGTCAGCAAAGACAGATATCACATGCAGAACAAAACCAAAATGCTAGAAAATCTCAGCAAGCCGGGCAGCAACTGAAAAGAAAAACAGTTGCCATTTTGACTGCGCCTCTGTTTGAACTGATGGGAATCTAATGAAAGTTTTAGTAAGAATCCCATGTGGATTCTTCATCTTCCCTAGTTGGCACCTTTAGTGATCTTTGGATGTAAAATCTATGATCCCACTGTATGCTGTTCATTATTTTACACATTTCCATTTCCTAAATATACTTCCTCATGTATTGTATCTACCTTTTCTTCAGTCCTTCAGACAAAACAATCCATACTTTGTAAAGTAGTCAAAAGTTTTAATTTTTATTGTATGGCACAGAGGCTTGTCTCTGAAAACAGCTGCCTCACAGCTCCAATAACCCGAGTTCAGTCTGGACCACTGGGGTGCCTATATGGAGTTTTCACACACTCCCTGTGACTGCATTGGTCTTCCAAGTGCTCACAATTTCTTCCCACATAAAAGATGAGTGGGTTGGTAGGTTTCTTGGCCACTGTACATTGACTCAATGTGTAGGCGAGTGGTAGAATCTGAAGAGGTTGATAGGAATTTGGGGAGAATAAGAATTTTAGTTGGTGTAAGATTCGTGTAAATATGAGGCTGATGGTCAAGCATGAACTCGGTGTACTGGAGGCCCTTGTTTTCTGCTTTGTGGCTGTGACAATAAAATCAAACTATTGATGGTACAGGAGGAATTCATGTCAGATGTTTCCGATGACAGTAGGTAAAAAAATGAAATGTAATTAAGGATTCCTATTATCTCGACTTCCCAGGTAACAAGTAGATTCTGTTTTTGCAGATGATTTTGTATGAAAGTTGAAAAATACACTAAAGTTACTTGATATGATAACCATACCTCTACAGTATTGCAATAAATAGCATCGAAAGCACATAGGATCAATAAGAAAGAACAATTGCTAAAAGTGAAGAGAGGGGGAAGATTGGTTCTGCTGTTTGGGAACAAATATGTGTAGCAATGTTACAAAATTTTGAGATTTAAAAAATCAAGTCTGTAATTTATCCCATCAGGTAAAGCATAAAAAGAAGTGTAATTTGACACCTAATTCACTTTCATATCTTCAAACCCCTGTCTCACGGTGCGAGTTGGCCCACGAGTGACCCCGAGTTTTCACTCGTGGCGATCACGTAGCGGGAATGTCGGAACTGGCGCGAGCAACTTATCGACTCGTGGCGCTAACGGCAGCTACTCGGGGAAACTTGTTAACTCGTGAAAGAAATCAAACCTGTTTGATTTTTTCCACGAGTTAAATTAACTGTTCAAGTTAAAAATGGAAACATTTAAACTCGTTGTAATAACGTAGTGGCCCGTGCGTTTATCTTAGTGACTCGTGAGTCTACCGCGGGAACTTTCTTATAATCTGCTCGAGTAAAGACTGAACCAAAGATAGACACAAAATGCTGGAGTAACTCAGCGGACCAGGCAGCATCTCTGGAGAGAAGGAATGGAGTCGAGACCCTTCTTCAGACTTACCCGAAACGCCACCCATTCCTTCTCTCCAGAGATGCAGCCTGTCCCGCCGAGTTACTCCAGCATTTTGTGTCTATCTTCGGCCTTTCTGCGATGATCTGCCACTTGTCCTTTATTACTGAGGCGCCTGCCCCGTGGCTTCGTATTCGTCACTGTCTCAATGAACGGCTTTAGGACGCGGTTAAAGACCTGCCGGAGGGGCAAGTCTGGGGCGGTGGGTGGGATGTGTCCACGTGTGATGCTCCATCCACCTCCCGGGGCCGAGAGTGTGAGATTGGGAAGGAACTGCAGATGCTGGTTTACACCGAAGATAGACACACACAATGTTGGAGTAACTCCGAGGGACAGGCAGCATCTCTGGAGAGATGGGATGGGTGAGATTGCGGGTCGAGACCCTACTTCAGACTTCTCCAGAGATCCCGCTGAGTTTACTCCAGTAGTTGGTGTCTATCCCGGTGGCGGGGAGCCGGGCTTGCCCGACCCGCCGCCTCTACTTGCTGGTCAGTCCGGTGATGATCGCCCTCCGACCGGGATGCAGCGGAGTTTTGCACCCGGTGAGTTGTCCAGCGCTCACGGTGGACGAGGGAGGACAGCAACAGGCCAGGTGAATGAATAGCAGCACATAAATGAGTCAACCTTTAACATTTCTTGATTTTATGTTTTAATTTACAAGCCGCTTCACACGAGGCAAGTTTTATTTTCAGTCCGAAGAAGGGTCTCGACCCGAAACGTCACCCATTCAACGATAGACACAAAAAAGCTGGAGTAACTCAGCGGGACAGGCAGCATCTCTGGAGAGAAAGAATGGGTGATGTTTAGATCCAAATGCTGGAGAAATGCATCAGGTCGAGACCCTTCTGTCACCCATCCCTTCGCTCCATAGATGTTGCTGCACCCGCTGAGTTTCTCTAGATTTTTGTGTACCCTCGATTTTCCTGCATCTGCAGTTCCTTCTTAAACACTGCTGGAGTAATTCAGCAGGTCGAGATCCTTCTTCAGAAGACGAGCCCTTATCCGAAACGTCATCTATCCACGTTCTCCAGAGATGTTACCTGGCCCGCGTTGTTACTCCAGCTTGTTGCGTCTGCCTTCCGTCTAAAGCCTTGGGATCGTCGCCGACGTGAAGACGGTGCAAAGCCCCCGCGCCCGGTGCAATGGGCGGGGAGCTAGAGAGGGGAGGGAAGGGGGCACATACATGACCGGGAAGCAGAGGGGTGGGGGTGGGGTTGGTGACAGCCAGGGCCAACAATGAGATGGAGAAAGACAGAAACGACGTGCAAAGGAGACCTACAATAGCGCATGATATCTCTCGCGTTATGGCGGGTGATTGTCGCCTGCCAGCTGTTTCTGCCCCTAAAGCCTTGGGCTCATTGCCCTTTGTGTTGGCGTGGAGGGGGACAGGGAGACACAGCGGCTTTTGAGACTGGTGGGCCATCACTACCAAAGTCAGCACACCTCTCCTACACACGTCTCCCACACTAAGACCATCCCGCAGAGAATGATCCCAGCACCCAAGAGCCTTGTCTGTCACCCCCCACCCCCAACCTCCCTCCACCTCAACTTACGCCTGGGCACCAAAGCAGCTCAAGAGGCGAACCCTGAGCTCCGTCTCCCAACAATCTGAACAGCGGCTGCGGCCGGCCGGCACCCGGCATGGACTTCTCACACCCTCACACACTTACCTTCATTCACGGTTGGCTCAAGAGTAACAGGAGAGGAACTTGTTAACTCGGGAGAGGAAGTTGGAACATCGCAGCAATGACATACCCGTGGGAACTCGGTTAAACACTTGATCATAAACTTGAAATCTTGTACACAACCACGAGTCTTTTTTTCTTTCACTTGGGGTCACTCGTGGGATGACTCGCTCAGTGAGACAGGGCTTCAGTATTAAAAAAAGTTATGGCCATTTTCCTACTCGGAAATTAGCCTTTTGGCCCCTATTGCTTTTCTACTGACTTAACACAAAAACTGTGATCGAGGACAGTCAAAAGCCCATAACATTCTTAAAAATTAAGAGAACTGAAAGATATTTTCAGTTATTATAGATTGAAGTATTCTGAAATAACTATGAAACAATCTTACTTGGATGACCTGAAATTAAAGCATATAATTAGTTAGTTACCCAATTGTAGCTAATTACAAAATTCAATTACTAGATCTAAACATCTATCAACTTCTTAAGAAAAACTGAACATTTTTAAATAGCCTAAGTGTCCAAATAACATTCACACAAGAATTCACAATATAACATGATTTAAAAATCTCATTGTCATTAATTTATAAGCCAAATGGAAGGAATTTAATGTTTAATTCCCGTAAATTAATCGCCATTTTAATCATCTTGCGAGTGGGATTTACTGGAACGCGATCGATTGGAACGTTGCAGTTGCGGTAAATTTCAACCCCATATCGGCAAGAAAAATACTGCCGGTTTGAATGGGGAATAAATCACCTTCTCGCAACGTGAAATTTTGATTAAAGCTATCCTAAGAAGCACTTTTTTATGGAAAAATAAACTGCATAACTTGCCTTGTCCCCTACGCGAGGTCCGTCCCGTTGTCGGCGTTCACGGCTTTAGAAGATGATTTTAAATTTACTACAGCAATTAAATTAGCAAGCGCAGTTTAAAAATCACTTCAGAGAACGGCAGTCGAAGCGATTTTTCTTCATCAACTAAATAGCCTGTTCAAGATCGATTAGAATAGGCTTCCGAAATACCGCATTTTAAACCTGCCCACCTCTCAAAGGCGCCGAAGTCGCGCACACGGGCAGTCACTGAACTGCAGCGCCGCTGAAGGTAAGTATTGTAACATGCCTAATATGTGTGTGCACATTGGACGTGACTTAAATGCAGGGGTCAGCAACCTTGTTCTGCATGGGGGCCGGGTGGCATGTCTTAGCGGATGGCGGGCCGCATCTACCATGTGTTCACATGGATTCTGCCCCCATCCCGCCCCGGATGGCAGGCATCAAATCACGTGTTCACATAGATTCGGCCCCTTTGAGTACGCCACCCGGAGCACTGGCTCCTATTTACGGATGTTCACGAACATGGCGCACCTACAATCCATTGCCTTGGCACTGTCCTGAAGGCGGTGGCTCATACTCACTTGTCCCTGGCCTGTTGACAACCCCAATCCCGACTGAAGCCCAGATACAGAAGATGTGCAGCTATACCGGGGGCTTTGCGCAGGACGTGGTACAGCCAGAGCTCGGCAGCTCCGCAATTGTGGCCGCCAGCGCAGGCTTTCTTGCGTCACCGTACCTGGGCGCCTCGGGGCCGGGAGGTACCAAAGATGAAGGAAGTCTGCGGGCCGGATGACAACGGAAACACAAATACGCCGCATTTGGCCCGGGGGCTGTAGGTTGCCGACCCCTGCTTTAACACAATGGGAGCTCACCCATGTGTAGCAGGCATGATATTCTTTCGATATATGTCGGGATTCCGTTTTTTTTGTTTTCCTATTTTTCATTTTTTTGTGCCCGATTATTTGGAGGTTAATCAACCGCTGTCTCTAAGGGAGTTGCGTCCAATCACCCACTAGCTTCCCTTAAAATCCGCTTCGGCCTATGTTTCTTGAGTCAGCCCCTGTGTCCAAGGGCCTTTCATCCCATCACGGACCAGCTTCTCTTAAAATTCTCGTCCAATCAACAAATCGGTCTGCCGTCCAATCAGCCACTGTATCCAAGGGCGTTGCGTCCATTCACATAATGCGCCGGTCACTCGCGGCCAATCAGACGCAGTCTCCGAGGGGTGTTGCGGCCAATCGCCGACCAGCTTCCTTTACTGAAGCAGACGATTTTGTAACCAAAAAGAATACAAGAGAAAGGAACATGTTAGCAGCTCAACTGGCAAGAAAGAAGCACAGGGAAGCCATGTTGAGCAAGTTTACAAAAATAAAGTGTCAGGCAAAGAGGAAGTCAAATTAGAGTTTAGGTAATATTACTTATGTCATAGGTTTATCAATTACTTTTTTCTGTGCTGTTTGCACACAGTGCTAGGCAAAGAGACATTTCAGGTAATATTTTCTGCAAAGATTATTTTTAGTTGTATGAAGTTTATTTCATGAAATATTTATATTTTGGTGGTTATTTTACATGTTATGTGTTAGAAAAATTCTAAGCTTCTGTTATGTAAACTACCAGTAGAAAGCTTGGAAATCACTTTCAATTTATTGAAAATGCCCCCTTAACCACCCCCCCTCCCCTTGACCCCGCCTGGGGCCTAACCGGCCAATACTTCCTACTTTTATTCTGGTGGTGAATATCATGCCTGGTGTATGGGTGTTCATGAGTCTGGTAGACACAAAAAGCTGGAGAAACTCAGCAGGACAGGCAGCATCTCTGGAGAGAAGGAATGGGTGACGTTTTGGGTCGAGACCCTTCTTCAGACTCGTAGGTCTGGTGGCCCTGTAGTCACTGCTTGCAAACTTCCATGTTTTAGGCAAGAGGGACAGATTTAGCGCCTGGCATGTATCCAGGTGGGTTCCAGATTGATGTACAAACAATAAAGTTAAACAGTAATACATGAAATAATTTACAACAATTTATTGGAAGATAATTTTTTGTAGATTCAAACGTAGAATAGGTAAAACTCCTTGCCAGAATGGGTTACACTTGTACTTAGGAAATAGAACTGGCATTTGATAGATTATTACTGTGTTCAGCATAGGCTTGAGATTTGTCAGATTGTGAATTTGGAACAAATTGCAAAGAATGCGAAGTTAGTTATAAACAGAAAACTGATCCTAAACTTCAGCAATTGCAAAGTGATAAATGATATTCCATACGGATTAATGGTGGGGCCACTGTATATTTATCTACACTATTTGTGTCCCCTCTGGCTGTGGTGTAGATGACTGGCTTTCAGAATATATGTTCAGACATGTGTCTGAATACAGGCAAGCCCAGTGTTATGGGAGTGTGTGTACTTCGGTAAGCTCCATATTGTGAGTTTCCATGCTACAAAGCCATGCCATTACATTGAGAAATACAATTAAAAAAGTTATGCTTTTTCCACAAAATACGTGAGTGCAAATTTTATTCTGTCATACTTTTGAGTGATTTGTGAATACTGTAAGGGGAAATTTTCCATTAACCGAATTGCTGTGACCAAGTAAGTTCTTGGTCTACAGCTTATTTAAACGAGCAGAGATGGCAGCCAATTCCAGAACATCCTGTGACCCACCCAAGTATTCTGCTGTCCACATAGAACATCACCAACTGAATCTCAGTCTGAAGAAGGGTCTCGACCCGAAACGTCACCATTCCTTCTGCAGAGATGCTGCCTGTCCTGCTGAGTTCGTCCAGCATTTTGTCTATTTTTGGTGTAAACCGCCATCTACAGTTCCTACATAGAACATCGCTGATGTAGACGATGATATTATTTATATTTAAATAATAAAAGTATATTGAGGGAAATTAGTAGCAAACTATGACAATCAGAATTATTCTCCCACTGTGCGAAAATTGGAGTAGAGGAACCAAATAACAGTACGGTGTAACTCGTGATAAGTTTTTAAATGGCCTTGTGTTACATTTTTGTGATCTGAATTAATTTGCCTCGCTGTCAACTTACCTTGCATGATCTAAGTTTTAACAATAACATGGGAAATTGTCCAATATTAATCAAAAAACAAACATCTGGTCAAGACACGAATCGAGCGTAATATGTAGCAAAGGCATTTCATCTTTGCCATTCTCAGGCAGCATTTGAAATCGGTAGCTTAGCAGATGCCAATGTTACGGATTCCCCTGCAACCCTCAATGTTGCATCGTAAGTTGCATGGTCAATTGGCCTGCTAGTACTCATTTAACGGGCCACTTGGAAGGGTGAATAACAGAACTGGTGCATCAATGAAATGGGTAATCGTGGGAATTTTAGTGAGATGGATTGAGAGTTTTGAAATTGGCAATCTGATCTTAGTGAACCCAGTGGACGAGTATAAGTTGTGTTGTAGTTTGGAGAGGAGCAGGGCATCGGGTAGTTATTTCTGTGGAGGAACTTTTAGAATACTAAGGTTTTTACAACTCTTGCACGAGAAGCTGAGGTCTCCTCTGGCATTCAAGTAAAGTCCTGGACACCAAGTGTTGCACTGTCCTAACCACTTTCTTCCTCTTGCTTGCAGAAATGGATTCCGTGAAGGCACCACCCCAAAGCCCAGACGTGCTGCAATGGCTTCTTCCAGCACTGCATAAACTGTTGGTGTACCAATGTAACAAATAAAGCTGTCAGTTGGAAAGTTACCTTGTCTTCCCCATTTTTTTTTTTTGATTAATAGTATCTAACCTCAATCAGAAAATAAGGAAACTTATCTACAAACATTTAATGCATGGGGACAACACAGTGGTGTAGCTGATAGGCTGTTCAATCTGTGCAGAGTTGCATATTCCCCCTGTGACCGCATGGGTTTCTTCCCACATCACAAAGATGTGCGGATTTCTCAGTGGAGAAAAAAAAGCTCTTGGGTGTGAATGTGAACAACATAGAACTTTTGTGAACAGGTGATCGATGTTTGACGTGGAGTTGGTGGGCTGAAGGGACTGTTTCCATGCCGTATCTAAACTAAATATCGACAGTGGCTGTGGTCCAGATCTGCCTGGTACCTCTTGTTAGACATTTATGTCTGGCTATGCCTTGTATTTATACAGTTCTGTGTTAGTGGGTGAGTATGGCAGAATTGGCTGGCTCGGCTTACACACAGATTGGATGGGGTGCTCCAGATGATGTATTTATGGGGTAGTTTCCTTGGGAGAATCTAAAACTCGGATTCACTGTTTAAAAATAAGCGATTTTTGTTTCCTAAGCGTTGTGAGTGTCTACCTCAAGGGCCAGTGGAAACAATGGATATTCTCATGGCAGAGGTAGGTTCTTAATAAATAATGGGAATGAAAGGTTACCAGGGGAGGATCAATGTAGAGTTGAGGTTGCATTCAGGTCAGTCATGATATTAAATATCAGAACATGACCCTTTAGATTGCATCATAATTCATAACCATTTTCACAAACCTGGTAAATTGAGTGAAAGCTGCAGGATAATTCAGTTTGTAGTTCTTCTCAACTATGACTTAATAAGTGAGGCTAAATAAGTCCTCATACAGAATATAAAGCAGGGGGGAGAACACTAAAGGTACGAGAGCCAGAGCATGATGTCACACGAGCTAGTGGTTGCCATGATCATGTTCTTCCTATTATCCACACGAGTCACAATTGCATCATCCTTGCTCATAGTTTCTCTGAGCTCAATATGCATCAGATTCTTCAATAAGGACTGTATTGAGGAGACGCAAGAGACTGGACACTGAAACCATGAGGGGAAAAAACTTGGGCGATCTCGGCGGGTTAGGCAACATCTATGGAGGGAAATGGGCAGACAACGTTTTGGTTCAGGACCCTTCAAGACTCACTGGAAGACTGCTGAATTAATTTTGCAGAGGGTAGGGTGAGTTATGTCTTGGACCACACCAGATGTTTTGGATACACTGAGATACTTGTAGATGTTCGCACACCTGGGAGCAAATGTTTTACTTGCCAATCCTCTGCATGTTAACATAAATCACTGCCCCAGATTTCATATCCATTAGTAAGCCCATTGCCCATAGAAAATTGGAGTTTCCATTCATAATAATGTTGAATCTGACAACAGATTGTGAATTTTGTTTTCCAAGTTTTTAATTGGTCAATATTAGCTTCCAAAATTTTCCTGAGTATTGATGTCGGGCTAAATGCCTAACTATTAATAATTCCACCCTCTTGTACTATGGGGGTACATTTAGTACTTTTCAATTCACTAGGATTTCTAGAACTGAGCTCAGTGTTGCCCTCTCACACCCAACAATCAGGGATGTTGATGGCAAGCTGGAGTGGTGAAATCTGGCTGAGTTTTAACCTGTAACGCCAGGGCAAGGAAGCTGGTTATTGTTACTGCATTCTCCAGGAAGATCAATTGATTCATTCTGAAAAAATAACCAAAGCTTGGTTCTTCTTGATTTTTAGACATAGACTAGACTAAGTGGGACCCGTTGGGTCACAGCTTCACACGGGAGGGCTAGTTCCCCAACGCAATATTCCACCTCTCCACCAATTCCAATATATACACACACACACACACTCTCACATTCACACACCCAACACTAAAATGCCCAGTAACTTAAGAAATTGTTGAATATTCAGTGTGTAAAACAAATCTTTAAAGCCTACTGTACAGGCTGCTGCTGCTGAAGCAAAATCATGCTTTAAATAACATCCAACAAACACACTCACCATAGAGCAGTAAACACATGAATTATTCAGCAACGCCTGCACTCACCGCTATCTTGACGTCACACTCCCACTGCTTGCTACGAACCGGAAATGATGCACTCAGCGCCAGCATGCCGCTAACCGGAAATGACGTCATCGGCGCCATCTTGCAACCAAGCGAAAATCACAGAATGAGCGCCAATTTTTAAATTAAACACAGTTCTGATCTAATAAAATGTTTATTCATGCTTTATCCATCCGAAAACTGTTGCAACCATTTTAAAACCCAAGAGAAACAAATTTGCAAACTCGTTACAACCAATACATTTTCTGGCAACATTTGTTTAACAGCTAAGAGAAACAAATTTGCAAACTCTTTACAACTAATACGTTCAGTGTTATTCGCAGCTCATAGAGCTGTGACCCTCTGACTTCCTGGGTCTGGCAGAGACTGAGTGAGGCACAGCACTTCCGGATTTTATAGTCCCTCCTGCTGCCAGCGGGGGCAGCAGAGAGATTGTGGAATTTGTTAAAAACATTAATATCTCTCTAATTTTTCGTCGATGGGAAAAATCCTCTGGTCCAGGAAGATGGAGGGGGTCTCTGAGTGAGGTGGCCAAAAATAACGGTGTTCTCTCGGAAATTGCACCACAGTGGTCCAAAAGCGGTCAAGATCAGACTTTTAGTAATATAGATACATGGATAGGAAAGGTTTAGATGGATATGGGCCAAATACAGGCAAATAGAACTATGACATTAAAAAAACCTGAATTGAGTTATCTGTACATCTTCAATGTATGTTCAAGTAGATTAAATGTATTCACGTATTTGACACGTGATCAGTGAAACTCATCTTCATTGTGACATTTTTGATGCTATCATCACAGAATGTTCCATTGCTCAAATGTCTCAGTTTCTGTTCTCTCCAAGATCTTAACAATTCACAGATTTATTCCATGGTTTCATTTATCCATTAACGATGCAGTGTGCATTAGTTTCAATTAGTAGTGCTATATAGAACATGGGACAAACAGAAGGAACAGGACCTTGGGCACACAATGTCTGTACCGAACATGATGCAAAGTTAATTTGCCAGCACCTGATCCATATCCCTCCATTCCCTGCATATATCTATGTGTTCACTTGAAAGCTTAGCAAGCACCACAATTGTATTTGCTTCCTCCACTACCCCAGGCACGCATTCCAGGCACCCACCTCACACTATTTGCACTATCGATGCCCCTCATAATTTTATCTACTGTCAGGTCTACGCTCAATCTCTGATGTTGCAGAAAATACATTCCAGGTTTGTCTAACCTCTTATACCTAAAACCCTGTAAACACAGCAGCATTCTGGCAAACATCATCTGCATTCTCAAGTCTCCACATCCTGTAATATGGTAAACAGAACTGCACATGATATTCCAAATACAGTCTAACCAATATCATACAATGCTGCATCATGATTTCCCGACTCTTATACTCAATGCCTTAATTAATGAAGGCAGGCACAACATGTACCTTTACTGCTCTATTTACTTGTGTTGCCATTTTCTGAGAACTGTGGACTCTTAAGATCGCTCTGCACATGAATGCTGTGAAGGATATTGCCATTAACTGGGAACTGCAGATGCGGGTTTACAATATAGGCACAAATTGCTGGAATGCCACTTCTCCTGCTGCGTTACTGAGAAATTTGTGTCTTTTTATTGTCCATGTCAATATTGAGGAAGTTAAAGTTGCCAACCACGACGACCCTGTTGCTTTTGCATATTTCCGTAATCTATCTACGTTTCCGTTCCTCTAACTGCTGCCTATTGAGAGGCGAATAATATAATAACATTAGAGTGACTGCACCTACGTATTATTGAGCTCTATCCATGTTGCCTCAATGGACAAATCATATGTCCTCTCTTCAGTGCCACCATGATGTTCTCCATTCTCATCGATTAGTAAAGCAATACCTCCCCCTCCTTTTCATCCCTCTCTATCACATTTTTAACATTGAAATCCTGGATTGTTGACCTGCTAATCCTGTCCTCACAACCAAGTCTCTATAAAGGCCACAACATCATAGTTCCACTCTTTGCTCCAGCCTTTACCCATGATAAAACTGTCCCATTGTAATTGATTATTTTGCTTTGCCCAAGCAATTGACATTATGTCCCCCCCCCCCCCCCCTCCCCAAAGATGTCTTCGCAACCAAAGGTTATTTTAAAATCTGCCTCTAAAATAATTTCCTCCAGAAGAAGAAAATCAGGAGCCTGAAACCAGACTGTTACACAATAAAACCAGATGCAAGACTTACCTCGTGGAGTGCATCAGTTGGAAATGTAATCAGTCTAAGTGGACACCAAGGCACCCAAAGAGATTTTGGAGGATCAAAGAAAAGGATTCTAAAAAGATACAGATGGAGATGGATGTTGAGGGGAGATTTTGGGGAGAGAATTTCAAAGAATCCCAGGATTTGGATGGCTGACGGCATGGCAGTCAGTGGTGGGGAAAAGGTCAGTTAGAATGCCAGTGAGTTGAAACACAGGTCGCCAAGGGAGATATTGGGGTAATAAAGAAGAGGCACACAAGGTAAGTGTTGAGTGGTGTGAGCTCAATCACCTGCAGCTCAACATTGACAAGACTAAGGAGTTAGTGGTGGACTTTAGGAGGAAAGGAACACCCTTGTCCCCTGTCTCCATCAATAGTGTGGATGTGCAGTTTACCAAGAAGTACAAATACCTGGACAGGAGTGTACCTGGACAATAAACTGGACTGGTCCAGGAACACTGAGGCTCTGTACAGGAAGGAACAGAGCCGGCTGTACTTTGTAGGGTGAAGGCCACAGGGCGAAGGCCACGGACACTCATCAGGAAGGCTGGCACCATCCTGGGGGTGGTTGGATTCATGGGAGGCGGTCTTGGAGGGGAGGATGCTCCTCAAACTGTGCAGCATCTTGGACAATACAGCTCACCCCCGTCTCTAACACACTGGCCAACCTGAGGAGCATCTTCAGCAACAGACTGGTTCCACCAAGATGTAGCACAGAACGCCACAGGAGATCCTTCTTCCCTGTTGATCCTTCTTCCTTTTGAAATGTGAATTTATAATTCTTGGTTTTGATTTAATAATATAAAAAATAAATAAAATCATCTCTATACTTATAAACTCTGATCTTGGATGTGTGTGTGTGTGTGTATAATCACATCTTCTCAAAAACACGATGCGGTAATGATAACATTTCTTACATATTGTGATAGAGATATTTTCCGTGGAGTCCGGAATCGCTTTATCTGAAAATTTCATGCTTTATTTCTCGAGTTATTAATGAAAATGTTCAAGATTCCAACAAAACTTTGAAATAAACTTTGAAATGACTCTTTCGCTGAAACGTCACGATGGGTCTGCGTCGTCTTGCTCGCGCTGCGAGTGAGGCCGCTCCCCGCTGCTCACTCCACGTTGCTCCCCCCCCCCCCCCCCCCCCGCTCCTGGCTCCCCTCCCCTCCTCCCCTCCCTCCTCATCCTCTCCCCCTCCTCCTCCCCATCCTCTCCCCCATCTGTTCTTCCCCCATCCTCTCTTTCCCTCTCCACCTCCTCTCTTTCCCTCTCCCCTCCCCCCTCCTCCTCTCTCCCCCTCCTCTCTCTCCCCTGCTCTCTCCCCCCCTCCTCTTTCCCCCCTCCTCTCTGTCCCTCTCCTCTCTCATCCACTCCTCCCCCCTCTCTCCCCCTCTCTCCCCTCTCCCCCCCCCCCCCCCCCGCCTCTCACCTCTTTCTCCCCAGTTTCCCCCCACGCCCCAAAGACGTAGGTAACTTGGATTGGTATAATTATAAATTGTCTCTAGTGTGCGGGATAGTGGTAATGTGCAGGGGTCGCTGGTCGGCGCGGACTTGGTGGGCTGAAGGGCCTGATTCCACATTGTATCTGTAAACTAAACTAAATAAGCTCTGTAGGAAAGAACTGCAGATGCTGGGTTTTTTCTTAACTTGAAGGTAGACACAAAATGCTGGAGTAACTCAGCGGGACAGGCAGCATCTCTGGAGAGAAGGGATGGGTGGCGTTTTCGGTCGAGACCTTTCTTCAGCTCCTACCCAACAGCCTTCAACCTCTTGAACACTACGAACACTAACTAAACTAAGAACTACGAACCGTCTTGATTACACAAAGGACTTTGGGGGTTTTAAGACTTTAGACAGCGATCACCCCATGCACTAACACTATCCTACACACTATCCTACAACTTACCGAGGACAATTAACCTACAAGTCTTTGGAGTGTCAGGGACAACGTACAAACTCCACACAGACAGCACCCGTAATCAGGATCGAACCCGGGTCTTTGGCGCTGTGAGGTGGCATCTCTATCGCTGAGCCACTGCGCGCTGTGATGCCGCTCCTCGCTGCTCACTCCACGTTGCCCCCCCCCCCCCCTGCTCCCGGCTCCCCTCCCCTCCTCTCTGGGACTATCCCATCGTTTAAGAAACAGTTAGACAGGTACATGGTTAGGACAGGTTTGAAGGGATACGGACCAAGCGCAGGCAAGTGGGACTAGTGTAGCTGGGACATTGTTGGTCAGTGTGGGCGAGTTGAGCCGAAGGGCCTGTTTCCACGCTGTATCACTATGACTCTATGACTATGACTGAATGGCGTTGTTCTGGACAAAAGAGGCATTTTTTCAGCTTTTGCACGAACGGAAACATGTGTGAATTGGAATGTGGTCAGTATTAACGAAGTAAACTGGGAGCGGCGAGTCTGGTGGAAGGATGATGATAGTCGAATGGTAGATTCCCCGCTGGAGTGGCTGGTATTTACATCACCCCTCGTGTTGCAAAATAATAATGACGTTGGTTAGGTGGACCTGTTTGCTAGAGCTGTGTCTCCTGAGAATTATCATCGCCAGGTTGATGATACGGGGGTGAGTTCACAAGAATGTTTATCTCTTCTTCACGTATCGGAGCTGCCCGCTGCTGAAGATATGGCTGCAGCCTTCGGTGTGTGCTGGTGACAGGGGTGAGTGGCACTTGATTACTTATAGTGTTAATCGTGGTCCTTCCCCTGCTCCCCACCACCTCTGATGTCCGGCGCAGAGCCCACCACTGCACCTGGAAGAACATTTCTTCCCGGTACATCGATGAACTGGGCGTTCGGTACATACCCAATGAAATCCCGCGTTTCAAATGAATTGCTATCTTTCATTTCGGAGTTGATGGGGAGAGGGGAGAAAGGAGAAGGTGTGGGGAGACAAGCTGAGGAGAGAGTCACAGCCCAACGGATAGAACGGCGGGCATGGTTGGGAGTGGAACTGACGGTGGGATGGGCGCCAGAGGGCAGGGTAGCGTGAGAATCAACAACCAATGTATCATTCTATGACTATGACTCCAACCCTGGCATCGACACGTGCTTTGTCCGATCTTCTCTCCCCATTTCACACCGTCCTCTTTCTTCCATGGGCAACCGTCGTGAGACCAAGCATTGTTTCCTGGATCAATGGGCTTTGGAACCACACTCCAGCCAAATACAAAGTTGAAGGGCTCGACCGAAACAAGATGCCCATGGGAAAGACCAGCACGCTTCCTGTCCTCAATCTCAAGGATACATTTCCTCCATTGAGAGATTTTGGTCAAAATTCAATCAATACCCAGGAAGTAACTATTTAGAACAATTATTCTTCAGCTGTTTTGTGTGTGCGCTTGCAGCATGTTGCTTGGTGTTGGAAAATGCATAACTGCATAAATGATCCATAATGTTCAACGCACCCCATGGTTACACACATGCCATATAATGTGCTCCCTTTGTATGATCTTTATTGAATTTTAACATTTCCTTAAGGGCTACTTGAATGACTCGTAGCACTAAACTAATCACAAAATGCTGATAGTGTGCGATGCAACCTCACATTGCCCTGGTTCGAGACGCGCACCGAGGGACCTGACTCAGAGGGAGGGATAAGGAAAGTTTCACAGAACAACTAGACATGGAGCGAGACAATTCCCAAAGGTAGAATGGAGTTGCTATTCACCTCTGAATTAAATATATTACTCCGCTAAACCGCCTTTTCAGGAAGGGAATTTCAAAAGCATGCGACCCTCCGAGAAAAAAAACAAATTTCATCTCTCCTCTATCTTAAATGGGTGGCACCTGACTTATAAACACTGAAGGAAATGAGGAAAAGGAGGAATGGGGGTGGTTGTGAGAAATGGGAGAGGGGGAGAGGGGTATTAAAATTGGGATAAAACTTTCTGACTGTGCCAGGGGTGAATATTCTTCGATCCTCTCCCTCCGTCAGTAAACCTTCCTCATTACCATCCATTCCCTTCTTCATTCTATCCACCTGTGCCCTTACTCTACCGGTCTCTTGCTCTTACTCGCCTCACCGTCTCCCTTTCCCACTTTCCTTTCCTTCCCCCACCTCCAACAACAGAGAGATTTCAGCCATTGTTTGAATTCCACTAGGTGGCGCCATCAATGGCTGCCTCGTCAATAGCCTGGCTGATCCTTCCTTCTTTGTTGTTTCCTTGGGATGTGTAAAATATATGTTTTAACACATCCGCGGAAGAAAAATAAGGGAAGAAGATTAGACTTTATTGCCTTCCATCACCGTGAGGAATGTGGGGAATCCGCTGTGGTGGATGTTATGTTCATTTTTATGTAGTTGTGTGTATTGTTGCTTTTAGTACGGCTGTATGGTAATACGAATATCACTGTACCTTAATTGGTACATGTGACATTACAATACCTTTGAAACTTTGAATTCCTAGAGTTAACTCCGTCCACGGATGTGCAATGTGGTTGGGGAGGGGAGGTTGAGGTACCGGTGGGATCTGGCGGGTGGGGAGGGGGAGAAGTTAGGGAGGGTGAGAATTCTGCACCTGAGAAGTGTTGATGAACTGATGAGAAACCAATCCCCGCCCACGCCCTGTCACCCACCAGCACACACCAGACGCTACAGCCTCGACAACTGGCAACCAGCTGCGACCCCCCAGCGAGCCACTCACTAATTTCTCCTCCCCTCTCCGGCCACTCTGTCGCTAGACTCCTGTACCCGGTCATCAGCACGCAACACAAATTCGGGTTTCAACGCTTCGACCCAGTCTAGAACTCTCCCGTTTCAGATAACCAGCCCCAGTTTGTGTCAGAAGTAGTCTGTTCTGTTCAATGGCCCGCAATGTAACCTCTACTTAAACGCTCTCTGCTGATCCCGTTTGACCACCCCAATACTCCCAACCGTCGTTATATTTACCTCTTTTATTATCCTACCCAAATACCAAATGTTTTATTGTAATTTTATTATCACTATCAACCCTTCACTTGTCATTCTTTAGAGTATCCCAGCAACTTCCACCCGGTCTTCCCTGATATCCTATGTCCAAGGCTTTCCTCTCACTTCACGGAACCAGGACACAAACCGGAGCAGAGAGACGAGTCTCCTCCCTCCTCCCACCGGTGTCAGAATAGGAAGAGCTTCCAAGTTAACAACACACACAGGGAAATAATTCCAATACTAATCATCTTTATTAGTAGTTTGTCGTCGTTGCAGACCGTCGGCCTGATACTGATGAAACATTACAAACACATTTATTATTTTGTATTAATCAGATCCATGTCTGTTGCCAGAGAAAACAATTCATGCTGAAATTGCAGATGAAGCCAAGTTATTGACCACTTTAACCCGTGTCGCCTAGAGGTGGGAGAAACAGAACAGCAATCAACTCGAGTACAAGTGTTTCTATAGCACAGTGGAAACTGGAGAAAGCGGATCGGAAGCAGCGAATACAGGGTACAGCGGGCGCACACAGTGGGGAGGAAGATGAGAGGCAGATCTCCCGGTAATCAAAGAGCAAACACGCCCGGAGCCGCGCTCACTTTAACAGCTGGATTGTGAGAGTGTGGCGGATATTTTCGAGGCTGCTCCTTGTTGAACTGTGCAGGAGTACGACTTCCCACTGCTCCAGTCTGCGCTGCCCACCGACAGGTAGCTGCTGAGACTGAAGGTGTTGTCCGTGTCCCGCCTCGCCACGCTGGTTTGCACCTCACTGCTCGTCGGACTCCCGTCCACTGTCCAGCTGACGGCGGGGAAGCCCGCGGACAGTTTACTGACCAGACAGACCAAGGTGCCCGCTCCTTTAGCGGATATGTCCTCGTCTGACGGCCCCAGCAGTTTCACTGAAGGGTCTGGGAGATTGGAAGCTGCAATGGGAACAAGAGAAGATAAGTTTCAGGTGACGGAAGAGCTCGGTCATCTCAGCGTTTGACAGAAGCGCGAGTGAGAGGTTGCAGCCTCCTTTAGTGGGGCCCCGAGTCTCACTGAGGGACGGAGCGGTGCCCATGGAGGTCGCCGCATGGATCAACACTGGGGAACTAGAGATGTGAGGCAACGTTTCTGTTCTAGGAAAGATGGACACAAAATGCTAGAACAGGAGGAGTTTCAGGTTGGGGCCCTTCTTTACGCTGAATGTATGGGGGAAGGAACTGGAAGCAAGAAAAGACCAGCACACGGGGTGGTTCTGATTGTTGGCGAGGGGCGGTGAGATCCCTGAAGTGATATATCGTTGCGAACTGTGGAGCTGATTATCCGGCTTTTGATGGAGGGGAGGTGGGGTGCGCGGAGATTTTGTCCTAGTTCGCGGAGCAGCGGTTCCCGCAAAGGAGCGGCGGTCAAGGGGATAGATGGCAGGGGAGAGGAGGCAAGGACTGGGGGGTCTGGAGAGGGGTCTTTTATTGGGCGGGTGCGTGCAGGAGAGTTCCGTCGTCACCGGGAGGATTGGAGTTTCCGTGAAATTCCGGGGGAGATTCCGCTGTGGGATCCTCATACAAGAACGTGAAACTTATAGTTCCACTGCCTCACCAACCCCGGGCTGTCTACAGCCGCCAATGTCCTGTCCCCACTGTGAAAGCGGACCCCACTTTAGGAAGCTGGGACCACTCGCGTTCACTTGGATCAAACCGGCATAAAAACGGACGAACTAACTGGAGTAACACCGCGCCAACTCAGAGATGAAGTTAGTCTCAGAAACACAATTTTCACAAGCACATGCAGAGACTGAGCAACTGTTCACAAAGATAACTGATTGATTTCCGGCAATGTTGGGCTCTGCGTGGGGTGGAAGTCATCCTCAATGAGGATTGTTATATAGTTGTATAGTAGTTTATTTAGTATATTTGTTCGTCTTGTATTATGGCGGTGGGTTTTGTTTTGATTTATTTCGTACTGTAAACGTCATTGTAAATAATTGATTAAATTTTTTTTTGTTTCAAAAAAAGAGAACTGATTAACCGAGAGTGCACCTTTTTGAATCAAACAAGTTTCACGTGTGGTCATTAAAAGACAGTGACAAAAATAGCTAAACACAACGACATTTAGTTGAATTGGCGCTGGGCACGGAACTCAAATGAATTGAAAAATCAACATCTTCTCTGTGAAATTAGCCAGGAAACGAAGGTTAAAGTGTACCTATTTGAAATATCAAATAAGCATCACGAAATAGAGAATGTGGTCATTAAAATACAGTAACAATTCACTGAACATAACTATATTTACTTAAACTGGTGCTGGACACAGAACTCAAATGGATTACAAAATATTTTTTTTCGATAAAATTAGCCAGATAATAATAAAGGTTAAAGTATTAGTTGCCAACTGGCCGTATTCTCGCCGTTAGTAATTGCGGGAAGGTTTCCCAGACACTTACCTGTAACAAAGAGCTTGGTCCCTGCGCCGAACACCACCACAGTGTGTGATTCCGGCTTCAGCCCTGACAGTTATCCCGGGCCACTGGAATCAGACATAAAACACGGTCAGACGCTCCAGTTTCCGCATGAAAGTCGACTTCACACATCCCGAGTGTTCCCGCCGGTGTGGGGCGGGAAGGGATGAACTCACAGCCGCATCGCCGGGCTTGACATTAAACTGCAACGAATTCCGGCAGTGGGCAGCGGGACTTTAAAATTTCAAAAAAAAATGAGTTATTAAAATTTGAATATACTATATAAAGGGTAAAATTAAAGCGACTTTGTGAAGAATGAAAGATTAGAATGTTTTCATCGATTCAAAGATGTAAAATGCATCATGTTTGCTGCCTCCAGTTTTTGTTTTACCTTCTCTCACTGTGCGTAAGTACTGCTCGCGGAAACCCATTTGCCACAGTAATAGACGGCAGCGTCATTCACCTCCGCCTTGCTTATGATCAACTGGTAAACGGTGCCGGCGCTGTTGCTTTTCGATGTGAAACGGTCGCTGCTAAACCCAGACCCATAGGTCGGGGCGGCCTGTCCGCGAAGATAATAGAGGATCCATTGAGGAGTGGTTCCCAACGTCTGCTTGTACCAATTCACATATTGGCCATCATGTGTCCCGATGTTGCATTCCAGCGTGGCCGTGTCCCCTGGATTCACCGACAAGCTCGCAGGTTGAGTCAGTGTCTGACACTCTCCAGCTGTAAAGTAGAAGGAATTCAATTTTAACTATTTAATATGACCCCCAAGAGCCCACACCACACCCGCACACTTGCCACCTGTACTTACAGCCCAGCCACAGTACCAGAGACGAAATGAAGCACAGCGTTTGCATCGTGTTGCTGCTCTCAGTTTCCTGCCTCACTCCAGCCGCTGTATCTGTGACAGAATGTGGACGCCGCTGCCGATGGAACCCACTTATAGAGCCATTGACACAGGAAGGAAATCAGGGCGGGTCATACTGAGCGACCGGAGCGCGGATCTGAAACCCTCCCATTCGCCATCAGACACGTTCGGGTTGAGGCGGTGACACTGGCAATGGTCACCGGTCTGTTAAACACAATGCGAGAATGAGCAGGTCGTTTGTTGCTGATATTCCCCACCTTCTCCAACCATTCCCCCGAGTCGGTGGTTGCAACACTCCATCCCTCAGCCCAGAGATGCCTCTCACACCTCAAGACACAACACGTTGGGACAGTGCAGACCTCAGGCACAAGAGATTGGAGATGTCCGGTCGAGACCCTACTTCAATCTTGGCCCAAAACGCGGTCTGTCCAATTTCCTCCACAGATGATTCTTTAAACTCGGAGTTCCTCAGTCAGTTTGTTTTTTCGTACTAATAAGTTGAAACCCACCGCGACAGTTGAGGTTGCAACGTTGGCTTGGTGGTAAGACAGAGAGGATAATAGTAGAGCATTGTTTCTCAAGTTCGCCTGTGACCAGCGGTGTGCCACAGGGACTGGTGTTAGGGCCAATGTTGCTTGTCACATATATTCATGATTCGGATGAGAATGAAGATGGTATGATTACTAAATCTGTATATGACGCAAGAATTGGGGTATAGTGGACATGTGAAAAATACTGTCTACGTTTGCAACCAAACTTTATCAACTGGGAAAGTAGGAAATTGAATGGGAAAAATAAATTTGACCCAGACAGTGTTGCAGGACCGAGGGGCTCATGTTTAGGCTGCACTTGGCATATTGTGCTCAGTTTCTGTTGCCATGCTCAAAGAATATAAGTTGGATCTAGAAGCAGTTCAGATCAGATGCACAAGCTTAGTTTGGAGGGTTTGATTTATAAGGAGAGATTGGAAAGGCTGGAACTTTAGTCCCTTGAGTGAAGGAAGGCGGGAGGTGGCCTTTCTAGAAGCTTATACAGTGTGCGGGGTATAGATAAGGTAGATAGTCACAGTCTAATATAAGAGGGCATCGTTTGAAGGTGAGAGGAGAAAATTAAGATATGCTATAAGGGTCAGGGTTTTCGCACAAAGCGGGTGGGTATATGGAATGAGCTGATAGAGGAGCAAGCATTTAGAGTGCATGGATAGGAATAGTTTACAAATGCCGGGAAATGGGATTATTTGAGATTGGCATCCTGGTTGGAATGGACAACGTGTGCCAAAGGACCTGTTTCAGTGCTGTATCATTTAAGGAATCCCTAAACCTACTAATGCAGTCTAAGCGTGAGGATGGAAATTGGTCGCAGTCACAATGAATTGTTGATGGTCTGAAACACCAGAAGACTCATTAACTCTTTGTGGAGGGAACCTCCCATGCTTCCCTGTGAATGTTTCCAGTCCCATTGTCTGCCTCAGAAGTTTCCAAGCAACCCAGTCAGAGATCTACAGCCACCAATAGAACGGTCTCAGCCATTAATGTGTCCAGGCACCACTGGAATGGCAACAACTGGCCTTGCCAGTGGCATCCGTATTCCAAGAATGTGGAAAATTAAAGCTTGATAAGTCACAGGGTCTAGTGAAATACGTTGTGTAAACATAGAGCAGGAGACAGGGTCCCAGTGAGTTACACAAGAGTTGTCTTCAACAAAGACCCACGGAATTAAATAAGTTTGTTTGGTTGAAGTTGGGCAATGGTCTATTGAATAGTCATAGTGTTTTGATTGAATTCTTTATTAATTGAGAAGGACTAATAAAAAGAGGCATGGGAAGGAATCTCAAAGCCATCGAAATGGGTGCACAGTGGGGTCTGGGAACATACAATGCTTCCTGATTCCTGGACAAGCTAAGATACAGGAAGTAATGCCAGCTAGATCAGCTCAAGCTCTGCGTTTGGAGCTCCAACACCAACAGTCCATGCTCAAATGGACCTTGATCCCAAGGCCGAATGTTTCATGTGCAGCAGGTTTCAGGAGGCGGTCATCCTCCACCTAAAGTGAGTGCTGGCAGTGGGGGAGCGGGAAACTACTAGAGAGACAAAGAAGTGGCAGATGGGTCAGTGCACCTGTGTGGCACCCTGTTCCCTCTGCCCTTCCTTTACTCCATCTGATTGTTGTGGTACCATGGTATAATCTGCAAACCGGTAAACAAAGTTAAAGCAGAATTTGGCCACACAGTTGTGAGTGTATTGGGAGTACAATAAGGGTCTGAGAACGATGCCTTGCAGGGCACCAGTGTTGAGAAATATCTTGGAGCAGGAGTTGTCAAACGTCCTAACTGAATGTGGTCTATGGGTCAGGAAGTGGAGGATCCAGTTGCAGAATGGGCACATCCAAGGCCTGCAGGATGCTTCCTCAAAGTGCTAGAAGGAGCCACATCATGGGAAGTTTAGCCGGAGAAAGAGGAAAGGTTTAAGATGGTTTGGCAGGGAATGAACACAGGAGTGTAGCATTTAAAAGAAGTTGAAAAAGAGCATGTGATATTGTGGCAATGAGTTATAATTCATGAAGGACTAAATATTCCTCCATACATGGTAGGGTAGAGAAGGAATGAGAGGAGGGTGAATGTGGTGTGAATCTTCTTAGACAATCTCTAGGGACGGAGGGTGACTTCCTTCCATTCCAGTTTTGTTGGACATGAACTGGCCAATGAGAATAATGTGGAATCACAGACCCTTCAGTATGAGGGTGTGTAGTTTGTGAGCTGGTCCACTCCCTCCATCACATATGGGTTTGTCTGTGTTGCTGACACATGACCTCAACAAATACAATTTTCAAAACCGAATGCTCCATTTCGACCTGAATGCTCATTCAGATTCAGATTCAGATTCAGATTCAATTTTAATTGTCATTGTCAGTGTACAGTACAGAGACAACGAAAGCCATAGAGTCCCTGGAGTTAGTGGTGATGTTGCTTTACTGAAACGGCTTTGAGCATGCCTATAAATCCTGTCCATCTGGTCTGAAAGATCAGTATGGGAAAGGGAAGGGGAGTTAAAATGACAGGAACGGGGAGATCCAGTAGACCTTGGTGGACAGAGTGCAAGTATTTGGCGAAATGGTTGTTTACTATATGCTTGGTCTCACTGATGTAAAGGAGGTCACATAAGGAGCTCCAAATACAATAGAGGAGGTTTATATTTCACTCTTCCTCTGCTCTCTTTAACTGACACCCTTTTGTGCCCTTTTAGCCTCCAGCCGTTGTCACTTGGTCCACCCATCTGCCAATTGCAACCACTCATCCGACACAGACTTACCAGTATTTTTCCCAACCCCACCCACCTTCTCCAGCTTTCATTCTTCTCTACTCCATCAGTTGGATGAGGAGCCACAACTCATGTGTCCCATAGCATTTTACTGTTTTGACCTGCTGCCATGTGAGACCTTGTGTCATTGTCATTATCGTATGAAGCCAGAGAGGGTGCTATGGAAGGGAAGTGGCAGAGGGGAGGGGAAAGAGGAACAGATAATAGGTAAATGGGGACATGGGGGCAGGAGATGAGTGAAGGGGTGGAGCAGGGTGACTGGGGCAGTGGGAGATGGTGGGAGAAATAGATGCGCACCCAGGTGATAGAGGAGGGTTAGATGGGGAAATTATTTGAATTGACTTGAAATGACATTATACTACAATATGAGGGGCTGTTCCTCCAGTTTGCATGTGGCCTCACTCATGACAGAGCTTATAATAGTCTATGTGTTCCAAAAGTATGAACAAGGGTATGCGAACAAATCAACCTGCACAACACAGGCAACAGAACATGTGATGTTCGTCTTGGAGTGGACAATGGCAGTGTATCACTGGTGTTTGCAATGAATTTGATGGATTCCATGGAGATACTGTTGGCGGTTCTTCTGCAGTGCCATGTGATGCCTGCTGCAGCAAGTTCAGTTGTCAGAAACAGAAAGGAAGCAGGAAATACAGTTCCCCGGTAGACCACGGCTTTGAGCCAGTGCTGCAGCCTTGGTTTTAAAGTACTATTTTCCCCAAAATGTGTGCTGAAACATTTAATGCAATGGTGAATGGCTCATTAATAGCAGCATCATCTCCATGAGGAGTTTGCCTACTAAGGTTTGGCTAGTTTTCAGTCTGGCATGCTGTTATCAGAGGTTTAACAATTTCCCATTAGTTTCCCATTCCCAGATGATTCCCATCATCTCCACTCCCAATTTGATGCAACATGCAGCAAGAAACATTGAGAAAAATGTTTGTGCAACTGGGAACCTTCATTCACCATTGGTTTTCAGAACGAATGATTCTGTTGTAGAAAATTTGCAGAATAAACATAAGTTGGAGATGGATTTCATTGGGAGCCAAACTTGAGGAGGGTATTCCACAATCGCTCATGATTGCGAGTCAAAGATTTGGTGAGATTGTCATTCTCCTCCTTGGCCTCCTCACTGCTTGCCTTCAGCAACTGGCATACAACCACGCCCAGGTCTCCACTTTGCCAACCTATCTCCACTCATATAATAATCTCTTAGCCACTTATCTGGTTCAGCCACTGCTGAAAGTCCCTTCTATCAACTTATGTTGACTTTGTCCAATATATAAATTAACAATGAAGATTGATGGGAGTTACTGTTTGGTAGAAGGAACCTGAAAGGGCAATACAAAGCAGAGTGTACAATTGTAAAAACAGTGCAAGAACAGAACTATCTAGAGGTGTATGTGCATGTTTTATTGAAAAGCACAAGTCAAGGTGACACAGGTCCTCATCAGCAGAGACATAGAGAGCAACAGTATGTAAGTCATGATAGGAACTTTGAGAAAACACTGGTTCGGCCACAACTGGTGTTTTCTGTTGAGCTCTGGGCACCATACATATTGAGTTCATAATTATTCAGCAATCCCAGGTTATCATCTTCATCTATTTTACCAGATACATCCTCAGACATCCAATTGGTCAGTAAAGTGTGAATTTCACAAATCTGTGTTGATTCTGCTTAATCATGTAATTATTTCCTAGGAGACCTGATCTCACATCCTTGATTGTAGGTTTCAGCAACTATTGATGTCAGTTTAACAGATTGGTAGTGAGCAGTTTTCTTCTATCTTATACAATGGGATGGGCTCAATGGAAGTCCCGCTGGCACACATCAATAAACCATGAGAGAAGAAATGAAAGTGGTGAGGTGGCAGGTGTACTCTTTTTGGGGACTTTAATGCCTTTCAGCATGCAGCAGATCTAGACAATGTTGAAAGATGGGCAGATAAGTGGCAAGTAATGTCCACAATATAGAAATGCCAGACCATGACCATGTCCAACAAGTGTAAGTCTAACCGCCTACCCTTGGCATTCAATAGCATCACTATCTCTGAGCCCCCTCCCCACCATGAGGATCAGCATTGAACATAAATTCAACTGGACCAGTTGTGAATTCTCCACGAACAGGAAGGCCAAATGCAGCATATGTTGAATTGATTGATCTAACTCCCGCTACCACAGAAACTTTCACCATTTCACCAAGGTCCAAGTCAAGTGCTCTTGATTGGAATACTCTTCATCCAGCGAGATGAACACAGCTCCAACAACATTCCTAAAGCTTAACACTGTCTAAGACAAGGCGTAGACAAGACAAGCCATTTGGTGGCTGCTTAACCACCACCCTGAAGATTAATTGCTTCTAACACTGGAGTACAATATCTACTGTGTCCAATCTACAAATGCTCTGGAGTTATTTCCCATGCTACAATGATAACACTTCCAAACTGTGAGTTTGTTTACCAAGAACACATGGCAGAAGATGCATGGTTTTACCACCACATGTACAGTCACTTATAAGCTTCAATAGCATCTTGTATTGGAGATATGTTGATGGAGCTTTATTATCAATGGGTATAAATCCTGGATCTCCCTATCCACCCACACTCTTGGAGCACCTTCGCCAAAAGGAATGTAGACATTCCAGAAGACAGGTCACTACCACTTTCCCGTGGGCAGATAGTGTAATGCCTGCTGTATGATCCTGTTGTGACTAGCACAATTAATACACGTCCAACATCTTGTAAGAAAAGTTTATTATCCCCAACAACCAACAGAAACTACTAGAAGGTCACTTGTAATCAGTCACGAGGCACAGGCACACTCCATAGCTTGCACTCCTGGCCTCAAGAGGGCACTGGCATTTACACATTGATGACGAGTACAAATGTTTCAAGATGGCACTAGCATTTACATCACAAATAAAGCTTGACAGAGAAATTAAAATGTAACTAAAATGTGATTGACTTTGGTTGTGTGGATTGTCTTGTTCAGATAATGGAGATCTCACTGTAGTATTTAAAAGCTTACTAGACTAAGTGGGACCCGTTGGATCCCATGCTCACATGGGAGGGTTAGACCCCCAACGCAATATTCCACCTCTCCACCAATTCCAATATTGGTGGCCAGTGGGGTGGGGGGAGGTGGGGGGATTTCTGGAGTGCTGGTATGGGTGCGTTGGCTGCAGGGACTACTGGTCTCCAGAGGGCTAGTATGGACATTGTGGGCCAAATGGATTCTTGGGGTGGCAGCTCAGTCCCTCAAGCCTGATGTGTTGGCAGGTCACTCACGGCTAGTGGGCTGGCAGTTGACTCACAGCTATTCCTTGAAATTCCATTTCAAGCAGAGTGCAAGGCCACCAAATTCAAATCCATTTTCCTACCATTTCAAGCAGGGTGCAAGGCCACCAAATTCAGGTTCAGTTTCCTTCCACTTCAAGCAGGGTGCAAGGCCACCAAATTGAAGTGCAGTTTCCAACCACTTCAAGCAGGGTGCAAGGTCACCAAATTCCAGTGCAGTTTCATACCACTTCAAGCAGGGAGCAAGGCCACCAAATTCAAGTGCAATTTCATACCATTTCAAGGAGGGTGCAAGGCCACCACATTCAAATGCAGTTTCATACTATTTCAAGCAGGGTGAAACCACCACAAAACACCACACTCACAGTTCAGTAGACATTCAGAGTGATCAGTTGATTCACAGCTCAGACAGAGTCATGACCTCTCCCTCCCCCATCATGCAGAGACTGAGCAACACCCACACTTCCGGGTTTTATAATCCCTCCCCCACCCACCAGAAAAGGTGTGGCCTTCTTGGCATGATTGACAGGAGAGAGATTCTCAACATTATTTAAACACTAATAACACTTTTGTTTTTCATTGACGGGAAGGATCCTCTGCACCTGATAAATGGAGGGGGACTGAGTAAGATGGCTAAAAATCACAGCCGTAAGTGGTAGCGTTTTATCTAAAATCAATATAGTGCAAACAGGAAGTTGTCAAGTTTAGCCAAACAACCATTTGCAGGCAGTGCCTTTTCACTTCAACCCAAACTTCCCAAACAACCATTTGCAGGCAGTGCCTTTTTACTTCAACCCAAACCCCCCAAACAACCATTTGCAGGCAGTGCCTTTTTACTTCAAACCAACCAGATTTTCATTTTCAAACCACATTACGGGCACATTAATATCTCTCTGATTTTTCATCGATGGGAAAAATCCGGTCCAGGTAGGCGGAGCGGGGCTCTGAGCGAGATGGCCAAAAATGACGGCCATAGGTGGCGGCGTTCTCTCGGAAATCACAGCACAGTGAGCAAAAAGTGGTCAAGATCAGACTTTTAGTAATATAGATAAGGAATCGACAGAGTAGAAAGGAAGAGACTGTTACATCAGTAGAGGGCAAAGAATCAGGGAGAATGGATTAAAAGGGAATGGAAATTTTATTTATATGGAGAGTGCTGAGTGACTGTGAAGAAGAAGATTGAAGGGACTTTTATTGTCACATGTCGCGAAATGGAATGATTAATTTTTTACTTGCAGCAGCTCAACAGAGAGCACAATATAATGCAATACCAGTGGGGCATCATTGCAATGTTCAGAAAGGAATTGGACATGTACAGTATCTGAACCTCCAGGGCTGTGGGGAGAGGACTGGGGGTTGGGACGCTGGACTTCCCTTACATAGGGGTGGTATGGAGTCAACAAGCTGAATGGCACTTTTCCACGATGTAACCATTCTGCGAGTCTGTGATTCTTACCCTCCAATGTTGAACTCTGATGCTGAGGCAGTGACACCAATGCGAGCAGCTCTATTCCAGTTGAGCACCTCCTGACTTGGAGTGGTTAGTAAGGTAGTTATTTGTAATAGCAGATATTTCCCAGTTTCCTGCTGTGCTTCTGACCTGTTCAGTCATGGAGATTAAATGGCAGCTCGTAGCTCCAGCAAACACTTTCCTTGGTCAGATCCAATGTTTCCCTCCTATGACTCTCTAATTTGTTTAGAATCCTTTAACCCCAAGAACAATGATGCATGTTAAGTCGCATTGTTGGTAGCTGTTAACCACACAAAGTTTCTGAAATATTCTCCTTACAACAGAATCCTCACAGCAAAATATTTAAAATGGAGACGATGGAAAATGGGACTGAACCGCTCAGTTCTTGTTCGGACAACATTACTGTGTACACAAGGAACTGCAGATAGACACAAATGCTGGAGTAACTCAGCGAGACAGGCAGCATCTGTGGAGCGAAGGAATGGGTGATGATTTGGGTCGAGACCCTTCTTCAGACTGCCGGAACTGCAGATGCTGGTTTACAAAAAAACCCACAGTGCTGGAGTAACTCAACAGTTCAAGCAGGATCTCTGGAGAACATGGATAGGTGACATTTTGTGTCGGGACCTTTGTGTATTTGTTTCCATTTTTCAGCTGTGGATCATTCTGTTTCACTCCATAGAACTGATATTATAAATAGAGCTATCTGAAGAAGGGTCTCAACCCAAAGCCTCTCTCCAGAGACGCTGCTTCACCCGTTGAATTACTCTAGCATGTTGTGTCTACCTTATAAATAGAGCTGATGTACTCATGCCATTGTCAGTTGAATTTTAATATGCTATCAATGAACAGTAGTGCCTTGTTGGTCAAATATTCTACTCATGCGTAAAATTGATCAGTGTGATAAATCTAATTCAAATAAAATCAGGATATTGAAGTCAAATGTGTTAATTTTAATGGAGAAATGGTATTCATTGAGCCAAGGCTGCAGATAGTTAGTACTACACCAATCAGTTTACAGTATTTCAGATCAGCTTCAGCACACTGGTTTATATTGTGATGAAGGAGGTCTGTGACTTAATCTAGTGGGAGAGAACTCCATGGGATATTCCGGCATTATTGAGCAGTGTAAATGTGGAAGAATCATTCTTTTCAATGCTCCAACTTTTTAAATAAAAATGTCCATGACGTTTAAAGAAAGAGGTCTGGTACAGTTGAAATCAGCTGCGCTCTGGGTGTGAAAATAACAAACATCTGCCGCCCAAGCAGGAAACGAGCTGTTATTTTAAGGAGCGGGGCTGCCCGGAACTGAGGCAAGATGTTTAGATTGTGCCTTTTATACCATATTATCCAAATATCATAGTTTCTCTTCTATCATAAATGTTACTATGAGTATTAATCAAGCACTTGACTGGTTAAAGGGATATATTCTCTGGTGTTCTCGAGTTGTGGCAGTCAGAACAAGAATTGCTTCAGAAACTCTGGCATGTTGTTTTCCTGAATAACTTCACTCCATAGATTTTTCTCTGACTTCTCTGGGAGGAAATGTTAATTCATGTTGATGGTTTAAATTATGACAGCAAGTTCACCTCCATTACATTTAAAAAGCTTGGTTTCCTTTCCACTGAAATCAGAGAAATTGGTGTAGTTCGATGCAGAATGCAGCATCAATTCAATGTCATCCACTTTACATCCATCCAACTGATCCTATGTATATTTGTGACCTCATCATGTTATTTTATTATTTTCCTTTGATGAATTGATCTTCTCGTTTTTGAAATCTGTGCATCAACAGCGTCAGTCCCACTGACCCATTGGCCCCTCTTCCATTGAGAAGCTGGACATTGAGTGTGGAGAGACAAGTCCAAGTGAAACCAATGGCATTGTGCTGCCCTCCTCTCACTACCAGCAATCGGGGGCATTGAGGTTGAGCAGGAGTTAGGAAATACTTTCTGAGTTCTGCTGTGTGTTGCAGGACATCTAGAGAAAGATGACCTTGCATTGCCAAGACCATTGCCAATAAGCCGGTGCACCTTCCCAGATGGTACACCCTCCCACTACAGTCAAAGAGGTATTCAATTTCCACATCCCAAGGGATTGACCTTCTACCAGTGCACCGAGGACCTAATTGAGTCTTCAATCCAGGAAACAGGTTGGAAGATGCTTCTGGGGCTTTGAAGTTCGGAATTAGAAGGTGAGGATGCTTGGAGACTACTGGAGTTCTGGCTGATGTGGGGTGTTTGAATGTGAGAGTTTGCAGGATAAGTATCTTCTATCATTCTTTTCTTTTTAAAGTCTGTCCATTCAAAATTCTCTTTTGAAATGTGAATTATTGTGTTTTAGGTTTCCCTGCACGTTTCACCATTGAGAGTGATGTGTGCGACTAGTCTGTGAGATTAGAGCATTGCAGAGTTATGGGATTGTTAAAAAACAGTTTGCTTTGCACAAAGAGAGGAAGAACAAGGGATTGAGAGACATAGCAAGTGAGATACAGAGAAAGAAAGAGGGAGGGGGGGGGGGGGTAGAGAGAGCAAGTGAGAGAGAGAAAGAGAGGAACTGGGGTAGCAAGTTTTATTTAGTTACACAGACAGAAAATCCGACATCGAGTTTGAGTCCATCCTGGCAGAACCAATCCACCCACTTTATCCCTTCCACTCTTGCTACATAAATCAATGATACATCAAAGTGCACCAATTGTTTCATCTTCAGAACCCCAAGTTCATCAAATTGTATGGTTGGACACCATCCCTTCTTCAATCCCCTTAAATAATATGAAGATCCTTTCAAACCACATTGTATGGGGAACATTCTTTAATCTTGGCTGCTCAGATGAAGCAGCTTGAGCTTTTGCCCTAGAAAAATGCAAAGTTACGGCCAATCCACAAAAATAAGGACAAATTTATTATGGCTAAATACCAATCAATCATCCGTAAAGTGATGCAAGCTGTTGTCAACAGTGGCACTCATTCTAAAGTGACCAACTCACTGATGCCCAGTTTGGAATTCCCCCAGGAACTTGCTATCTTCATAAACTCGGGATTAAAAACACAGACCAAATAATTGAATTCCAGAATCTAAAGCTGTTTTAACCTGTAACCAAATAAAAACCAACGTTTTATTTTCAGAACTCTATTCAGTGATGATGAGTCATTTGTTGGCAACTGCAGTTTTTAAGTCTTTGCAGCTGAAACTGATCTGTGGAATGCAAATTCTGAATGCCTTACATAGGCATTGAAGAAAATCACTTTTTCAAAGTTTAACGTTGAATATATGCGCAAAATGCTGGAGTAACTCAACGGGACAGGCAGCATCTCTGGAGAGAAGGAATGGGTGACATTTCAGGTTGAGACCATTCTTCAGTCTATGTTGAATGTTGTGTTTGTTCCATACATTTATGCTTTTAGTGAAAATTACGCACATTTAAAAAACTGAAATATGGTTAGAAATGCAAAAAGCATAATAAATATCAAAACTAACCTTTCGAGGATAAAGTATTTGCAATTGGAAGTCAATATTTGAGATTTCACCGAACTGTCCCAAGTTATTTCCCAAAGGAGTAATTCAGATTAAAGGACATTTAGTAATATATACTTTAGATGTTCAGATAATAAATGAAGAAAAAGAAAAGAGAGGGAAGGAAAAAACAACCTTTTAAAATGGGAAATAAAAAACAAATCCCTCCTTTAGTTTTCCTTTATTGGGATTCTTAAGGAATAAACAAAGATAAAATATTTTAAAGATCTCCAGTAAAATAAATCTTTAACACTCATTCCAAAGACTAGAGGACGAGGGTATCAGTGGGTGGAAGCTGAGAGAGCTCTCTTCCTCACACTATGCATTTTCACAGTGACAGTGCCTCCTAAAATGTAAGAGGTTCTACAACTTATATTTATGATTACATTGCACAAGATCTTTCTCTCAGTCACATCCAACTTTGGGACATAACAAATACCTCAACTTACTCCCAGTGCAGAACAGTTAAAATCAACAACCCTTTAGCTCTCACTCTCTCTCGCTTTCTCTCTCCTACATTTTCTTCCCTTTGTGTAATTTAAATTGACGTCAAATATTCCCAAATTTCTGCAATACTGAGAAGCCGGACATTGAGTATGGAGAGACAAGTTCAAGTGAAACTAATGGGATTGTGCTGCCCTCCTCTCACACCCAGCAATCGGGGTCATTGAGGGTGAGCAGGAGTTAGGAAATACTGGCTGAGTTCTGCTGTGTGTTGCAGGACATCTAGAGAAAGATGACCTTGCATTGCCAAGAATATTGCCAATAAGCCGGTGCAACCTCCCAGAAGGTACACCCTCCCACTACAGTCAAAGGTTTATTCAATTTCCACATCCCAAGGGGTTGACCCCAGTGCACCGAGGACCTAATTGAGTCTTCAATCAGTCAGATCCAGGAAACAGGTTGGAAGATTAGAAAGTGAGGATGCTTGGAGGCTACTGGAATTCTGGCTGATGTGGAGTGTTTGAATGTGAGAGTTTGCAGGATCAGTATCTTCTATCATTCTTTTCTTTTTAAAGCCTGTCCATTCAAAATTCTCTTTTGAAATGTGAATTATTGTGTTGTAGGTTTCCCTGCACGCTTCACCATTGAGAGTGATGTGTGTGATTGATCTGTGAGATTAGAGCATTGCAGAGTTATGGGATTTTTTGAAATCAGTTTGCTTTGCACATATAGAGGAAGATCAAGGGATTGAGAGACATAGCAAGTGACAAACAGAGAAAGAAAGAGGGAGAGAGAGAGGGGGGAAGAGAGAGAGAGAGAGGAACTTAAAATGCAGTTGACTGCTGTTCTGTACAAGGAGGAAGTTGAATGTATTGTTATTATGACTCAAAGAATTGGATGAGACTGAGGGAAAGATTCTGTGTAATTTAATGGGAAAGTAAATTGCAGAACCTCTTACATTTTCGGAGGCAATGCCACAATGTGACTGAACTGCATTAAGGAGAGAACTCTTTCAGCTTCTGCCCACATATTCTCCCTTCCTCCATTTTGGCATGAGTGATAAAGATTTATTAGATTGTAGAATTTAAATGTTTTTTATGTTTTACAGTTATTCACATTGGTCCCAAATGAAGGAGAACTCAGGCATGGATTTGATATCCTGACTATAGTTTTGCAAGAAATAATAACCTGAATTGTACAATCCATTTTGCTTTTCAGGTTAACTTGGTACTCTATGTGTGTTTCTTGAATTCAAAGAATGAAAATCCTGATCAAATACAATTGATTCTTAATTATTAATTTAGTTAATGGTTTGGGGCAGTTTGGAGGAATCTCAAACAGAATTTAGAAAGTGAAGCTGGAGGATGTAGATGGTAAAATATAATTTGACCTTATGTAATTTGTTGCACTTATATCAAGGCAGATATAAAACTGATACATAATATCAGACAGAGGTGAAAGGATTTGTTCTGAATTCCTGCATACTTTAAATATTCCATATTTTCACATTTCACAGGAAAGAGGGAGGCCAATTGGCCTCAGACTGAAGAAGGGTCCCAACCTGAAACGTCACCCATCTTTTTTCTTCAGAGATGTTGCCTGACCCACTGAGTTACTCCGGCACTTTGTGCCTATCTTCAATTGTTACCTGCATTGGCATTCTCAGTGTGAGTTGGTGACATGATTTTCCTTTCCTTTCCATTGACTGATTACTCGGGGAAGAGCTGACGTAGTTATTGGCATTGAGGCATTCCAAGAATCCTTGTGAAAATAAAACACATGCTAGGGTAGCGTGTTTTATTTTGTTACACAGACAAAATAATCAGCATCGAGTTTGAGTCCATCCTGGCAGCACTAGTCCACCCACTTTATCCCTTCCACTCTTGCTTCATAAATCAATGATATATCAAAGTGCACCAATTGTTACATCTTCAGAACCCCAAGATGATTAAATTGTATGGTTGGACACCATCCCTTCTTCAATCCCCTTAAATAATATGAACATCCTTTCAAAGCACATTGCATGAGGAACATTCTTTAATCTTGGCTGCTCAGATGAAGCAGCTTGAGCTTTTGCCCTAGAAAAATGCAAAGTTATGACCAATCCACAAAAATAAGGACAAATTTAATATGGCTAAATACCAATCAATTATCCGTAAAGTGATGCAAGCTGTTGTCAACAGTGGCACTCATTCTAAAGTGACCAACTCACTGATGCTCAGTATGAATTTCCCCTAGGAACTTGCTATCTTCATAAACTCGGGATTAAAAACACAGACCAAATAATTGAATTCCAGAGTCTAAAGCTCTTTAACCTGTAACCAAATCAAAACCAACGTTTTATTTTCAGAACTCTATTCAATGATGATGAGCCATTTGTTGGAAACTGCAGTTTTTAAGTCTTTGTAGCTGAAACTGATCTGTGGAATACAAATTCTGAATGCCTTACATGGGCATTGAAGAAAATCACTTTTTCAAAGTTGAACCCTGAATTTGACACAAAATGCTGAAGTAACTCAAAGGGGCAGGCAGCATCTCTGGAGAGAAGGAATCAGTGACATTTCAGGTCGAGACCATTCTTCAGTCTATGTTGAATGTTGTGTTTGTTCCAGATATTTATGCTTTGTCGTTGAACACACACACATTTGAAAAACTGGAATATGGTTAGAAATGCAAAAATTATAAAAAATATCAAGACTAGCCTTTCGAGGATAAAGTATTTGCAATTGGAAGTCAATATTTGAGATTTCACCCAACTGTCCCAAGTTATTTCCCAAAGGAGTAATTCAGATTCAAGGACATTTAATGATATATACTTTTAGATGTTCAGATAATAAATGAAGAAAAAGAAAAGAGAGGGAAGGAAAAAACAACCTTTTAAAATGGGAAATAAAAAACAAATCCCTCCTTTAGTTTTCCTTTATTGGGATTCTTAAGGAATAAATAAAGGATAAAATATTTTAAAGATCTCCAGTAAAATACATCTTTAACACTAATTCCAAAGACTAGAGGAAGAGGGAGCTCTCTTCCTCACACAATGCATTTTCACAATGACAGTGCCTCCTAAAATGTAAAAGGTTCTATAACTTAAATTTATGATTAAATTGCACAAGGTCTTTATCTCAGTCACATCCAACTCTTTGGGACATAACAAATACCTCAACTTCCTCCCAGCGCAGAACAGTTAAAGTCAACAACCCTTTAGCTCTCCCTCTCTCTCTCTTTCTCTCCCCCACATTTTTTCTTTTTGTGTAAATTAAATTGACTTCAAATATTTCCAAATTTCTGCAATACTTCAAGTTCACCGATCATTCATTCACATCGTTCTCAAGTGTAAGGAGTCTTGTAATTCAGTTTCTGATTAAATTGTGCAAAATCTCTCCCTCAGTCACATCCAGTTCTGTGGGACAAAATAACATTTACCTCATCTGTCCTTGAGCAGAGAACAGCAAGATTAAACATTGTTATATCTGGTAAGGTCTCAGTCCTTTGTGCACGGGGATAGTTTCATTTTGCCTGTGACCCCTTTCTCTTTGAGAGTTTGTTTGCCTCTTGCTTCTTGTAACCATCTTACTCCAGGTATAACGTTACCCCAGGTTTGTGCTTTGACTCCAACATGACTTTTCCCTTACTGCCAGCAGCTCTTCACTTTTACCCTCTCCAGCTCACGCACTCACCCCTTGGGATACCACAAGGCCAGGGCATGGCTTTATTAACCTGCCCACATTGAACACAAAATGATTTACTTTGATTTCAAACACGTGGTGCGATTGTTAATCTCTGCGTCAAAATCCAGAAAATGGTCTTGCAGTTTTTCCAATTTTGTAATGGTATTTCTTAATGCAGGTTGCTGTTGTTGAGCTTGAAGAACCATGAAAAGTGAAGGGATTGCTGAATATGTCATGGATGTCAAATCTGTAGACCTGTGCTTGAGCCATTTCACTCTCCAGCAGGTAACAAGGCTGAGTGCTCCAATTTTGAGTGCATCAATGAATTGAGTTGCCTTTTAATTTTGGTTATATGTTAGATAACATTAACCTGAGGTTTAGACTTGGCTATTTTTGTGGTCTCATGGGCACCCTCCTATCCTTCAGCTCCACAGCTCTCAAGTGCCCATTATGCTGCTTATCCTGAGGCAGATTATACACTGTTCCAATGCTATAATTTGAGGTACGGGATGTGGCCTTTTGTCTTTATTTTAGCTTTTGTCTTTATTCCAAGGGAGACAGTTTCCTTGTGTGTCTTTATAACCATTATATGTAGATACAGACATGGGCAATTGACTATCTCTGCGTGAAATAGCTTTGACTGTGGTGGGAGAGTGTGCTGAATAGGAAGGTGCACGGTCTTATGCCATGAGATCTTCCTTGAGATGACCAGGATTACAGATCAAACGCACTTAGGATTTGTCCACCTGCTCACCATCGGTGTTCCGGAGTGGTGGGTGTGAGAGGAGGGCAGCACTGGGCCAATTGGTTTCACTTGAACTTGCATGTCCACACTCACTGTACGGTGACCCAAGGGAGGAGTGGTCACTAGATCAGTGAGACTGATGTTGCTGATGCACAGACCAGGCTGATTCACAGATTTTAGACGGAGGGTAGATTTGGCCAAAAAATAATCATAGAAGGAAGGTCATGAGAATGGAAGGACTCACAAGGGCAGTTTAACTTTGTGTGGATTAAATATGTGGATTGAATTCAAGCCCCGTTGTACAACTCACTTAATTTCCCAATTTGAAGGTAGACACAAAATGCTAGAGTAACTCAGTGGGTCAGGCAGCATCTTTGGAGAGAAAGAATGGGTGACGTTTTGGGGCCAGACCCTTCGCCCATTCCTTCTCTCCAGATTGAAACCAGCATCTGCAGTTCTTTCCTATCACTTCTCAATTCCTTTGAATACAGTGGGAAGTAAACCAGGCATTGACTATGTAATGGGGATGAATTAACTTTCAGCCCTCTATGCCATCAGCCCTAATTAAAATTTCCTCCCCCCAGAATTCACTGAAAAGTCAGTGGGTTGAAGTTAATCAGGCAACCAATATGGCAAAATATCTAAAGCAATTCTTGTGCTGACTGTTATAGCTCAAAGAGAGCACCGGATGTAATGTCCCTTTAAGTAGTCAAGTACCTGATAGATACTTAAAGCAACGTCCTGGGTGGAACAGAGACTGTGATATTTGGATAAAGTGGTATAAAAGGCAGATCTAAACGTCTTGTTTCAGTTCTGGACAGCCCCTCTCCTTAAAATAACAGCTCGTTTCCTGCTTGGCCCACAGATGTTTGTTATTTTCACACTCAGGTGGCAGCTGATTTAAACAGTTCCAACCTCTTTCTTTAAATGAAGTAGCAATTATTATTTACAATGTTGAAGCATGAGAAATGTTAGCTTCCTTGTATTAACACAAGTGAATATTATCCAATATCCCAAGGAGTTATTTCCCACTGGATTAGATTAGAATTCTTCTCCATTCATAATGTACTCAAGCTTGATGAAGCCAATTTGAAATACTGCAAACTGATTGGTACAGTACCAACTCTCTGCAACCTTGCCTCCACCAATCCAATTTCTGCATTGAAATTAGTTCAATTTATTATACATATCCTGATTTTACATAGTCTAGCAGACCCACTTTAACTTTGAGTAGTATACAGTGGCTTGCAAAAGTATTCATACCCCTTGAACTTTTCCACATTTTGTCACGTTACAACCACAAACGTAAATGTATTTTATTGGGATTTTATGTGATAGACCACCACAAAGTGGTGCATAATTGTGAAGTGGAAGGAAAATGATACATGGTTTCCAAATTTTATTCCAAATAAAAACTGAAAAGTGTGGCGTGCAAAAGTATTCAGCCCCCCTGAGTCAAACCTTTGTAGAACCACCTTTCGCTGCAATTACAGCTGCAAGTCTTTTGGGGTATGTCTCTACCAGCTTTGCATATCTAAAGGCCAACATTTTTTCCCATTCTTCTTTGCTCAAGCTCAGTCAGATTGGATGGAGAGCATCTGTGAACAGCAATTTTCAAGTCTTGCCAGAGATTCTCAATTGTATTTAGGTCTGGACTTTGACTGGGCCATTCTAACACATGAATATGCTTTGATCTGAACCATTCCATTGTAGCTCTGGCTGTATGTTTAGGATCGTTGGCCTGCTGGAAGGTGAACCTCCGCCCCAGTCTCAAATCTTTTGCAGACTCTAACAGGTTTTCTTCCAAGATTGCCCTTTATTTGGCTCCATCCATCTTCCCATCAACTCTGACCAGCTTCCCTGTCCCTGCTGAAGAAAAGCAGCCCCACAGCATGATGCTGCCACCACCATGTTTCACAGTGGGGATGGTGTGTTCAGGGTGATGTGCAGTGTTAGTTTTCCGCCACACAGAGCGTTTTGCATTTAGGCCAAAAACTGTGGAAAAGTTCAAGGAGTATGAATACTTTTGCAAACCACTTTATATGGTCTTAATAATCTCCTTTTTATTAATAGCAAATTGGAATACAATTACCAGATAGCATTAGTCTATCAGCACTGTAGAACATAGAACACAGCTCATAGTACATTGAACAGTACAGCACAAGAAGAGTCCCTTTGGCCAATAATGTCTGTACCCAACACACTGCAAAGACCAACTGTCATCTGCCTGCACATGATCCATATCTCTCCACTTCCTGCATGTGCCTATCTAAAGTTCTCTTAAATGCCACTATCATATTTGCCTCCACCACCATTCCAGGCAGCATGTTCCATGCACTCACCACCAAGTATGTAAAATACATCTCATGCATATTGCTGTAAACATTACCCCACTCACCTTAAAGGTATGGCCCCTAGTGTTTAATATTTCCATCCTGGGAAAAAAGTTCTGACTGTGTACACCAATGTTGGCAGGAATTAATATTACAGATGGTGGATGAGGTACAAATCATTTGAATGGCCTTGTCCTGGTGAGCTTCTGGAATGTTACTGGAGCTGTGCTCATCTCAACAAGTGGAGAGTATTCTGTCCTCTCTTGACTTGGACCTTGCAAATGGTGAAAGGCTCATTCACCTAGGGCTTATCCAGCCATTGGTTTGCTTATTACTGTACAATTCATAGGTCTGGTCCATATTAAATGATGGTAATGGTGGCCTCCTTGCCACATATCAGCCAATGTCTGGATGTTGTCTTGGTCATGCTGCATGTAGTTATGGACTCATTCATTTGCTGAGGAGCTGCAATCAGAAGTGAACAATACCACTTTTGATTTTGTGATAGAAGGAAATAGGAAATAGGAAAACTTTTATTGTCATTCAGACCTTTCAGTCTGAACGAAAATTTCGTTGCCTGCAGTCATACATATAGTAAAGAACAAAACACACAATAAACACATATTTAACATCTACCACAGTGAGTTCACCAGACACCTCCTCACTGTGATGGAAGGCAAAAATCTTAAGTCTTTGTCTCTTCCCTTCTTGTTCTTCCTCTTCCTCTGCGCTGAGGCGACCCGGGCCTCCGATGTTGTGACCCCACGGAGTGATGGTTGTCCCGCGGCTGAACTGCACTCCGTGAACGGGCCGGTTCAACTCTGTGGCCCGGGGCGGTCGAAGCTGCCGAAGCTGCCGCCCTCCGGTCCAGCGGACGCCGCTGTTGCCGCGGGAGCTCCGGAAAAACAGGTCACCAATCTGTGACCTGCGAGCTCCCGATGATGTCGTCCACTGGGCCCGCGGCCAAACCTCCGAAGTCGCTGCCACCACCACCGGAAAGCCGCCACAGCTCCGAGTTGGGCCGCCGGAACGCCGGAACGCCTGAACCCGCCGCAGCCCCGAAGTCGGCCAGCCCCGCGCTGGTAAGTCCTGGCTGGCTCTGCCTCTGGAGACTCGAGGTCGGTCGCAGTTGGAGGCTGTCAGCTCCGCCATTAGGCCTCAGCGCAGACGGAGATGGAGACGGGGGGTACGACAAGAAAAGTCGCATCCCCCCCAAAGGAAGAGACTAAAACGTTTCTCCCTCCCCTCCCACACACATACACTACATGATAACTCAAATTAACACGCTAAAACAAGACAAGAAAACACCAAAAAAAGAAAAAACAGACAAACTGCAGGCGAGCCGCTCCTACAACAAACGCCGCCACTTCCCACCGAAGGTCATTGATTCCAACCTTTGGTGTATTTTCATCTCGATGCACATTGACTTCAGTGTTACCAGGACAGCTTGATATCACACTTGGTCAAATGTTGCCTTGGTGTCACGGCCACTCACTCTCTCCTCACCATTGGAATTCAGCTCTCTGGTCTAGTTACAGAATTATAGAATTGTCCATCATAGAAATAGGCCCTCTTACACCTAAAATCCTCATAAAATCCTTTCAGTTTCTCCATCATCTTTTTTAAAAAGATACAGCATGGATACGGGCACTTCAGCCCACCACATCCACGCCGACTATTGGTCACCCGTTCACATTAGTTCTATGTTGTCGTATCAAAGTGATGTCTCAAGGCCCATCAATGCCCTACAAATATATGTTTTAACTTCTCTCCTCCAATATATATGCTCTTCAAGGGACTCTCCCATTTTCAGTCACTTGTACCAGCCATATGCTGCTTTCCTTGCTTCAAACTCTCAATATCACTTGCCATCCTAATGCCATCCTAATGCAAACATGTTTTCCCTGAACACTCACCCTCTCTCTTTTGAAACAATCTTCCACTGGTTGGATTGTTGTTGTACCCACAAGCAGCTGCTCCCTGCCAACTTTCTCCAGCTCCTGGCTTATGTTATGGAAACAGTCTTCCCCTAATTTTGGATATGAACTTCCACCATTTTCCACAACTGCCTTGAATCTTGCAGAATTGCAATCCCTATCCTCAAAAAGTTCCTCACTGATGCTTGTACTACTTGCTGAACCTCATTCCGAAAATACATTCTAGTACAGACAGGCACTAGTCTAACCATCTATGTATTGGCTAAAAATACTCTGCTGGATGCTCGTCATGAATTCCACCCCATCGAAGCTCTTCATACTTCAGTAATCCCAGTCAATATTGGGGGAATTACATCCCTTGCAGTAACTGTTCCTCTTACACCAGTCTGTGATTTGCCTGCATTTCTGCTCCTCTACCTCCTGCTATCTGATCTGGAGATCTAAGGCAAGTGACCAGAGATTCAAAGATTTGCACAGAACAGCAACCCATCTCATCCCTGCCCACATTAGTGCCCATCTGCACAATCCCATGTACCCAAGCTAGGTCCGTATTTTATGCCTTGCCCATTTAAGTGCCTGCTTCATTCAACCTTATCTTTAGCACTCATGTAGTAGGTTGCATAATGGTTGAGGATAGGGATGTGTTTGGAGCGTCTTTCACTGGTTACCTGTTTAAATTGTTTTCCAGCGTTTCTGACCCAGTATGGCTGACTTCCGGGCTTTGATCTGGTCCATTAGTTGTTAGGTTATGTCATTCCACACTGAGTTTACTGCTAAATGTTTCAGCAATCCTTTGCTGCAGCTGCACTAAGCTGACACCACTTGTTCAAGTATGTGTGGTACTTGTCCCAACATGAGCATCTATGTTCCTCACTGAACCAGTGTTATTCCACTGGCTTTACTACTGGCTTTTACTGAGGTGAGGGATATGCTGGGCAATGAGGTTATTTTTCTGGTGGACATTTCTGCTGCCGATGGTCTAGGACATCTCAAGTACACCCAGTTTCAAGCTGTCTAGTTTGTTCTGAATCTATCCAAGTTAGCATGTTTGCCAGAGCCACAGATCGCGATGGAAGGTGTCCTTAGTGTGAAGATAACACTTTGCCTTCACAAAGACTGTGCTCATGTTCAACCAATGTTGTCATGGATGGGTGCATCTGCCACAGGTAGAGTGATGCAGATGTGGTCAAGTAGGTTCATCACTACCTGCTGATTACTCAGTTTTGTTAGCTATCTTCTTCAGTACACGGTCACCTTATATTGATTGGACAGCCAAGCTACTTTCAGTGTTTGGGAGGAAGCCTTTGTAGCAAGTCATCCTCACTTTATGAAGCAAGTGAACTGGGAACTGCCAAGCAGTTAGCCTGACATAAGCAGTTAATGGGATGTATAATCAAGCATGTGTGATTACTGTAACTTACCAAGAAAGTAATTACATTATTGAGCCGGGTCAGCATGGATTTGTGGAAAAAGTCATATTTGACTGCTCAATTGGAGGTGGTGAGGGTGTATCCAGTGGAGTGGATGGGGATGATCCCGTGGGAATGCTGAATCAGTAAACCTGCTGAGTTTTTACCACATTCCATTAGAATCCTGAGTCAGCCGATTTGGTTTCTTATTTTGAATTGCAACTTATTAACTGAATTTAGATTCCACAGCTGCTGTGTTTCAGGGGTTATGGTTGTGGGTGGGGTGTGCGAATATGTGGGGTGGATGCAAACAAACTCCAATGTGATTTGGGCAAGTGGGATAAGTGGGCAAATGTGTGGGAGATGTAGTTCATTGTAGATAAATGTGAGATTATTCACTTTGGTTTCACAAACAGAAAAAGGAATTATTATCTGAATATAGATAAGTTGGGAAAAGGGATGGTGCAACAAGACCTGGATAGTATTGTACATCAGTAGCGGATAACCTGCTGCAACTAGACAAGGCTTTGACAAATTTTGTACACAGTTTTGGTCTCCTTATCTGAGGATGTTGGTGCCGTTAAGGGAGTGCAACGATGGTTTATTGAACTGATTTGTGTGTTGGCAGAACTGATGTATGAGTCGATTAGGCCTATATTCACCAGAGTAGAAGATAGTAAGAGTGGGTCTCATAGATAACAATAATGTTTGGAAGGATTGAACAGACCTGTTCCCAGGAAGATATTACAAATGACTGAAGAGTCGAAAACCAGGGCTCGTGCCCTCAGCATTCAGAGGATGCCTTTTAGTACAAGAACAGGAGGGATTTTTCCACTCCGAGTGTGATGAATCCTTGGGGATTATCTACACAGAAGGCAGTGGAGGCCAATATATATTAAAGACATTCAAGAACGAGGTGGATATCTGTAGAGCAACAGACGCATACTCAAAGTAAAGATCGAACAAGTTTATTGGCATATAATAAAGTTACACAGCATGTTGGCATCACTGTGTCTGCATCATGACTTACAGTGTGTGTCAGGAGCTGTTAGTATGAATGGTGCCAGTATGATAAAAACCTGGACTGGATTATAGATTATAGTGGTGTGTAGCAATTGTGTGTTAGTATTGGTTAGCATATAAGTAAAGCAGATCTACATCTTTCCTCTTAAGAAAATAACATAACTACAAATATATATGTTTGTACAACTAATCAAGTTTAACTGCCGTGTGTAAAATAAAATAGACAGTTACTTCAGCACTGGAGCAGGTTAAACATAGTCTAAGGGTAGGTTTACAAATACGACCCGCATGCATACGGTATAAACTCGCATCTCCATCCTTCACCGGCAAAAACTGAGAGACTAAGGGCTGTTGTAACACCGGAGATCAGTGGGACGGGTGAGGTGGAACTAGAGACCGGGGCACTGAATGTGGTGACGAGAAGACAGGATACATGATGGGCGTAGACTCCGTGGACGAACGTCGGGCCGCGGAAGAAAGTGTATCAGTCATTCAGTTAAATAGTCCTGGAACATCTGGATACGGGATTGTGGGTTGTGGTTCATTCAAGTCAAGTCGTCAAGAGAGTTTATTGTCATGTGTCCCAGATAGGACAATGAAATTCTTGCTTGCTGCAGCACAACAGAATATTGTAAACATAAGTACAGAATAGCCCAGTGTGTCTATATAGCAGAGACCACGCAAATACACATAAATAAAATGATAGAGTTCAGAGTCTGTTTGTTGGCGATTTTAATAGCCTGATGGCTGTAAGGAAGAAGCTGTTCCTGAACCTGGATGTACCAGATGTCAGGCTCCTGTACCTTCTATCTGTTGGTAGCAGAGAGATGAATGCGTTGCCAGGATGGTGTGGGTCCTTTTTGAGGCAGAGACTGCGATAGATCCCTTCGATGGTGGGGAGGTCAGAGCAGATGATGGACTGGGCAGTGGTCACAACTTTCTGCATTCTTTTCCACTCCTGACCCTCAAGTTACCGAACCAAGCCACGATGCAACCAGTCAGCATGCTCTCTACTGTGCACCTGGAGAACTTCGAGAGCGTCCTCTTTGACATTCCGACTCTCCGTAATCTTCTCAGGAAGTAGAGGTGCTGACGTGCTTTCTTTATAATTGCATCAGTGTGCTGGGACCAGGAGAGATCTTCAGAAATATGCAGGCCCAGGAATTTGAAGTTCTTGATCCTTTCCACCATCGTCCCGTTTATATAAACGGGATTGTGGGTCCCTATCCGACCCCTTCCAAAGTCCACAATCTGTTCCTTGGTGTTGCTGGTGCTGAGAGCCAGGTTATTGTGCTGGCACCATTTGGTCAATTGGTCGATCTCACTGGTAGAAGGTCCTGACGGTTTCACCTCCATTCGAATCGGCCATGTACGAATGTGGTTCTGGTGCAGGGCTGCGGATTAAACCGAGGCGACCATGGCCCTTGTCAGTCTGAAGTCATACAACTTGACCACTCGCCAGAGGCTTGAGTGGCCTCCTTGTTTTGTCATAAGATTGTTTGTGGGTCTTGCACCTGTGCTGAAGCTGTGGTTGAATTACCGATGGCTTGCGAACTTGTGGCTGCAGTAGTTGCTTGGGTATGGGCAGCGTGGTATGGGCCGGCCTTGACATGAGACATTGGGCAGGAGACCCTAGCACTGGGTCTCGGCTCCATCCTCAAGGGCAACATTCTCCATTCAGTGTCCTGAATATCATTCAGTTACAGAGCAGGATGCCATCAGGGATGTCCTGACCAATCTGCTGCTGCTTTGTCTCTCTGATGGTTTCCCCCTTGCCCGCTGCCTGCGCTCACTTTACCTATAGGATGACCAGTCCCTGAAACCTGCTGCACATGAAACATTCGGCCTTGGGGATGGACTGTTGTTGCTCGAGCTTCAGACCCAGTGCTCAAACTGCTTCAGGTGGCAACACATTCTCTACCTGAGATTCCCCAGTAATTGGGAAGCATCCCAAGTCCCCCTTTTTCACTGGGTATCCATTCGCACGGTTCAGAGATTCCCTGCCATGCTTTTTTTTAATTAGTCACTCTCAGTTACCAAGTCAGGGAAACATACAAAATACCATCATTATTCAATTACCTATTGACTTACTTGCCCACAATGAACTCATTCCTGGGTCTTTGTTGAAGACAAATACTTGTGTAAACTCAGTGGGACTCTGTTTCCAGTACTACATTTACTCAACGCTTTGCCTCAGACACAGAAACTCTGGTCAACTTCTGATTTCCACACTTTTGAATGTGGCTGTCACTGGCAGAGCCGACAATTGCTGTCCATCCAGAGATGCCTGGAGAATGTGATGGGCGAGGGTCTTCCATTATTGGTCACGGGCAACTGTTGAGTTGCTGGGTCACTGCAGAGGCCACAGATGGGATTGGAGATAGAGAACGTCCAGGTACATATGGTAGATCTTCTCCCAGAAAGGGAGGAAGTGGCGTCACTGTGACTACTATCTATCTTAATTAATGCTATAAACCTCTATCAGGTCATCCCTGAGTTTCTTTCATTTAATGGAAAAAGTCCCACCTTATCCACATCTTCCTCTTAACTCAAGCCCTCCAATCCAAGTTACATCATTGTAGATCTTCTTTGGATCCTCTCTGGTTTAATCACATCCTTCCCACAGCACAGCGATGGGAACTGCATACAAGTTCACAAGTTATAGTAGAATTAGGCCATTTGGCCCATCGTCTACTCCACCATTCAATCATGGCTGATCTCTGCCACCTAATCCAATTTTCCTGCCTTCTCCCCATAACCCTTGATACCTGTTCTAATCAAGAACTTGTCTATCTCTGCCTTAACAATATCTTCTAACGTGGCTTCCACAGCCCTCTATGGCAGTGTTCCACAGATTAACTACCCTCTGACTAAAGAAGTTCCTCCTCAACTCCTTTTTAAAAGAGCGCCCTTTAATTCTGAGGCTACGACCTCTGTTTCCTAGACTCTCCCACCAGTGGAAACATCCTTTCCACAGCCACTCTATCTATGCCTTTCATTATTCTGTAGGTTTCAATGAGGTCACCCCCTCAAACTTCTAAACTCCAGCGAGTAGAGGCACAGTGCTATCAAACGCTCATCATATCCTAACCCACTCATTCCTGGAATCATTCTTGTAAACCTCCTCTGGACTCTCTCCAATGCCAGCACATCCTTGCTCAGATACGGGGTCCAAATCTGCTCACAGCACTCTGACCAGCGCCTTATAGAGCCTCAGCAATACTCCATGTGCAGTCTAACTAACATGTTCTACAGCCATGACATGACCTTCCAAATCTTTTAAACAACAGCAAGCCACATGCCTTCATCACCATCTTGTAAACCTGTGTTGTTACCTTTGGGGAACTATATACATCTACCCCTATGTTTCTTTTTCAGCAATACTACCCAGGGTCCTGCCATTCATTATTATGTCCTTGCCTGGTTGATGCTTCAAACTGCATCACTTTCCACTTATATGAGTAAAATCCAGTTACCATTACATTGCCACTTTCCCAATTGATCAATAGCCTGTTTTAAGGTTAGACAGCATTCCACACTGCCCACCTTTCCACCAATTTTGATGCCTTCCAGAAACTTAGTCATAATGACATCTATTTTCCTTCCCATCATGAATTAATGCGACAGCATCTTCAATCTCTTGTGTCTGAAGCCTGCTTTGTCGCACACTGTTGTGTGTAAGGGGCATCTCTGGACTGAGAGATGAGGTACTGCAACAACTGAATCAGGGAAATGGAGGGAGAATGCCCATCATCATGAATTAATGTGACAAAGTACAGTGGAGCAGTACCAGCCCTGTGCCACACCACTAGTCACAAACCTCCCATTTGGGAAACAAACCTTCCAAACCATCCTCTGCCTCCAACCACCAACCCAATGTTGTGTCCTCAAATTGAATTGAATACACTACATCATCAGTAAGGGTGAGTTTTAACTCAATGTCTAAATTATTGAGTAACAAAATAGACTCCTGAAGGAATTCAGCGACTGTGGAGCGAATAGACAGACAACGTTTCTGGGCAAGAGGGGTTTCCCTCTATTGACGCTGCCGGACCCACTGAGATCTAGCGGCAGTTTCATTTATGCTCATTAATCTGCAGTCTCTTGTGTCTGGATTATTGATGTGGGACAGGAAGACTGCACTGTCCCACCTTGTCGTGACTGGAGGTGTGAGAGGCATCTCTGTAGTGAGGGATGGAGTGTTGCAACCACTGACTCGGGGGATGGAGGGAGAACTTGTGGAATATCAGACAACAAACGACCTGCTCATTCACGGGTTGTGTTCAACAGACCATCCAGTGGCTGACAACGTCACCGCCTCAACCCGACCGTGTCTGATGGCGAATGGGAGGGTTTCAGATCCGCGCTCCGGTCGCTCTGTGTGACCCGCCATGATTTGCACGCATTTGCTTCCTGGGTGGATGGCTCTATAAGTGGGTTCCATCGGCAGCGGCGTCCACATTCTGTCACAGATACAGCGGCTGGAGTGAGGCAGGAAACTGAGTAACGATGCAAACGCTGTGCTTTTTCTGGTCTCTGGCACTGTGGCTGAGCTGTAAGTACAGGGCTGCAAGTCAGCCTTGCCAGCGGGTGTGATGTGGGAACTTGGGGTCACATTAAAGAGTCAATGGTTAACATTTAATTCCTTCTACTTTACAGCTGGAGAGTGTCAGACCGTAATCCAACCTGCGAGCTTGTCGGTGAATCCAGGGGACACGGCCACGCTGGAATGCAATGTCGGAATAAAGGATACCGGATATTCTTTTTGGTACAAACAAATACCGGGGACAACTCCTCAATGGATCCTCCGGTATTATCACGGACACGCCGCCCCGACCTATGGGTCTGGGTTTAGCAGCGACCGTTTCACATCGAAAGCCAACAGCGCCGCCACCGTTTACCAGTTGATCATAAGCAAGGCGGAGGTGAATGACGCTGCCGTCTATTACTGTATGAAATGGTTTACAGCGAGCAGTACTTACTGTCACAGTGAGAGAAGGTAAAACAAAAACTGGAGGCAAGAAACATGATGCACTTTACATCTTTGAATCGATGAAAACATTCTAATCTTCAATTCTTCACAAAGTCGCTTTAATTTTATCCTTTATATATATATACTTTGCAATTTAAATATTTCTTTTTTCTTGAAGTTTCAGAGTCCCGCCGCCCACTGCCGGGATTCGTTGCAGTTTAATGTCAAGCCTGGCGATGCGGCTGTGAGTTCATCCCTTCCCGCCCCACACCGGCGGGGACACTCGGGATGTGTGAAGTCGACTTTCATGCGGAAACTGGAGCGTCTGGCCGTGTTTTCTGTCCGATTCCAGGGCCCGGAATAACAGTCAGGGCTGAAGCTGGAATCACACACTGTGGGGGTGTTCGGCCCAGGGACCAAGCTCTTTGTTACAGGTAAGTGTCTGGGAAACCTTCCCGCAATTACTAACGGCGAGAATACGGCCAGTTGGCAACTAATACTTTAACCTTTATTATTATCTGGCTAATTTTATCGAGAATTTTTTTATTTTGCAATCCATTTGAGTTCTGTGTCCAGCACCAGTACAAATAAATATAGTTATGTTCCAATTGTTACTGTATTTTAATGACCAAATTCTCCATTCCGTGAAGCTTATTTGATATTTCAAATAGGTACACTCTCGGTTATTCAATTCTCTTTGTGGTGTTGTTGCTCTGTCTCTGCATGTGCTTGTGAATATTGTGTTTCTGAGACTAACTTAATCTCTGAGTTGGCGCGGTGTTACTCCCGTTAGTTTATCCGCTTTGTGCCGGTTTGATCCAAGTGAACGTGAGGGGTCCCAGCTTCCTAAAGTGGGGTCCGGTTTCAAGGTGGGGACAGAACATTGGCGACTGGAGACAGCCCGGGGTTGTTGAGGCAGTGGAACTATAAGTTTCACGTTCTTGTATGAGGATCCCACAGCGGAATCACCCCCGGAATTTCACGGAAACTCCAATCCTCCCGGTGACGACGGAACTCTCCCGCACGCACCCGCCCAATAAATGCCCCTCTCCCGTCCCCCAGTCCTTGTCTCCTCTCCTGCCAACTATCCCCTTGACCGCCGCTCCTTTGCGGGAACCATTGCCGTCGCTGCACCGACTGAGCCGGAGCTCCGGGTCTGTGGAGAATCGCACCTGCCCTCCCTCACAGTGAATGGGACACGAATCCCTCGGCACCGTCAAAGATCACAGAGCGCCCTGCTCTGTCCAGCTCCGTGAAGCTCAGCAGGGCGCAGCCGCTGTCCTCGCTCTCTGGGGCAGTGCAGAATTAGAGATGTGTTTATTCTCCCGGCAGCAGTTGGGGGGATGGGGGGGGGGGGGGGATAGAGGGGACATCAGTGATGGGTGGGGTGGGGCGAAGGGAAGAGGTGGAAGAGGGGGAACGTGTAGCTAGCGGCTCAGTGAGTGGGCACATTCTCGGTGAGTGAGTGTGCCCTTCTGGTTCCTGCGTGTGGCTCGGCTCCGTTCATGACTCGGTGCCGGAAAGCCTCACCAGTTGGAGGAGATTCCCCGCCAGCACTCTGGGTTGGTCCCAGAGCGAGGGGTCACTGGTTGGAGGTCGGTAGTGGGATCATGGATCCCTTCCCTCACTAACCCGAGGCACTGAGGCCGTGAAGCTATTGTGGGACTCTCCCGCAATCAGCTCATGTGCACAGGCCGGGGTAAACCCGGGAGTGGTGGTGAGGTCACCGAGCGTCTGATGCTGTGAACCAGCGAGTTGCCAGCAGGACCCTAGAACAGAAACGTTGCCTCACATCTCTAGTTCCCCAGTGTTGATCCATGCGGCGACCTCCATGGGCACCGCTCCGTCCCTCAGTGAGACTCGGGGCCCCACTAAAGGAGGCTGCAACCTCTCACTCGCGCTTCTGTCAAACGCTGAGATGACCGAGCTCTTCCGTCACCTGAAACTTATCTTCTCTTGTTCCCATTGCAGCTTCGAATCTCCCAGACCCTTCAGTGAAACTGCTGGGGCCGTCAGACGAGGAGATATCCGCTAAAGGAGCGGGCACCTTAGTCTGCCTGGTCAGTAAACTGTCCATGGGCTTCCCCGCCGTCAGCTGGACAGTGGACGGGAGTCCGCCGAGCAGTGAGGTGCAAACCAGCGTGGCGAGGCGGGACACGGACAACACCTTCAGTCTCAGCAGCTACCTGACGGTGGGCGGCGCAGACTGGAGCAGTGGGAAGTCGTACTCCTGCACAGTTCAACAAGGAGCAGCCTCGAAAATATCCGCCACACTCTCACAATCCAGCTGTTAAAGTGAGCGCGGCTCCGGGCGTGTTTGCTCTTTGATTACCGGGAGATCTGCCTCTCATCTTCCTTCCACTGTGTGCGCCCGCTGGTCTCTGTATTCGCTGCTTCCGATCCGCGTTCTCCGGTTTCCATTGTGTTATTGAAACATTTGTACTCGAGTGGATCGTTCTGTTTCTTTCACCGTTAGGCGACACCGGTTAAAGTGGTCAGTAACTTGGCTTCAGCAAATTTGTTTTCTCAGGCAACAGACATGGATGTGATTAATAAAATTGTTTGTAATGTTTCATCAGTATCAGGCCGACGGTCTGCAACTACGTCAAACTACCAATAAAGATGATCAATGCAGACATTATTTACGTGTGTGTCTCATTATCTTGGGATCTCTTCCTATTCTGACGCCAGATGGGAGGTGGGTGGAGACTCATATGTCTGCGCTCCTTCGCGGCATCTTTAGACATGGGATATCAGGGAAGAACGGCGGGAAGTTCCATTGCTGGGGTACTGGAAAGAATGGGGACAGGGTAATTGGAAGGCAGTGATGATAAGATTATAACAAGACAGTTAATGTTTGGAAGAGATAATAATGAAAGTAAATTTAACAATTGGTGGAAATATTCAGGTGGTCAGGCTGTGAAGAACTTTAAAACTGAAGTTACATTGCGGGCAATGACCTTTCACTAGAATTGACCAATTCAGACACAAACTGCAATGGCTGGTTATTTGAAGTGGTTACAATATAGGCTAGGTGCCGAGTTTGGTCAAAAGGTGAGATGATGTTCCCTGAGCTTCACGTTACACATCCCCTTTCTCTCTCTGTCATGGCCAGGAGAACTATTTGTGCAGTTTAGAGGCTGCAATGTAAAGTGGAGGGGGACTGAATAATTAAAAACATGGAAAGAGTTTACATATCATGTAGAATACAGACGGTGCAGCACAGAAGTAAAAGTGAATCCGTTGTTGGGGGTCGCAGTTGGCGGCTGTTTGCCTGTTGCCGAGGCTGCAGCCTGTAGTGTGTGCTGGTGAGAGGGTGAGGGGGGCTGGGTTCCTTTATCAGTTCATCGTCGTCCCTCCGCTGCCCACTGAGCGGGCCTCCATCATTTTATTTGCAGTGCACCCGCCCCCAAATGCACTGCTTCTCGGTTTCAGTTCCAGTTTCAGCTTTCTTGGGCCGAAGACTTGTTCTCGTTTACATTTTCTCTACTCCCGCGAAGTAGACAGAGCACCACCACCGCAGCTGGGAGAGTATTTCTTCCTTGGGGCGGTCGGCATATATCAATTCCGTTCTACATTTTAAATAATGGATGAATCCCTGCTGCCTTCTGCCTTATTGAAAGCGACAGCGGAATTGACGGGAGAAGGATGGAGGAATTGAGAGGGGAAGGGAGGATGGGAAGGAGGAAGAGTGGGGAGACAAGCTGAGGAGTGAGTCACAGCCCAGCGGATGGAAAGGTGGGCAAGGAAGGAGTTGGAAGTCGGTAGGGATGGGGGGCCGAGGGAGGAGGGGTAGAGTGAGATTCAGACGGACGATCTTCTCCTTCCCTCTTTCTCACAACCCTCCTTCCTCAATCGTCAACACACGCGAGACGAATATTGGTTTCTGGGTCAATGGGTCTTGAAACCACATTGTAGCCAGGTCCAAAGTTGAAAGTTTGTACCGAAGCAAGACGCCCCATGGGAAGGGCAGCTACACTTCCTGCCCTCTGGTTTAGATTTCTTCCATTGTGAAATTTTGGCCAATGCTTTATCAACACACTGGAGATAAAATAGAGCTGGTGTACTATTTGATATTTTTTATTGCTCTCAACATTGGGCTTACTGAACTGTGCTTGGAGATTTACCTAGTCAGTTGGGAAGGGAATATTTGCATAAATAATCCATCATATATCATGGTTGCACACATGACAATACCCTCCTTGTATATATGTTTTTACATGTGCTCGCATTTCGAAATGCGAGCACATGTACCCTCAGGTGTACCCGCAGGTCAAGCACGTTATTTGCCAGTGTAATGTGGCCTTTGGTATTCCACGGTCCAGGTATCTTGAATCTGCAGCAAGAATGAATGGCGGTTTTTCTGTGCAAAATAAGCATTTATTCAGCTTTTGCACGCACATATTTCCACGGAAGCCCTGTGAATTAGTCAGTATAAAGGAAGTAAAATGGGAGCGGTGAGTCTGGTGGAAGGATCATGATACTCGAATAATAGATTCCCCGCAAGAGTGGCCGGTGCATACATCACCTCCATTGTTGCGAAAAATAAAGAAGTTGACCAGGCAGACTTGTTTGCTGGAGTTCTGTCCCCTGAGAATTAGCACCGCTACGTTGAACATTAGGGGGTGGGTACACAAGAATCTTCCGCTTTTCTTCACGGCTGGGAGCTGTCCGGTGCTGAAGATGTGGCTGCAGCCTCGGGACAAGAGTGTGCTGGTGACAGGGTGAGCGGGCTTGGTTTCTCATCAGTGGAGCCAGGATTTTGGCATAAATGCCATGTGCCTTTTCATGCCTTTTTTTTTGGATAAATCAGCCTTTTTTTGCCGTTTTGCTAAAAGGCCGTGCTATTGTCTCTAGTTGTACTGTGATTACAATGACGTTTTCAATGTGAACACGTTAATATGAATGTTATTATTAACGTGTATTATTCTAATATAACTTACAAGAAAATTTCCACCACCGGGGCGAAACCGGGTGCACCACCGTCGGCCGTTCACTCGTTCGTGCCACTGCCTGCTGGCTCAGTCTTCTCCAAGATCTATTTGAGAAAGAACTGTAGATGCTGGAAAAATCGAAGGTAGACAAAAAATGCTGGAGAATGCGGGTGAGGCAACATCAATGGAGAGAAGGAATAGCGACGTTTTTGCGGTCGAGACCCTTCTTCAGACTACTGTGTGTGTGTGTAGGTGGGGGGGGGGGGTAGAAAGGAAGAGGCGGAAACAGTCGGAGTAGACGGAGAGCTGGGAAGGGGAAGGGGGAGAAGGGAGAAGACAAGGGTTATCTAAAATTAGAGAAGTAAATGTAGGAATGTTACAAAATTTTGAGATTTTAAAAATCAAGTCTGCAATTTATCGCATCAGATAAAACGTAAAAAGAAGTTTAATTTGACACCTAATTCGCTTTCATATCTTCAGTATTAAAAAAGTTATGGCCATTTTCATACTCGGAAATTAGCATCTTGTTCTCTATTGCCTTTCCATTGACTTAACTGAAAAGCTGTGATCTAGGACAATCAAAAACCCATAACTTTCTTAAAAATTAAGAGAACTCAATGACATTTTCAGTTATTATAGATTGAAGCATTCTGAAACAAATATGAAGCAATCTTACTTGGATGACGAAATTAAAGCATATAATCAGTTAGTTACCTAATGGTAGCTAATTACAAAATTCAATTACTAGATCTAAACATCTATCCATTTCTTAAGAAAAGATAAACATTTTTAAATTGCCTGTGCCCAAATAACATTCACACAATAATTCACAATATAACATGATTTTAAAATCTCATTTTCATTAATTTATAGGCCAAATGGAAGGAATTTAGTGTTTAATTCATGTAAATTAATGGCCATTTAAATCAACTTGCGAGTGGGTTTTAGTGGAATGTGGTGGATTGGAACTTTGCGGTTTGCGGTGAATTTAACCCACAGTCAGCAGGAAAAACACTGCCAGTTCGTATTTTTTTTTCTCCCCTTTTCGCACCATGAAAATTTGATTAAAGGCTTCCTAAGAAGCACGTTTTAATGTAAAAATAAACTGTGTACCTTATTTTATTCCCTACGTAAAATCCTTCGCGTTTTCGGCGCTCACGGCTTTAGAAGATGATTTTTAAATTACTCTAGCTAATAAATGATCTAACATAGTTGAAAAATACCTTCATAAAACAAATGTCAGAGCGATTTATCTTTAGCAACTAAATCCCCTGAGATGGATCGATTTGCCCTGTCTGGAGAAAAACTGCATTTTAAACCCGCCCCCCTCTGAAAGGCGCCGCGCACATGGGGAGTGGCAGAACTGCAGAGCCACTCAAGGTAAGTTTTGTAACATACCTAGTAAATGCTGATACTGCTGGGGTGTAGACTGCCCAAGCGAAATACCCAAGCTTGTCTCTTCATGACATTTACTGCTGGCTCCAGTTACAAATCTGAGTTTTCGAATGTTCTTTGTAAGGCATTCATTGATGCTAGAATTCCACTGGAAATTGGCAAAACTAATCTCTCAGAGGTGTTTTTAGAGAAATACACAGAAGAACATATACCAAGCAAGTCATCATTACGGAAAAATTATGTTGACAGCAACTTTAACATTGTTGTGCAGAAAATTAGAGATGAAGTTGCATGCAACAAATTATGGATCTCAATAATAATACTGATGCTGTGGGGAGATATGTTGCCAATGTGGTCATCGGTGCACTGGAGGCAGGTCAACCATCAAAGGAGTATTTGTTGATATCGGAAGTATTGGAGAATTCAAACAGCTCACCTTTTGCTCAGTTGTTTACATCTTCACTTGCTGTACTTTGGCCAGAGGTATAAAACATGAGAATGTTCTTCTGTTTGTGACTGATGCAGCTGCATACATGAAAAAAGCTGCGCATGCTCTTAAAGTTTTATTCACCAAAATGTTGCATTTGATATGCTTAGCTCAAGGACTTCACAGAATTGCCAAGCACATACGTAGCTTATTTCCAAATGTCGATCGCCTGGTTTCCAATGTCAAGAAAATCTTCCTCAAAGCACCGTCATGTGTGCAGTTGTTGAAGGAAATGGCACCCGAGATTCTGCTACCTCCTCAGCCCGTTTTGCCTAGGTGGGTACATGGCTCTCTGCTGTACTCTACTATGCTGCAAATTTTGAAAAGATAAAATAAATCGTCAACTGTTTGAAGAAGAAGAATCTGCTGCAGTCAGGATCGTCAGTGAAATCATGCTGAAAACATCCCTCCACCGCAACCTTGTGTTTATTGCTTCAAATTTTGCAAACTTTCACAAGCTATCACTTCCCTTGAGAAACGTGGCAAAACATTAGTGAATAACTTGCAGGTTTTCAACATGGTAACTGACGATATTCATAAAGTTCCTGGCGATACAGGTGAAGACATGCAAGGAAAATGTGAGAGAGTGATTTTAACTAACAAAGATCTTGAAGAAATACAAAACATAGCTAAAGTTCTCAAAGGTAGTTGTAATGCACAAGATATTGACATGAATATAGAGTCTGTAGCTTGTTTTGGGTATGCACCAGTGACCTTAGCTGAGGTACAAAGACGTTTTTCACAACTGAAGCATATTCTGTCTGACAGATGGCATAATTTAATACCAGATAATATGAAAAAAAAATGCTAGTAATTATGTGCAACCGCTTTGGTCGTTTAATGTAGTATAACTATATTATCATTTTTAACCATATTTTGGTGGTGGAAATACATGCCTTTTTATGCCTTTTTTTGTCAATAAATGCCCTTTTCGTGCCTTTTGGTAATTTTATTCATTCTTTTTGCCTGCCTATTTCAGTGTTTTTTAGTGCCTAAACCTCCTGCCCTGGCTCTACTCATCAGTTTAGTTTAGTTTAGTTTAGTTTGATTTAGAGACACGGTCTCCCCCCCCCCCCCCCCCCCCCGAATAGTGGGGTCTGATACAAGAGGTCAAGAGGTCATAGATTTAAGGTGAGAGGTGAAAAATGTAAAGGGGACATGAGGGGTAGTCACATATTCCCAGATACAGAGTGGTGAGTATATGGATCGAGCTGCAAGAGGGGATTGTGTCGGTGCGAGAATTATAACCTTTGAAAACGCATTTGGATAAGTACACGGGTGGGAAATATGTAAAGGTATATAGACCAAATGCAGGAAAATGGGAAATGCAGGAATCTTGGTTGACATGGAAAATTCAAGCTAAAGTGTCAGTTTGGTGCTGTTTAATTAACTAAATCTATGATGTCAGTCCAAATGTGCGGACGAACTTTGGTCTTAGTCAAGGTATTCTGTCGGACAGACCAAAACACCCGATGGGAGCTCATTAATCTTTGAGGGGAGGACACATGCCATCTTCGTCCAATCTCCAGGCCCACACGAAGACCCTCTGAAATGGCCCAGCAATCTAGAAAGTGTCTGTAACCATCGATAAGACGAGCTGTGAGGAGGTGTGAGGAGCATCTCCGGACTGAGGGATGGAGTGTAGCAACAACTGAATCAGGAAAATGGAGGGAGAAGGAGGGGAATATCAGAAAACAAACGACCATTGTGGCGACCTACTCAACGGGTTGTGTTTACCAGATCTGTCAGTAGCTGACATTGTCACCGCCTCAACCCGACTGTGTCTGATGGCGAATGGGACGGTTTCAGAACCGCGCTCTGGTCGCTCAGTGTGACCCACCCTGATTTGCACGGATTTCCTTCCTGTGTGAATGGCCCTATAAGTGGTTTCCATCGGCAGCGGCGTCCACAGTCTGTCACAGCGGCTCGAGTGAGGCAGGGAGCTGAAGGCAGCAGCCATGCGGACACTGATCTCTGGCAGTGGCTGGGCTGTAAATACAGACGGCAAGTCTGCCCCGCCAGCGGTTGTGATGTGGGCTCCTGGGGTCATTTTAAAGAGTCATTGGTTAAAGTTGAATTCCTGCTCTTTTGCAGCTGAAGAGTGTCAGACTCTGACTCAACCTGCTACCGTGTCGGTGAATCCAGGAGACACGGCCCCATTGAAATGTAGCATCGATATAAAGGATGGCAATTATGTTAATTAGTGTAAGCATTCACTGGGAACAAATCCTCAGCGGGTCCTCCATTACTCAAGTTCACAAGTTCATAGAAAAATAGGTGCAGGAGGAGGCCATTGGGCCCTTTGAGCCAGTACTGCCATTCAATGTGATCATCGCTGATCATCTAAAATCAGTGCACAAGTTCTAGGAGTAGAATTAGGCCATTCGGTCCATTGAGTCCACTCCGCCATTCAATTATGGCTGACCTCTGCCTTCCAATCCCATTTTCCTAATCGCATTATCCTGCCTTCTGCTCATATCCATTCACTCCCGTTCTAATCAAGAATTTGTCTCTCTTCACCTTAAAAATATAAATTGAATTGGCCTCTGTAGCCTTCTGTGACAAAGAATCCCACAGATTCACCCTCTTATTTTTCACCCTCAGAAATTTCCTCCTCATCTCCTTCCTAAAAGAACTTCCTTTAATTCTGAGCCTATGACCTCTAGTTCTAGACTCTCCCTTTAATGGAAACATCCTCTCCACATCCACTCTATCCAAGCCTTTCACTATTCTACGTTTCAGTGAGGTCCCGCCTCAAACTTCAAAACTCCAGCGAGCAGAGGCCCAGTGCTGTCAAACGCTCAACATATGCTAACCCACTCATTCATGGAATCATTTTTGTAAACCTTCGCTGGAACCTCTCCAGAGCCAGCACATCCTTCGTCAGATATGGGGGGTCCAGATTTGCTCACAGTACTTCAAATGCGGACTGACCAGCGCCTTATTGAGCCTCAGCATTACATCTCTGTTTTTTTTTTATATTCCTGTCCTCTTGATATAAATGCTAGCATTGAATTTGCCTTCCTTACTACCGATTTGACTTCCAAATTAACTTTTTGGGAGTCCTGAACCAGACTCCCTTTGCTAAGTCCCTTTGCACCTCCGATTACTGGATTCTCTGGATCGAGCTGATGGATGTTCGGACCAGGGACCAAGTGTCTGGGAAATCCTTTCGACTCGCTCCTGATGCAGTATCCGGATCGGAAGAATTGTTTCCTCAATTCTCTCCGCAGATGCTGCTTGCCTCGCCCATTTCAACCAGCAGTTTTATTTTGCTGCTGATGAGTTTTTTTTAATATCTATCTACACACATACACACTCACCCACACACTCCCACTCCCCCCTCCCCCATCCTCTCAGTTTTCGCTGTTAACGAGGACATGGATTACATGTTAACACAGATACGCTGATTATTGTCTGGTTCCGCTGATATCAATTATATGTAAATCATTTAGCATCTAATAATTTGTTATTTATTAGTGATGTGTTTTCTCGTCCATTAGTGTTGACCCTTCTTTCCGCTACTAAATGTGGTTATTGCAAGATGCTAAAACTGCTGTCAAATTAAGGCTACGTGTTCGCCGGAGGCCAAACAGTAAAGGGCCTGTCCTACAAGCATGCAACTCTATGCGATGAACGCGATCAAACTAGCAGCGGGGGCCGCGCGGAGGTCGGGTGATCCCCTGTACAGGGCCGTTCCCACCAGCATGCGCCTGCATGCGGCAAGCGCAACCAAACCGGCAGTCGGGGCCGTGCGGAGGTCGGGTGAGTGGCGCAACACGGCGCAAAGTGAGGCGAACTTGGAGCAAAGAGTAAGGTAAGTTCGCCAGGACAGAGCGGGGCACACAGAGAGGGGCACCGAGGCACACACACACACAGGGCCACGGAGCCACATACATAGTGGGTCACGGAGGCACTTACAAATAGGTTCACGGAGGCACGATGTCGGGGCGGTGTGTAAATGTCGAGGCGACTGCGAGCCGACAAGCCGTTGCCGCGCGGAATTTTTGGACATTGTTAGTAGTTTTTCGGAGCCCCGCGCGGTGTTGGGACGAACTCGGGACGAACTCTGCACAATTCCGCACGGCTCCGGCGATCGAAGTGGGACCAGCCCCGTGATGCCGGACGGCTCAAGCGACCACGTTAGGTCGCGCTAATCGCATAGAGTTGCATGCTGGTGGGACAGGCCCTTAATAAGTTTCAGCCCTGTGGCCGGGAGATTCTTTCTGCCATTTCTAAGCGTCATTGTGGTTAGCACTTGTTAACAATTGTTCACTCCGTTTGGGTTCTTTCATTGCGTCCGACTAATGGTATTTTTCTATTGAAATGCTGATTACACTTGGCAGTGTTTTCCGTCCCGCTCTTGTTCACTCGGTGCGGCCGTGTTACTTGCTATCTTGGTTCTTGCTTTCTTGGTCCTCCAAAGTATTCCAAATGGAATTTAAACTGGAGGTGGTGGAGGGAGGACTTAAGCCAGAAAGGGTTTTTGGGAAGAAAGAGCTACCTTAAATTTAGTTGCATCTGGTTGGGCAACTATAGTAGGGTGGAGACTATTCCATGCTTTAATTGTGCGGGGGAAGAACGGATTGCTGTACACATCTGTCTTGGCAGCTGGAATCACAAATTGGATCAAATGTTATTACCACAGTTAATGAGAATTAAAAAAAACATAAATGCTAGAAATATCAAATCAATGCTGCAAATACTGCAAGCATGTATAAGCGAAACGATTGTCGTGTCAGGTTCGAGACTGTACGACTCCGACCTGAAACGTTAATTCTGTATAATTTAACAATGTTCCTGCTTCTCCTGCTTTATCACTAAATTTCTGGGAAATTTGCTTCAGCTTTTTAACATGCAATAAATGTTCTGTGTTGTTAATTTTGCACTGGCTGTTAATTAGTTTATACTATTATGGTGATAAGTGCTGGATTATTCTTTGGTCCAGTTGAAGTAACCAATTCTGTCGTTTTATGACTTTGCAATGCGATTATCACCTTCCTTAAACAACTTTTGCTGGTGTTTTGAACAGTTGATGTAGACTATCTGGAATTATTTTCCAAGGCTGAATGGAGAGCGGTGCTGAATTAATGGATGTGGTTAATTTGCAGTTTATGTCCACAACGCTACTTCTCCAGCCGCCCTGCTAGTTTCATTGTTGTATCTATTCGTTGTCATCCTTTTCCACAGCCAACGGTCACAAACCATGGTCTCCAACATTCCTCGATCATGGTTTAGTTTAGAGGTATAGCGCGGAAATTAGGTCCTTCGGGCCATCGACCAGCGATCCCCGCACAGTAACACTATCTTACACACACTAGGGACCAACAAACCTGTACGTCTTTGGAGTGTGGAAGGAAACTGAAGATCTCAGAGAAAACCCCACGGGGAGCACATACAAACTCCGTACAGATCAAGTTCGAACCCGGGTCTCTGGCGCTGTAAGCACTGAAAGGCAACAACTCTAGCACTGTGCCACTTTGATTTGTGCTCTCATACCTTCCATTCTTTTGTTGTGTGTGCCCTTTTATACCTCTAATTCCCCTCTTGCAAGACTCTCGGTCTGAACAAGGGTCTCGACCCGAAATGTCACATATCCCCTTTCTCGAGAGATGCTGCCTGACCCCTGAGTTACTCCAGCATGTTGTATCTATTTCCAACACTATTAAACTGTTTGCTTAACAATGGCGGGAATGTATTTATATTACATTTTATAATGTGAGTTTTTAAAGAGGTCTTGTATCAATTGCTCATGGGCCAGAGCGACGTGAAGCCTTTCCTGGTGCGCTCCCTTAATTTAGCAAACGCGGCAAAGGGCTGGGAATGCAGCGCAGACGCAAGAATTACGTTAAGGAGCAGGCGAAAACTCTTATAGAAACATATCAATTTATTAAGGGGTTGGACACGCTAGATACAGGAAATATGTTCCCGATGTTGGGGGAATCCAGAACCAGGGGCCACACTTTACGAATTAGGGATAGGCCATTTAGAACGGAGATGAGGAAAAACTTTTTCACCCAGAGTATTGTGATTGTGGAATTCTCTGCCCCAGAAGGCAGTGGAGGGCAATTCTCTGGATGCTTTCAAGAGAGAGTTAGATGGAACTCTTAAAGATAGCGGAGTCACGAGATATGGCGAGAAGGCAGGAACGGGGTGCTGATTGTGGATGATCAGCCATGATCATATTGAATGGCGGTGCTGGCTCGAAGGACCGAATGGCCTGCTCTTGCACCCATTGTCTATTGTCTAATATCTTGATTTTCACATTTTTGATATTTCGTTTAGTGAGTTTGTGCCTGTGATGCTGCTGCATGGAAGATTTTTGTTGTACCTTTACCCACCTCCCCGTACTTATTATGTATGTTACAAAATGTACCTTCAGCGGGGCTGCAGGTCTGTCACTGGCCGTGTGCGCGACTTTGCGCCTTTGAGGAGGGGGGGGGGGGGGGGGGGGGGGGAGATGGGGCGGGGTTGAAATGCAGTTTTCCCCTACCTTCCTGAATTATATTTTCTCGGAGTGCGAGCTTTTGCTGGAGATTCCTTCCGACTGCCAGTATGCGATTTTCTTTTTTTAATCGCCCTACTATTTCAGCGCTGGAGTAAAGTAAAAATTAGCTTCTAATGCCGTGAACGCCGACAATGGGGACGGATTTTAGGTCGGGGACAGGTAAAGGAAATCCGTTTATTTTTTCATATAAACTTGTTTGTTAAGATGACCTTAATTAAACTTTCATGTTCCGAAACGGTGACTTATTCCCCATGCGAACCGGCAGTATTTCTCCTGCCGAAATGGGGGTTAAATTCACGCAACCGAACGTTCCAATCCATCTCGTCCCATAAAAACCCACTCGCAAGCTGATTTAAATGCCCATTAATTTACGGGCATTAAACACTAAATTCCTTCCAATTGGCCTATAAATTCATGACAATGAGATTTAAAAATCATGTTATATTGTGAATTCTTGTGTGAATGTTATTTGGACACTTAGGCTTTAAAAAAAAAATTATCTTAAGAAATGGATAGATGATTAGGTCTGGTAATTGAATTTTGTAATTAGCTACAATTGGGTAACTAACTAATTATATGCTTTAATTTCAGGTCATCCAAGTAAGATTGTTTCATATTTGTTTCAGAATGCTTCAATCTATAATAACTGAACATTTATTTCAGTTCTCTTAATTTTTAAGAAAGCTATGGGCTTTTGACTGTCCTAGATCACAGCTTTTGAGTTAAGCCAATGGAAAGGCAATAGAGAACAAGATGCTAATTACCGAGTATAAAAATGGCCATAACCTTTTTAATACTGAAAATATGAAAGTGAATTAGGTGTCAAATTAAACTTATTTTTATGCTTTATTTGATGGGATAAATTGCAGACTTGATTTTTAAAATATCAACATTTTGTAACATTGCTAGTAATTGTGCGCATAGCAATAAACGCGACTTGAAATATCTCCACTGGGTAAAATAAAATATTTGTATAAATGCCCAATCATCTCTTGGGCTGCCTCGTTTAAGAAGTTTGCGGTTGTTCCGGGGGAGTTTAAAACCGAGCACTTCGAGTTTTAGAATTTTAAAGATACTGCGCGGAAAAAGGCTCTTCAACCGCCTAGTCCGTGCCCACCAGTGATCCCTGCAGAGTAATACTACCCGACACGCGCACTAGGGGTCAATTTACAATTTTTACCGAAGCCAATTGACCCTCAATCCTCAAACCGGGTGTGGGGGAAAACCGGAGCACCCGGAGAAGACCCACGCGGTCACGGGGGTGGGGGGGGGTACAAACTCCGTACAGACAGACAGGATCGAACCTAGGTCTCTGGTAAGGTAGCAACTCGGCCGCCGAGTGTGTTATTCATTTCCTTAACTTTCGTGTCAGCTTTCTACCAAAAATCTTTTCCTGGCTCACAGCCCGTCTTCAGTTTTTACCTCTCTCCCACCCTCGGTTGGGGTGAGGTGGGGCGAGGTTGATGAGAACCCCGCTTGTAAAGAATAACATTAAAAAACGGATCCCCAAATAATAGGTGTGTCAAATTTGTAATGCTTCTGTCTAGACAAGGTCTCCATCAGCTGAAAGGAACGAGGCCCTGTCACACATTCTGCCCCGTATTTGTTAGGAGCCCCCCCCCCCCCCCACACACTGTAACATGTATTCTCTTGTCCCTTGCAGCTCCGCAGCTCCACGGCCCTTCAGTGAAACTGCTGTGGCCATCAGACGAGGATATGTCCGCTAAAGGAGCGAGCACCTTTGCTTGGTCCGTGGGCTTCCCCACCGTCAGCTGGGCAGTGGCCGGGAGTCCGCCGAGCAGTGAGGTGCAAACCAACGCAGGGAGGCGGGACCCGGACAACACCTTCAGTCTCAGCATCTACCTGACGGTGGGCGGCGCAGTCAAGAGCAGTGGGAAGTCGTACTGCTGCACAGTTCAACAAGGAGCAGCCTCGAAAATATCCGCCACACTCTCACACTCCAGCTGTTAAAGAGAGCGCGGCTCCGGGCGTGTTTGCACCCTGATTAACGGGAAGTCACTGCTTCTCATCTTTCACTGCGTTGCATCTTTTGCCACCCGCACCTCTCAGTTCAATGTACCTGTGCTTCTGTTTTACCTTCCACAGTTCCGCTGTTATTTTGTACAAAAGGTTTTTAGTTTACTCCGTTTCTTCTAATTGCTACACAGCTTCAAAGAGATCAGTTACTTGGCTTAATTGAGATCTGCAGTTGAAACGAGGTTTCTCAGCACCTGCCGTGTAAAGAGGAACCACTGTGATCATTCACTTGTGTCAGATTGTAACAGCGATTAACTACCACTAAAGATCATTCATGCAGTTCGTATTTCCGTGTTGGACTTGTTACTTTGTGTTAGGGTAATTATTAGAGAGGATTCTTCGGTATAGGATTGACTCACATTTGGTGGAGAATGGGATAATTAGGGATAATCGTCATGGCTTTACCCGGGATATGTCAGGCGAATCTGACAGTATTTTGATAAGCCCTTGCTTCTATTCCTTTTGTTCTTATTCGCCATCTGACACACTGCCAGGATGGAAAATTCAAATACTAAAGGGCATAGATTTAAGGTGCCAGGGGCAAAGTTTAAGGAGATTTGTAGGGAGACTGTTTAGAGGGCGACCAGTGCCTGGAGCGCGCTGCCAGGGTTGGTGGTTAATGCAGATACGAAAGTGGCATTTAAGAGGCTTTTGTGTAGGCATAGGGTTATGCAGGGAATAAAGGGATATGGATTATGCATAGGCAGATAATAGATGGTCATGGCATCATGTTCGGCTTAGACATTGTGGGGCAAACATAGAACATAGGTGCAGGAGTAGGCCATTCGGCCCATCGAGCCTGCACCGCCATTAAATATGATCATGGCTGATCATCCAACTCAGTATCCCGTACCTGCCTTCTCTCCATACCCCCTGATCCCTCTAGCCACAAGGACCACATCTAACTCCCTCTTAAATATAGCCAATGAACTGGCCTCAACTACCTTCTGTGGCAGAGAATTCCAGAGACTCACCACTTATTGTGTGAAAAATATTTTTCTCATCTCGGTCCGAAAAGATTTCCCCCTTATCCTTAAACTGTGACCCCTTGTTCTGGACTTCCCCAACATCGGGGACAATCTTCCTGCATCTAGCCTGACCCTGGGGGGGGGGGGGGGGGGGGGCTTTCTGGAGCGCTAGTATGGATGTTGTGGGCTGAAGGGGTTGGTTTCTGGAGGGCTAGTATGGACATTGTGGGCCGAATGGATTCTTGGGCTGGCAACAGTCACTCAGGCCTGGTGGGCTGGCAGCTCAGAAACTACCAGAAATTCTGTCCAAAACAGGTGAGAGACTGCGAGGGAGAAGGGGGAGAATCAATTTTAGACATTTTTCATCTTTTTTTGCAGGTCACAGCAATGAAGGAGGAAAGTCCATCCTGGCCTGGATCTCACAGGGAGTAAATGAAGGAAGGGAGAAAGGGGGTGAGGTTTACTACTTGCAGGGGGAATACTTACGGATGGGGCAAAGGGACACCTGGACTAGTACAGGCCTGATAGACTGAAGGGGCTCTTAAAAAAAGTGAAATCTCAGTGAAAGGCACTTTTTCTGGACTTTTCCTGGTCTGGCACGGGCCTTATGGGCCAAAATGCTCCTCCTGGGCTAATACAGGCATTTTGGTCAATGGGGACTGGTTTCTCGGCTAATAGGGGCCTTGTGGGTCAAAATTTGTGGTTTTAGACAGACCAAACAATTTCATATCCAATTGCGTTGCAGTTTCAAGCACAGGGCAGGCCCAAGCCAAACAGCTCATTCCATTTTCACTTCATTTCCATTGCCATTGCACTTTCAAGCACAGGGTAGGCTCAAAGGAGAGGTTTAGAGGGGGAGATTTTGTGAAAAAAAAGATCAAATTCACAGATCATGAATGACAAAAGCCTAAATAATCCACTCCCATTCCACATTCTAATATTTTATGTTTCTCCTACTTAAGTGAATAACTTAACATTTATCCACATTTTAATGCAGCTGCAGTATATTTTCCCACTGGCTCAATCTGCCTGATTGCTTTGGTTATATAATTACAGAGAAAATGATGGACTTTAATTATATGGAAGCCAATCATATGGAGTCAGTGTTCTACATTATGAAACAAACCTGCTGTCCATGCTGACTAAGATGGTTCTATACTAAAATATTTCCCCTCTTTTGATCCATATTCCTCTAAACCTTTCCACATAAATGGTCTATCAGCAGGAGCAAGTCAGAAACAGCTATATCGTGTGGTGAATGAACAATTTCATGTCACCCCAAGGACGTTCCACCACCTCAAAGCAAGTCATTAGTGCGTTGGAATCACAAAGCAACCTCTTGTCTCGTCACGATAACCAGTCTAATTATTCAATTCCTACTAGTACACATATTATATGCACCTAAGTTACACCTCAGCCATACAGTGTGTGTCAGGGTATGTAAATTTTTAACATATTCCTGTAGACTTTTATCCTGTTGAGTCCAAATCGTCTTATCTGAAAAATCCATGCTTTTTTCCTCGAGTTATTTCTGAAAATATTCACACATCTCAAATAAGCGAGCTTACGACTTCGCGATGGCTGCCATGTGGCCTGCTGCCCACTGTTTTCCACGGGGAAATGATGTCACCCCCCCCCGCTGGCCGTCTACCCCGCCTGACTGACCTCTCCCTATCTCAAAAAGACGCCGCATATCGGAAACCCCAGCTCTAAAAGGAAGCAAGCTCCCCTCTCCCTGTCACTACCATCTCCTTGTCCCTGGAGCCTGCAGCGAGGGAATATTGCATTCGGGAACCAGCCCGCCCCCCTGTGAAGAGCCCCTCCCCCCCGGCTCTGGATTGAAGCCGCTGAACATGCAGTCCTTTGGTTGACGCGCAGCCCGCTCCCTTCCTCCCTAGTTTAGACTTTGGAGATACAGCACGGAAGCAGATTTAGGCCCACCGGGTCTGCGCCGACCAGTAGCACTATCCCGTACACTAACACAATCCTACACACTGACGATTTACAATTTTACCGAAACCAATTAACCTACAAACCTGTACATCTTTGGAATGTGGTAGGAAACTGGTGCATTCGGAGAAACCCCACACGGTCACAGGGAAAACCTAGAAACTCCGTACATACAGCACCCGTAGTCAGGGTGGAACTCGCGTCTCTAGCGCTGTAAAACAGCAACTACAGAACATTTCAGTAAAAAAATTATTTGTTTTTTTTTAAACAACCCTTGGTGTCTCAGCATTATTTGCAAAGGAGAGGCACACCTTTTAAAATACTAATGAAATGCTCAATAAAATGAGACCTGCTTCTCCACACAATGTATTATTAACCAAGTGAGAGCCGACAGGCAGAAGAATACTGTCCAGTTTAGTATAGAGAAAGGCATTACATTTCATACAAATGTACATTATTTGATGGAAGCAAGTTTGAAGGATGAAACTACCTTCTGGCATGTATGGGAGGGAGGAAGGACGCGGGAAAGGTTTTAAATGGGATGAATTCAATATGTAATGGCAATTTCTTAACTTTCCAATGTCCAACTTTTGATCGCCATTACTACTCGGGGATGTAGAAGAGATATAGCTACTCGCAGATAGTAAAAACAAATCTTCCAGTCGTTATTTCTTGATTAATTGGTCCTTTATTGAAGTAGTACAAGCAAGGAAGCGATTCATATCAAGTATTTCTTATTCCAACACATTGTTACTTTTCATTCTTACTATTTCATCTGTGTCGTGTCGAGTCATGTGGTAAAAACTGTTGTCTCCACCATTCCTCGAGGCTAAACTGACTCCCAATCTCTGTGGCCACGCTAGCCTCCTCAGGTACAGACGCGCTCTTCTATGTATCAAATCCACCCACAAGCGTACAAAAAAAGATAAAACTAGAAATATCTAGACATAGCCTACACCTGAAGTTTGAAGAAAAATGAAATGCTTACATTACAATTCAGCAACCAATTTATCTTATATACCATAGCAGATCACACGATAACAATTTAGAGTGAAAATCAAATACATTATTCATGGCATGTGGTTTTGAGATTTAGGTTCTTCAGTAACTGATCATTAGTAACAGTAACGGCCTATGTGAAATAATTACTGTAAATTGTAGGTCATCCACTGTTCTAAAGAGAAAAACAAAATGCAGCTAGCCAATTTTTCTGCAAGATCTGAAATCAGGTTGTGATTTTGTACGTAGACTTGGTCACGCAAGATATATCTGGGAAATAAATTGTAGGATTGCACATTTACATTGAAATCTCATTTCATAACGTTTCCTCTAGTTCAAACTGCCACTCAGTAAGCCTTGACCCTTGGTAAAATGGCTTGTGTTTTCAGCCAACGCAAATCCATTGGCCAATAGTGCAATGCTGTGAAGACGACTTCATCATTCTCAGCAGCCACCTGCAGACGTTGGAAGGTATACACCTATGTAAGTGAACATGGAGCAGCTTTGAGAATGCTAGCACAATCACAGGATTACAGAGATACATGTTTGTAAATGACTGTGGCAAGAACAAGGCATTGCAAAACTGTCTCGTTGCAGAAAATGCTCAATTCAATTGAAAAACCTTCAAATGAGGCATTTATTCATGTATTTCCTATTCATTGTATGGTGTTCCATGGAATTCACCAATGCAGGAGTGCAATTGCTTTTGAACAGTTTTCAGCCAAGAAGCTACTTAATTTTCACGTTCTATGTTCGCATAGCCGATTTGTCAACAAATACAAATCCCTTTCATTTCTTTCCAGTTAGTTTCAGCATAAAAGCCGAGTTTGTTCGAAACGGCTCCAAAAGCCTGGGCTGCAGCTGCATAGGCTGCTATGATACGCAGCACATCGATCAGGAATGTCCCGGATTAATTCCGCAATCCCCAATGATTTATTTTGTGGTAGTTCATGAGCTACACCTGGTGTCACTGCACACGAAGCAGACACAGGGAGAGGCAAGTATGGGTGGGGAGGGGGGGGGGGGGGGGGGGGGAAGAAAAACTCCGGCTCCCTGTTTCACACAACTAATGGAAAGGGAAGCTCGGATGAATCACGCTAAATGCATGATGGCCACATCTTGACATCTCGCAAAGGGACGTGATGAAGATACTGTAATCGTTGCACATAGGAGAGGCGTCACCTTTGTGAAAGGCGAGGAAAAGGTTAAACATTAAAAAAGGGAGCGACCATTTATGATTTACAGGAGAGACCCTTTCAAAGAGACAGACATCATGTCCTTATTTCTATATTTTTTATTTCCATATGACATAAGAGACCAGTTAAAGCATCAACACCCACTCAGACCAATTCCATTTCGTCAGTATTTTTTTACTGTAACCTATTCTTTCCCCATTAGTTCAGTTTAGAGGTACGGCGGGGAAACTGGCTCTTCGGCCACCAAGTCCGCGCCGTCCAGTGACCCCCGCACACCAACACTATTCCACACACACTAGGGACAATTTACAATTATACCAAGCCAATTAACCTACAAAACTGTACATCTTTGGAGTGTGGGAGGAAACCAGAGCACCCGGAGAAAACCCACGCAGGTCACGGGAAGAACATACAAACTCCGTACAGGCAAGCGCCCATAGTCAGCATTAAACCCCGGTCTCTGGCGCTGTAGGCAGCAACTCTATTGCTGCGCCACCGTGTCGCCCTATTCCCTCCAATTCTACCATCCACCTGCACCAGGGACACTAATGACAGGATCAATTGTCAAGGATTGAACCCGAGTCACTGGAGCTGTGAGCGATTCTATCCACCAGCTGCCCTCCCTCAATCAAACATCATGAAATATGATTATCTTGTCATTATTGCATTGACATTTATGTTGTCTGCCGTGTTTCATACTTTATAACAATATTTACATGTTGAAAGTATTTAATTGATTGCAAAGCCCTTTTACTTTTCCAGCCGAGGACATACAAGTTATTATAGAAATAGGTATTTTCAATTATCTCCTCTAGAATAGAAGAAGCACCAATTTGTTAAAGGTTGTCAAACACTGGTGACTCAATTGAACCGAGGAGCTTTGGTGCAGTGGTTAAAGTACTCAAATTGCAGCTAGAATTATGGACTGTTGGTTCAGAAACATGAGATAAACTCCTAGTATGGCAGTCGGAAAATTGAAGTTCTAAAGCATAGAACAGTGCAGCACAGGAACAGAGCCTCTCGGTCACAATTCCAGTGCCAAAATGATGCCAGTCTGAAGAAGGGTCTCGACCCGAAACGTCGCCCATTCCTTCTCTCCATAGATGCTGCCTCACCCGCTGAGTTTCTCCATCATTTTTTGTCCACCTGATTAAACTAATCTCACTTTCTTTGTACACGTTCCATACCTCTCCATTCCCCATATAATCAACTGCCCATGCGGAAGTCTCTCAAATACCACTATTGTATTTATTTCCACATCTCCCCTGGTAGTGCTTTCCAAGTACCCACCATTCTCAATGTGTACCTTCCTCATCTCCTTTAAACTTTCCCCTCTCATCTTAAAGCTACACTCTCTAGTATTTGACTTTCTCACCTTGATTCTATCAGGTTCCTATATCAGCTCCTAATGCTCCAAAGAAAACAATTCAACATTGTCCAGCACAGGGTGGGGAACCTTTTCATGTTGGAAGGCCGCATTAAGTTAGCTGTAATCTAATAAGGCCGCATCCAACAAACTTCAATTAGATACACTTAAAACTGTACATTTTGTAAAAATCAAACTACTATGTACTAACTTCAAGAAAATGAAAAACAATTGTTAATTCTAAAGTTAACTAACGTTTTAATTACTTTGTTGTGACTACTTTTTGTGGGAAAGCATTTGAACATTTGGTTGCAACATGGAGGTACGCAGTTTCAACTGATCTTCGAGATGGGTATCCGTCATTTGTGATCTTAAGAGCGTCTTGATTTGGATTAGGTAGGAGAATGTAGACACAGCAATGTGGTTGAAAAGCAAGAAAGCATTTTTCGTGCCTGTTGTCGAAGACGTGGGTATTCTATTGCATTTTTCCATATTTCAATCGGATCTTTCTTAACGTCAAATAAGGACTTTAAAATGTCATCTTCTGAGAGTTCAATCAATTCCATCTGTAGTTTTTTAGGAGCCTTGGAGACATCAACTAGGTCAGGTTGAAATGCTAATTTGAGTGTGATGTCATGATTCTCAAAGTCAGTGAACCTTTCATTGTATTCTTTAATTAATACGTATATAACAGCTGTGTATTCTTCAAATGATTTGTATGAATCCTCCTACTCATCAATGACCTTCGCTAACTGGGGAAAATGTTCATTTGAAATTTCATTTTGAAGAAGTTTTGAAAAAAGATAGCTTTTACCTTGCAAAGAAACATTCAAGTAATTTTGCTTTGACGTGATATCACACAGAATTGCAGTATTTCTATAGAAATCTTCTTTCTGATTTTGTTCTTCATGAAATTAAACTACCTGTTCTCGCAAAGATAAAGATTTTGCTTATACCCGTCCCTGCGATAGCCAACACACTTTACAATGATACAGTAAATCCACACTGAATGCCTCATCGCTCAACTTTAGCATATTACAAAACTGACGATGCCGTGTTGCATTTGCACGAATATAGTTAACAATACTTATAACTTGTTGCAAAGTGTCACTTAAAATAGATTTAGCACAGAGATTTTGCTGATGTAAGATACAGTGAAAGAAAATGAGAGCATCTGGATCTGATAATACCTTTTTTATCTGTCTGTACATACACTCACATACACATACACCAAAGCCAGTCCAACTTCACAACATTTATCTTGAAAGTTGTTGAAGAAATCTATTCCTTGTGTTCTGCCCGTAAGAGTGTCCAACGCGAGTAACTCTTTGTGGAAAAGAAAATGTTCTGTTATGGCCCGAAAATGTTCTGTCATGTTCTGCCGTTGGGTCCCTCGGGTACTTCCATCCTGTGCGACGTGTCCACAGGCCAGCTGTGGCCTGATGTTCCGGTGGCCTGGCGCCGCCGCATGTTCGATGTCATCCACGGGCTGGCTCACCCGTCTATCCATGCCACGGTTGCCGCGAGATTTATATGGCACGGGCTGCGGAAGCAAGTCGGACCTGGGCCCGGAGCGTGCATTCTGTGCCAAACATCTAAGGTACATCGAAACGTCCGGGCGCCAGTTCAAGATTTTGCGGTGCCACGCTGGTGGTTCAACCACGTGCACGTGGACATCGTGGAGCCGCTGCCTCCGCCTCGGGGTGTTTCGCACCTGCTGACGGTGGTGGACAGTTTTACGCAGTGGCCGGAGGCCATTCCGCTAATGGACACTTCCGCCCAGTCGTGTGCTCGTGGCTAATTGGGCGGCCCGCTTCAGGGTTCCTCTGGACATCACATCAAACCGGGGCGACCAGTTCACGTCTGAATTGTGGTCCGCGATGGCCGGCCTGCTGGGGACGCAGCTCCACCATTCGACAGCGTATCATCCCCAGTCGAATGGGTTGATGGAGCGGTTCCACTGCCATCTGAAGAACGCCCTGAACACTCGCCTCACGGGCCCTGAGTGGATGGGCAAGTTGCCATGGATCCTGTTGGGGATTGAGATGGGGGAGGAGGATTTATCAGCGTCCTCGGCGGAACTGGTGCATGGCGCTCCACTCACTGTTCCGGGGGAGTTTGTCCCGGCCGCTTATGGGTCCTGGTAACCGCCGTCATCTGTGTTGGTGCACTTGCGGGAGAGGGTTGGAGCCCTGGCTCCCATCCTTCATAAGCCCCTTTGCAGCGCCCTTATGAAAGTCCCTTTCGGGTGCTGCAGCATGAAATCCGTCTTGGACATGGGGGGCCAGCAGGAAACTGTATCCGTGGCTCGTTTAAAACCAGCCCATCTGGACCTGAGCAAGCCAGTACAGGTGGCTCAACTTCCCCATCGTGAGCGCCCTTCGTCCCGGATCCCCTTGAATTATTCCGGACCGTGCAAGTCCCCTGTGCGAGGGGACGTATCTACGCGATCTGGCCGTCTCATTCGGCATCCCGTCCGTTTCGGTCCCTCTGGTTCTGGGGGGTAATGTGGCGGCACCTGGTGGTAGGCCACGGGCAGAGCGAACCCTCGACTCTGGAGGGAGGGGTTAGGTGTCTCGGTGTGGGAGGCGCAGGTCATGGGGTTGACCCTTAGGGATATTTAAGGTCGGGCAATGCCCATGCTAATTTGAGGAGTAAGGAGCTGTATCTTACCGATTAAAACACATCTCAAGCACACAACTTGTGTCTGCTTAGTTTTTGGCTGAACCTCTGTGAGTCCCCTATATAATACGTTCATTTTAAGATAAAAGGCCGCACTTAATGGGGTAGAAGGCCGCATGCGGCATTAAGGCTAATACTCCCTTAAGGCGCTCACAGCTAATACTCTTTAATCCAAACAGCATCCTGATAAACCTTTTCTCAATCTTCTCCAAAGCCTTCACATCTGTACCTGTAAAGGGACAATAACAAATGCATGCAATATTTCAAATTCAGCCTAAACAAAGTTTTTGTGGGGCTGCACTTTAACACAAGGAACCCCAGGTGCTGGTTTGCAAATATAATGACACAAAGTGCTGGAGTAACTCAGTGGCTCAGACATGCAGCATCTCTGGAGAACATACTGCCAACAGGCGACGTTTTGGGTCAGGAGCTTTCTTTAGTCATTGTGGTGGGGTGAGAGGGGGAGAATGAAAGCTGGAAGGGGCAGGGTAGAGCCTGGATCGGGGAGTGGGGGTTGATAGGCAGATGTTGGACAAAGGCCAGAGATGAAACTTTAGTATGGAAATGCGTAGAGGAGTAAAAATGGTTAGCAACCAGGACATCCAATAAGTCTTGATGGACTAAGTGCAAAAGTTCGGCAAAATGGACGCTTGTCTTTGCTTGGTATTACCGATGCACAGGAGGCTACCCCTGGAGCACCAGATCCAGTAGGAGGTGCTCATGAATCTTTGTCTCACCTCGAAGGACTGCTGGGATCCCTAAATGGATGTGAGGACGGAGGTATAGTGACAGGTGGCAAATCTCCTGTAATTGTAGAAGAAAGTACCAGGTAAGGGATGGTTTGGGCTGGAAGAGATGAATGAACCAGAGTTGCAGAGAGTAGCCTCGGTGGAAGGCGGAAAGGGATGGGGTTGGGAAGGCATGAACGGTGGTGGGATCACATTGCAGATGGAAATGTCAGAGAATGATGTCTCATCCATTCCCACTTCCCCACACACTCCCCTGACATCAGTCTGAAGAACAGTCTCAACCAGAAACGTCATCCAATCCTTCTATCCAGAGATGCTGCCTGTCCCTCTGATTTACACCAGCATTTTGTGTGCACCTTCAGAGAATGGTGTGCTAGATGTGAAGTCTGGTGGGGTGAAAGTTGCAGACCAGGGTAACTCTATCTTAGTTCCATCTGGGGGGGTGGGGGGGGGAGTTGTAGTGAGAGGAGATCTACACTGCACAGAGGAGACACAGGTGAGGGGTCCATCTTTGACAGCTGGGGGGGAAACCACATTTACTAAAGAAAGGGGACATCTCGGATGACCTAGAATGGAAAGTTTCATCTTGGGAGCAGTTGCGGCAGATAGGGAAATTGGGAGTAGGCAGGGTTAGACGACGTGTAGATCAGATAATCGTGGGTTTATATAGTAGTAGGCGTCAGTTGATAGTCTGCTATGATGGAGATAAAGAAATTACAAAAGGAGAGGGGTGTCAAATATGGTCCAATGGATGAGGGCAGGGTAGATGTTAGTGGTAAACTTAATGCAATCAACAGGTTAATGCGGGTACAGGAGGCAGCCCTGATGTAGTTATTAACGTAGCACAGAATGAGTTGGGGGATGGTGCCTATGTGTAATTGGAAACAAGGATTGTTTGATATAAACAACAAAAAAGGCAGGCATAGCTGGGGCTCATGCGAGTGCCCATGGCTAGACATTTAAATTGATGAAAGTGAGACGAGTCAAGAAAAGTTGTTGAGGGTGAGGACATGTTCCGCCAGGTGGAAATTGATTTGGGTCTCCATTCAAGAACGAACTGGACGGCTTTGTGACATTCCTGGTGGGGATGGAGGTGTAAAGTAAGTGGATGTCCATGGTAAAGATGAGACCTGAGGTTCTGCTACTAGAAAGTCATTGAAGAGTTGAAGGGTGTTTGAGGTGTCGCAGATAGGTCAGAAGAGATGGACAAAAGGGGAATAGGCTCTGTGGGGCTACCAAGGCAGTCCGGTTTGTGGATTTTGGGAAGATAGAAGCAGGGGGTGCAGAGCTAGAGAACCATAAGGTTTGAGGTTGTGGAGGGGCAATCGTCAGAGGAGATGGGATTGGAAACTTTCTGGGAGATGATTTTCTGGTGATCGCCTGTGGGGATGCAGTGAAGGTCGGTGTTGGTAGGCCTGGCCTGGGGGCGGGTGGAATGTTGTGAAAGTCATCAGTAGGCCCAACCAGGGAATAATTGGGGATGTAGTGAAGGTCGGCATTGGTAGGCTCAACATGGGAGCAGGTGGGGATGCCCTGAAGGTTGGTGTTGTTAGGCCCAGCCTGGGAGAGGTTGGGGAGGCTGTGAGGGCCAGTGGTGGTTGTGCCTGTAGGCCCGGCCAGGAATGTGGTGAATTTTGTAGTCTGTAGGCCTGTGCTGTGAGCAGTCAGGGATGTGGAGGGGTCAAACAATGGCAGCTTCAGTGCCCCCCGCCTGTAAGTGGTTGGGGGCACGGCGAGCATGGTCGCTACACCTTCCAGCAGCGAAGGAGTTGCATGTTTTGACCTCGTGGTGTGATCCGGCAGTGAAGCATCCGGCCTGAGGTCGGTCAGGAGTGTGGCTGTCGAGGATAGTCAGCGAAGGATCTGGAGGCAAGCAGGCTTGAGGTCGGGCGAGTGAGGAAGCATTGATTGAAGGTGTGGGTCCAATGGAGAATAATGTAAAGTTGAGGTCCTTTGCAGGTGTGGGTGAGTGTGGTCCAGAGCTGGGGGGAAGAATCAGAGTGAGGGGTTGCTGGTGCCAGCACATGGCGCAGGAGAACCATTGCGAGTTCCCTGAAATTCTGAATGGACATGAACCAGGAGCTCTGAAAACGGAGTTGGAAGCCACATGGTACAAGATGGCAGCACCGGCAATTGCTGGGGAAACACACGTGGCTGTGTTAGCAAGTTCAGGTAAGAACATGTTCGTAAAGCAGGAAAGTAGCAGGAATCATGGAGGGGGAGCAGTAAGAGTCTCACAGAACCCTTGTAGGTGAGAGAACTCCTTCAAAGTAGGCATACCTTGAGATTTTACAGTGGAGCAGTACTTTAACAAATATACTTTAATACAAGGAACTGCAGATGTTGGTTTTCAAAAGAAAACCTCCTGTCTTCCAGTTTTCCTCTCTCCTCCCATCCTTCCTCTCTCACCACAATCAGCCTGAAGGGTCCCAATCAAAAACATCACTTATGTTCTCCAGACATGCTGTCTGACCTGCTGACTTACTGCGACCTGACTTCCTGCTCTCACACGTAATGCCCTGACTGATGAAGGCATGCGTTCCATAAGCATTCTTTACCATGTTTACAAATACACAGGACAAGATGCTTAAAGTGCCAAATATCAACTTATTCCCGATGGTGATGGGAGCCTTCTGCACTCACCTAAGCTCCTCCGATGTTGAGAAAGGCTAGGCAGACACGTCATTGAGGTTATTAAGTGGGCACCTACTTTCATTGACATTTTGCCGATTGAACCCACAACGTCTCCAGTAGGCTCAGCGGTGCATTTTGGCATCCCAGAACCACCCCACTCTGCATCTGTCTAGTCGGTTATTTGGGAGACCAAATGAGGTCTTTCCTCTTCAGCCAGAGCCACTGGTTACTCCACTCTACCACCCTTGATGTTTCTTTGATGGCCTGGCGTAGGGCTTGTCCGCTGATCCCCAGGTCCTTCATCAGTCTTAAGGTAGATGTTGCCACAAATCCTCGACATCCAACTTCTACTGGGTAGATCTTAGCTCTCCAGCCCCGCTGCAAGCTCTGTATAGCAGTTTCTTTCTTTCGAAGGCTCCCTGCACAGCATCCTCCCAAGGGACTGTGAGCTCCACAAAATACACCATGCGCTGAGAGTCGACCAGAGCACAAGATCAGGCCTCAAGTTGGTGATGGCTATGTCTGATGGAACTGTAAGCCGTTGGTCCACATCCACCATCATCTGCCAATCGTTGTCTCTGTATTGTACACTGCACAATGACAATAAAGAATGAATTGAATTGAATCCCGGGCTGCCTCCAGCTGTCCAAACCTGGTCCTTGATGGAATTTTCCAATCTATTTGCGTCACTACTTTAAGGGAGCTATGGACTTGCACCCACATGTACTTCTGTACATCAAAATGTTAAGTGTCCTGTTAACTGTATACGTTCCATATATATTTAATCTCACAAAACACACCATCTCACATTTCCCCAAATCAAACCACATCTGCCATTTCTCTGCCTGTGACAGATCTATATCCCGCTGTATTCTGTTAGTCTCCTTCACTATCCGCAACTCCACCAATTTTTGTGTCATCAACAAACTTACTAACCACTTTTTTGTCCAAGTAATTTATATATTTATCGCAGCAGAGGTCCCGGCACAGATCCATGTGGAACACAACTGGTTACAGCCTCTTACCAGAATGACACATTTTCCCCACTACTTCAGAGGGTAAACAAGTTGTGAATCCAGTCACTGTGCCTCGACCTACTGGATCAAACAATGAAAGATCTTGACGAATGCCTTACCAACGTCCACGTACACAACATCCACAGCCCTATCCTCAATCACTTTCATCACCTCCTCAATCAAGTTTGCAAGACGTACCTACTCTAGACAATGCTGTCAATAATTAACCCATTGTCTTCCAAGCACAATTAAATAACATCCCTAAGCACTATCTCCAATAGCTTACCCAGTACTGGTGCAAGGTTCACTGGCCTGCATTATCGCGATTTCACATTTTAATTATTAAGAATTCTCATTTTGTAATGTCTCATTGTGCAACTATCTTGAAATCCCATCAGGTTCATTATGTCTCTCAGGGAAGCAATTTTTCCATCCTCATCTGAATGGTCTTTATGTCAACATGTTTGACTTAAATATTTCTTCATTGTGGGGAAATGAACTAAGGACAAGAAATTAGAACTTTTGTTAAGGACACAAGCATAAGTTAATAGCACCTCACCTGTTAATAAATATTACCAGGTCCATGTGTCATGCTTAAACAAATTAAAACATAAATGTAAGTTCATAGCCTGTAAATTTGACCTCTGCTGTGGTGTTGGGCAGGATTTCTATGATGCAAGACTTTCCCCTGACTGAAATTGCACAGAACACGGACTTACTTCCTGTTGGGCAACTGTTATTGGAATTAAATAGATAGAAGAGAGATGAATACAAAGCATCATGGAGAATAGAAAGGACTAGGTTTGGTCTATGTTAAAATGGCTGACCATACCCAGCTCTGCAAATGGCCTCAGCAGTCGATTCCAGATCACACCAATGTCTATGTTACACATCATCATTTAGTCTTCCACTCCCTCAGCTTTGCAAGGTTTGTTCTTTCAATAGTTTCTCTTTAGTCGACCGAAAAAACTTTAATTTTCAGTTATTTTATTAAAGTTTATAAAACAAATTTGGCAATGTGGAATAAAATGCTTGTCCTTGCTTGCTGCCCTGGTCTACACATCAACAGTATGCAGTCAGCTGACGTATCAGAGGGTTGTATTTAAACTATGCCAATTACTTGCTAGTGCCCTCAACCAGAGTCCCCATTTCACAAGTGCCTTCTCCCAGTTCCTTTATTAACTGGACCTTTCCTCATTCTATTCACTGGTGCATTTTCAAACTCTTCGATCCACGTCCACTACATAACCTACTTTATTAATGATTATGAATTGTGACATTCATTAGATTGTTCTTCCCGTTGGCTAATGGCCAGAATCCATTGTTATGGCATTACCACTTGGTCATCAGTATATTTCTTGCTTTTCATGGTTTGTGTAATATTGGGAATTATTTCCCAATTGAACCAAGGGGTACAGGTCTTTTTTTTTTTAAATAGAGGTGCCACACACAGGATGGAAGGACTGTCAGTGGAAATGCTTGGACATACTAACTCATATGTAAACTATGAAAATGAACACAAACATACAAATTCTTGAAAAGTGTATTCTTACCTGCAACAAGGGTCCACAATGAAGCCAATGAGGTTTTTTTGCCAAGTACGTGGTGTAGTTCACATCAGATTGTTAATCCTTTGCATCAGCTCCACTGATAATGCCACCAGCGCTAACTATTTATGCAACAATATTTAAAAAACCAATAGAAAGGCAAATTAAACCATTCCATCCATCAGAATACAGTCAGTGGTTAAAATTTAAACAGTTTACTAATTCTCAAGCAGTGGACCTAATTTCTGAAATGTCAGACCTTTATTTAAAAAAATATCTGTACTTCAGATGTGTCAGCTTATAACCATATAACAATTACAGCACGGAAACAGGCCTTCTCAGCCCTTCCAGTCCGTGCCGACCATTTATTTCCCCCTAGTCCCCTCTACCTGCACTCAGACCATACCCCTCCATTCCCTTCCCATCCATATACCTATCCACTTTAGTTTTAAATGTTAAAATCGATCCTGCCTCCACCACTTCTACAGGAAGATCATTCCACACAGCCACCACTCTCTGAGTAAAGAAGTTCCCCCTCATGTTACCCCTAAACTTCTGTCCCTTAATTCTCATGTCATGCCCTCTTGTTTGAATCTTTCCTACCCTCAATGGGAAAAGCTTATCCACATCAACTCTCTCTCTCCCTTTCATCATTTTAAAGACCTCAATCAAGTCCTCCCTTAACCTTCTGCGCTCCAAAGAATAAAGACCTAAAGACCCAGCTTCTCCCAGTTTTTTTGCTTTTATGAATTAATTGAGCTATTTAGTAGAATTCGTAGGTATAGCTCCTCCGCAGTCAGTTTGAAAATGCCCATTTTCAAATTAAAAAAGGCTTTGCAAACCCATCCACTACTACTTTGAAGATATCCGCCATACATGTAACTGGGCCATGGCAATGATTGAAAATAAAATCAGTAGATCTAGGAAAGGCGGGAGAAAACAGGGAATTATAGACCAGTTGGCCTGACATCGGTGGTGGGGAAGATGCTGGAGTCAATTATAAAAGATGAAATAGCTGCACATTTGGATAGCAGTAACAGGGTGGGTCCGAGTCAGCATGGATTTACGAAGGGGAAATCATGCTCGACTAATCTTCTGGAATTTTTTGAAGATGTAACTTGGAAAATGGACAAGGGAGAGCCAGTGGATGTAGTATACCTGGACTTTCAGAAAGCATTTGATAAGGTTCCACATAGGAGATTCGTGGGCAAAATTAGGGCACATGGTATTGGGGGTAGAGTGCTGTCATGGATAGAAAATTGATTGGCAGACAGGAAACAAAGAGTAAGGATTACCAGGTCCCTTTCAGAATGGCAGACAGTGACTAGTGGGGTACCGCAAGGCTCGGTGCTGGGGTTATCCACTATGGTATCAAAACAGGAAGGCAGATTACTATCTAAATGGCGTCAAGTTGGGAAAAGGGGAAGTACAAGGGGTTCTGGGGGTCCTTGTTCATCAGTCTACGAAAGTAAGCATGCAGGTACAGCAGGCAGTGAAGAAAGCAAATGGCATGTTGGCCTTTATAACAAGGAGTCGAGTATAGGAGCAAAGAAGTCCTTCTGCAGTTGTACAGAGCCCTAGTGAGACCACACCTGGAGTATTGTGTGCAGTTTTGGTCTCCTAATTTGAGGAAGGACATTCTTGCTATTTAGGGAGTGCAGCGTAGGTTTACAAGGTTAATTCCCAGGATGGCAGGACTGTCATATGTTGAGAGAATAGAGCAGCTGGGCTTGTACACTCTGGAGTTTAGAAGGATGAGAGGGAATTTTATTGAAACATATAAGATTGGTAAGGGTTTGGACACGTTAGAGGCAGGAAACATGGTCTCGATGTTGGGGGAGTCCAGAACCAGGGGCCACTGTTTAAGAATAAGGGGTAAGCCATTTAGAACAGAGACGAGGAAACACTTTTTCCCCCACAGAGAGTTGTGAGTCTGTGGAATTCCCTGCCTCAGAGGACGGTGGAGGCAGGTTCTCTGGATGCTTTCAAGAGAGCTAGATAGGGCTTTTAAAGATAGCGGTCAGGGGATATGTGGAGAAGGCAGGAACGGGGTACTGATTGGGGATGATCAGCCATGATCACATTGAATGGCGGTGCTGGCTCGAAGTGCCGAATGGCCTACTCCTGCACCTATTGTCTATTGAAATCTAAAAGACAAGCAGAAAATGCTGGACACTCAGACGCGTTCTTTCAGAATCTGTAGAAAGAGAGTCAACATCATAGGTCACAAAACCTTTCTTCCTCAACTTGAATTGCTCTGTGTTTCTTTCTCTGCAGGTGCTACCCAACCATTCCATCATTTTCTGTTTTTGTATAAGGCAAGGATAAGAACATTATTTTGTAAGGGAAAATGTGAATGAAATCTGGGTGACTTTTACGTGTACCAATATCTACAAAAAGTCTTGATTCTTGCTTTTGCTTTGCAATCATTTGTAATCTAATGCTAGCCAGGAGTGTTGGAGCAGAGTGAAGTTACACTTTCACAGTTTTCATACAGACAGCCTCTGCGTTGCAGGGATTGCATTCCTAGAAAAACCCGTATCAGTTTTCCATAATGCCAACCCCATCATCTACGTTTGCATTAATGAGAGTTGAAAAAAAAAAGGTTCTCGTTGGGAGTGAGTTTTTATTCTGTACCAGTTTCATCGTTTGGCATTTGTGAATTCTACAAGGGCAAATTTCCATTACCCAAATTACCTTAAAGTGAGTTACCTGTAGAAAAGGGTGGATTCGCATAGTTCCAAGCCTATGAATTAGAAATTTGGCAGGTGCAATGGAGGAGTGTCAGAAAATACTTTAGTGATTCTGGACTGGGAGCAGAAAGACAATCTATTTTCTGAAAAGTGAACACTGGGATAAAACATGCTACATCAGCTGTACCCTTGCCGACACCCCTGCCCCCTATAAATTAATAATGGCCACATTGTCAAGTTCTTTGATAACATCAATAATCAGTACCCAAGCATTGAGAAGCAGGTTCAGGAATGAGAGGGGTGAAACCAATGAAAGAAAACTTTAATATAATTATTAAATACTTTTGGGGCAAAGTTGTTCATGCACTGGCAACGTTTGGAAGAAGTTAATTACCCATAGTGCAATTGTTTAAAATTAGTCTTGACTATCATTACTCATTTATTGTTAAACAATTCAAAAGAGCTGGAAGTGTGGATTGCAATTCTGTTGTTGGTGAAACAAAGACTTGCAATATCAAGCTGTAATGCTTGTAATTGAAGTGTCTTTATTAAATTATACTGATGATTAAATGTTTAACAAATGTGACACAAATCATGGCATGCTACAATTATACAATAGGATTTTAGAACAGAAAGGAAGTTAAGCTAGCCTCTGGATGCTTATCTTTGCTAATAGAGGATTAGTGGACACTTTGGTTAAATTAAAATGTCTTCAAAAGGTAGATTCCCCCAGATTTAATTACAGAAAGAATGAACAACGTTACTGTTCTACTTCTTTTATTTAAAGTAACATACAAAAAATGAGAAAGGCCTAATTTCATATCTCTCTCTACAAAAAATCCCCTGAAATTTATTGTTTCAAATTCACGGAAGCTATTTAATCAGTCAAGCCATATCATTTTCTAAGTCTCTGAAGTGAGTCTGAGTTACCAGAACTTGAATTCACTGTGTGATCTTGGGAGCTGATACACAGAAGTTGCAAAATATGGAATTCGAACCAAAATAAGTGGAAAGGCTGAATAATTGCAGCCATTGACGATAATGCAGTGGCAACATATTGAGACACTGAGTTACCCAAGGATTTAATTTCCGAGCAACTTGCACATTTTTTGAAAGAGAATGATTTGAAAAGGAAAAAGACAAAAATAATCCAGAACCAATTCCATGAACATTAGAAAGCGCTTTTATTTCCGTGGTTTTAACTTTAGAAAATAAGTGTGGATTCTCTAATCATTCAATTGAGCTGTTAAGTACTTTTGGGGGAAACTGGAGACAAAAAGGTAAAATATGAGCTGAAGATAAGTTTTCCAGTTTTACCTAAATGAGTCCAATTCTTTCTTCATTTCTCAGGAAATTTCCCCTGGAATTTGAGCAAAGGTGTTGATGACTGCATCATATCCGAATCCTATAGCTTTTGTAAAAAAAAAAGAACATTCTGCATATTTGTAACAATTAAGTGAACAAAGCAAAACATCAACATTACTTTGACATTGAAGCAGGACTTAATCAAAGTTCTCTAAAAGCTTCAATTTGTGCAGAGTGGCAATGTTGAAGACGTAATGATCTTTGAAATAAAATTAATTAGTTTAGTTTAGAGATAGTATGGAAACAGGCCCATTGGCCCACCGAATCCGGCTGACCAGTGCAGTGATCCTTACATACTAACACTATCCTACACAATAGGGATAATTTACAATTATACCAAGCCAATTAACCTACAAACCTGTACGTCTTTGGAGTGTGGGAGGAAACCGGAGCACCCGGAGAAAACCCATGCAGCTCACAGGGAGAATGTACAAACTCCGTACAGGCAAGCACCCATAGTCTGGGTCTCTGGCACTGTAAGGCAGCAACTCTACCGCTGCACCAGTGTCGCCCTACATTTTTTATTCCATTAAGCCATTTCTCCCAAATTTTAATTTTTTCATTTAATTATAAAAAAGGCCGAGACATGCCATAATCCCCCCCACCCCTTAAAATAGTATAATGATCATAGAGTAATTTGTTATTTTCAGACAATCTATGCAATTGGACTAGAGATAGCAAAATTATCAAGGTACAATATGGAAAATCCACTACATGCAAAAGGTCCAAAAGTTTGCTATCTAAACTTCGGCAATCGATAGAAATGAAATCAAATTTGAGTCAGTGGACTACTTTTGTTCTTCCAAAAAGCAGCAATTTAACAGATGGCTTCACTATGAACATCTGAGAACCTGGCATTTAATTCTTATTGAAGCACAGGTGAAACTGTTCGCTGGCGAAATTGAAACCCTCCCAAGGTTTTGGTTAAATTGAATTGAATGCAAGTTGCAGGTTACCAGAGCAAAACTCATGCCCTGTAACGTATTAACACAACAATTTATCAATGTTTTAGAATAACCTGGATTATGAATATGGGAATGGTATTGGCTGGGCGGGGGGGTGAGAGAATTTAGCCCATTTTCCTGATGAGTACCAAAAACATTCAAGTGTATGTTATATATTCAAAAAATGAAGATTTAACTACAATGCAACTGTGACATATGGCCATGGCTCATGATGGACACCCATTTGGGTGTTTGGGTGAGTGTAAAGTATTAAGTGCCCATGTCCCAAAATGGAAGTTTTATCAGCAGAGAATACATCGGAAAGATTGGTGCAATGATTATGTAAGGGGCAGCATTTGCTTCCGTTTTATGCTTCCTGTTGCATTATGCCCCAACAGTTCCAGAGATTTAATGCAAACTAAAGCAAGTGGGACCCATTGAGTCCCTGTCACACGGGAGGCCTGCGCCCCCAACGCAACACGTTCCCCCAATGGAATATTCAAATATAATCTGCTGATTGAGGAATGGGTTGAGAGCAATTTTTAGGCCAAGTATCAATAAAATCTATGCTGCCATTTCTGGTGGACTAGAAATATGGAATACACATACTTGGCCTCACTCAGGACAGAAGTGCCATAGTGCTGGAGCGAATGGATGGGGTTTAGACTAAAGAGATTTGAAAGCAAGGATCTGTTTAAATTTGACAAGTATCGGTCAAGTACAAGGATTCATTGTAGGGCTATTAAAGCCATTTCATAAAAACAATTCAGAATCAACCTCAAGTCAAACTTAAATTTTCATATCCTTGTGATCATTATATTCACCAAATTAAGGTGCAAAATACTAGATGTTTTCATCATGTCATTGTGTAAACATTAACCTAGGCTGATTAATTATTTTTAATATCAGTTACATCATCTTGCGTAGAAGTTCCTTGGTAAAGGTTTAACCTACTTTTCGCCCACAAGGTCACAATTATCCAGCTTCTATAAGAACATGTGCAGCAATTTTAGATGTTCAGTAAGAAAAACACAACATTGCAGTTAAGTTGTGATTTGATTGCAGAACCTATTTTATAAGTGAGAACATGAACGCTCGTCTGGATGTTATCCTTCCACACTGGGCTGAAGCCACCAATGGAATCCAACTTCAGTGTTCAATGAAAATGGTTTCCAAAAGTTTAGGCTATTTATCAGACATAGGTACAAAATAAAGATGATCTGAGGCAGAAGCTAGATAAAAGGTTATTAAAAAAGAGCCTGGATGTTATTTCAAAGAGAATTTATTCCAGTCTACATACTTCAGACCTGCTGTTTTTCCACTGGACTGTACAGCAATATGCATTTTCATGAAAATTGGTCATAAAAACAGTAACTTCTTATAAAAGACATGTACAGTAATGTTCCTAATAACCCCAATACAAACCACATCTGCACAGTTGACATACAATCCAAAGTGACAACTTACAAGTAAAATTATTTTCCACTTGTGCATTTTACTTCATTACTGGAATATAAAACACAATGTGCTATGCTAGTTTTGGGCAGACTTCTCATGGGCTAGACAGATGGGGGCAGAGATAATGGGAATAAACATTACTCCTGCAAGTGGAAAAAAAGGATTTAGACCATTGCGATCAACGTATGTCTTCAGCTCATTTGTGAAGTCTCAGCAATAGAGATGAACAAATGCCTCTTCAACAAATGGGCTGCAGTTCTCCAATTTATGCTCACCACTTAAAAGACCCACAGAATATGATGTCATATCTTGATAACCCTTTCCTTTGACTTGAGCCTTCAGGGTAAAAATATATTAAAGATATGCTTCTACTTGGCCACAATTGCACTTCATTTTCAATCTAATTTATCCAATAATGCGGCAACATTAATAACTGTCTTTTCCAATCCTTTATATAATATCTAAATTGATTAAACCAGAAAAATATTGTGCAACCTGACATATGAAAACAAAACCTCAGCCATTCACCGTAACCTGGGTCATAGTTCTTTGCTTCCCACATTTCCTAGCTTTTTGTTCCAATTAGAATATGGTTGCCTAGACAACAAGAATTGATTTCAAGATGCAGCCTGCTTTGGACCCTCTGAAGTAATCCAATTTTATGGATTTTGGAAACTGGATTTTGATTGGCCTCAATACATGATCTATTGCTATCCTTCAGTAATTTAGTTTAGTCATACCTGGGACCTTTGAGCTGTAAGGCAGCAATACTACCGCTGCACCACTGTCCGCCCATAAATATGACACAAATACCCAAATTGCAGCCGAAAGATGATATGTGGCTCTAATCTCATCAATCCAGCATCCATAGTACAACATTTTACTGATTGGGTGAAGATTCAATTTGAAGGGCTTGTGTTTTTAAAAACATACTTGCCTCAATTATAGATACATTCCACACCTGTACACTATTTTAACAATTTCAATTATGCACATTATGGGAAATGTGGATTTTAATTTTATATTTGTTCCCCAAGAATCCACTTGAAGTAGGATTACTGTATCTTAGACATCTTGAACTATATATTTACTACACCTTGAACATTTCAAATGTTTTGGAGATGAGGTACACAAAAGATATCTTATTTCTATCTTTCTTCCACAATTCCATGTCTATTATTAACCCATTGCAGAATCTTAACAGGGATTAGATATTATTTTTGGAATCATCACCACCAAATCGAGATTATGTCACATCTTGATTGCGAGATGTTTGGCACAAACAAATAGCCATATTTACTTCCAACACGAGTAAGAACGCTTGAGAATAACGGGAAATGAATTCAAACACAATTATCTCATAGAATCGGGATTAGCTGGGAAAATTGGCATGGGAATGGCAGAGAGAAATTAAACCAGTCAGATGCAAAGTGACAATTTCTTGTAAGTTAAACAAGGCCAGTGCATACACATGAATGGCAGAACAATGGGGAGTGTTACTGAACAGCGAGACCTTGGATTTAGATCTTGTTCCCTGAATGTGACGACACAGATAGATTGGGCAGTGAAGAGTACAAAAAAGATATAGGAATGTTGCCAGGACTGGAGGGCTTGGGTTATAGAGATTGGATAAGATGGGACTGTTTTCCTAGGTGAAATCTTATTGGGGTTTATACAACTAAGACGAGCATTGATAGGGTAAATAGTTACAATCTTAATCCCCCTGAAGTCTAAAACTGAATGACAGGTTTAAGATAAGAAGCAAAGGATATAAAGGGGAATGCAGAGCAAGTTTTTCCACTCATGGTGCTAGTGTGAATGTAGAGTGAGCTGCGAGAGAAGACAGAGGCCAGTACATTTGAGACGTTTAGACTGGTATAAGCATAGGAAAGGCCTGCTATATAATTGAATTTCTATATACAAATCTATATTTTTATCTGTTTCTGGAATATTCAATCATCAAAGCATTCAATACTAATTGTAGTAGACATCAGACTACTATCTCCTGTCAGCTGTTAGACATTCTCTAATTTTAATATGCTTCGTAATAAATTATATAAAATCTTGATGAAATGAGATTGGTACCAGACGCAAATGTATAACACTTAACCACCATAGCAGGCAAAGTTGAGTGAATAGGAATTTAAGCAAAATCATTGCCAGTTGTACAAATCTACCTAAATCTTGGATATTGTTAGTTTCCATTTAATAACCTGATCATTGCAAAATCAATGGTGCATAATCATATAGTAAACACTAGGCCTTGCCTCAGCATTTTCAAAGGGAGCAAATAAAATCTAGATTCTGGATGAAAAGTAATTCTTAAAGCTGACAAGAGTCTCAACCAATTATACAACTTGTAACATTTGACCTTTGGTGGATTATTGTTCAGTAGCACAACCTAAATGGTGCTGGTGACATTCAACACAGAAGCATGATTAATATACAAAGAAACAATCTAAGGAACTTCCTCCATGTTAATTCCAAATAGACTTCTGCACATTATTTATCAGACCTCGCACTGATAGCAGAGCAGTTGGAATGAGGTAAACTGGTCCAGTTATTCAACATTGCAACACTTTTACAACAATAGAAATATTAGCTTAAGTGTTACCGAAACAAATATAGCACCAGTATTAGTGTAGTTTTATCCTTTGCTGAATGCAGTTGCGCAAGCTGAATAATTACTCAATTTGTTAATATCTGGCTCAGAGACACAAAGATTTGTCTACTTCAGTACATTAATGAGTTAAATAGTAGAACAATTTGTACCAAATTTCTTAAAAGCTGCATTAATTATGATTGAATTCCTTGCTCTGCACACTCCCCACCTTATCACAAAAAATGTTAGCAATTTATTCAAGATTTACCCATGGCGTACTGTTGATGGCATACAGCTACATAACTGCATTTTTCATTACAAATGCTTTATGAAACGAGAAAAAAGAGCTAAAGTCCAACTCTGAGCATGTAAATTAAGCTTATTAGCCACATTTAAAAAAAAGACCAAAATAAAGTAGTTTATTAGTATGTCCCATTTCTCTTCAAAGTGAAGAAAGTTCTGCAGGTTGCCTGCAAATTTATTCCAATCTTTAGATATTGAGGCACTGATTGGTCAGTGATTATTATTTATAGGTAATCTATACAGACACTTCAAATGTACTACAAATTACTCAAACTAAAAATGTAGGCATGAAAACATGTGGCAGAAGTTGAAAATGCAGTATTAAGTTCAACAGAACATATAATTGTGGTGCATTAATCAGCCTGCAGAAGACCATTGTTTGGTAGATCTAAGTGATGTTAATTTCGCTCTTGCAAATCTATAAAGGAGAAGTGCATATTTACCCATTAACATAGTGGACAATATACAGCAGTTTCATCCAATGTCGAGATAGGTTGGAAACGGTTGCTGTATTTTTCCATAGTTGAAAGTCACATAACAGTTTAAAAAAAGGTTGTCGAAAAAGGAGGAAAAAAAAGCTGAGGTATGTGGTGGTCCATGAATTCACAGCTGATAGCAATGCATTGCGTAAAAACAAAGTTGGTACTACATTTCGACCTGTACAGTTTTATCTCAAATAACTAATTATTTTAGATTAAAGTTTGTATTATATTTCAGAATCTAACAGCCACAATATGAGTAAAAACCACCATAATGGGTCAATTTTGAGAACAAAACAGTCCCGATGGAGAAAGTAGCGTGTTAGATCAGCTAAAGTTTAGGATTCTCCTTGGTGCTTAGAGACCAATTAATTTATCATACTAAACAAGCTTAATTGTTATTTAAGATGTAATTGTTTGTTTTAAGACTTTATTGCTTTTAATTAAATAAATGAGCGGAAGAAACAGTAGTGCTTTTTGTGGGAATTTTTAGATGCAAATGTGTCATGGCCCAAAGCTGATCTGAGAAAATCTGAGTGAAACATCAAAATATAATGACAATAGTGCAAATATTAGCAAGTGATATTGCCATCATTTTGTATACAAATACTGTGCTGATATTGAAGTTCATATCAATGTGTGGAGTGGGAAGAAGAGAACTGAAAAATATTTTCAAATACTATTTTTAACTGTTTAGTTTAATCCTTTTAGGCAACTCAAGATAGTCATGGATAGAGTTTAATTCGGCTTGAAAACCTGAAAATAAAACCCATGAACACTATTTTTCCCTTCAGAAACTGTAAAAAAGCAAATCAAGAGTTCAGTCAGACGTCTTTTAAAACAGAATCAAACATAATTTAATATTGGTGAGAAAATAAATTAAGTACAAAATGTTTAATAACTTAAAACAGCCTTCGTCTGGCTTTGTAGCAAACTAAAATAAAGCAACAGTATTTAAACATTTACATCCACGAACTCAGTACACATCAAGTCCAGGCACATCAGTCTTGCCAGGAACTATATTTTGTACTGCATTAGTAAAAATAACTCCTACTAGCTGCCATGCATTATTTAACTCTGGGGGAAAAAAAAGTGTAACATACAACTTTAAAATATATTACACCTGCCCATTCTTTTTGACTCAATCTCAAAACTTATGGCTGTTACTCAGGATACACCACACAAACATCCAAGCTGCTTTGTACCACTTTTCCAATCCTGGAACATGTCCAACTCTTGTGCTTCTTGCAGTTTCACTCTGGAATTGTTTCACTTTTTAGCAGTTGTGGTGCTAAATATTCAAGTTAGTAACATTATTAGATACAACATACTTTCATCTCTGGTAGCTAGAACTTTGACATATCATGTTTATTAGGGCACTAAATTATATAATTATTTCACCAACTGCAGAACATTGGTTCAAAGCATAACAGATCATTTATTATACCTCAACATTTTTGGAGATTTACAAATGTATTTTACCCCCCAGACCTTAGCCTTACTAGAATCACAGCATCAGTTTGTATTTGCCATAAGTGGAAGGAAATAAATACTCAAATGAGCGCCTTGTACAGAGACTATAAAATGTTTACAGCCAAATTGAAAACTGTTGGGTATTCGAATCAGGCTACAACCTGAACGATTCAAATCCCCTTGCCAACTTTCTCATTATACATGCCAATGCATGCACTAGAACGTGTGATACTGTACCACACATGAGGTATGTGTGTTACCGTTAATTTAAAAAAGACTAAGGTTTGATTAAATTCTGAATTCAATCAAAACTATAGAAGTGGGCTGGGCTTTTTATTTTGTAATTAAATGTTCAAATTACTCCATCATGTCTCTTACTAAAAATGTTAATTTAAACAAAGTTTTTCTGCTACAAAATAAACAATCTAAGCACAGCTACAATCTAGAATGGAGGTTATTAGAGCAACTCAATGGCTAATTTGTAAACCACCATATTCATTTTACAGAGGTCAGGCAGCTTTGCCCAAAATGCAAATTTTAGCTAAATACATTTCACCCTATGAAGTCCAGGCCATGTTTGATATCTAGTGTTTCAGCTGTAAAATCCACTCCAAATACACCCCCTTATCCAATCAATTAGTTACACTACACCATCTCCATTTTGTGTGTCAATTTTATGTATAATAGCAAATCAAAAGTAGTTGCCTACATTAGACAACTTTGCCAGAAATGTCAAAGATTTGAATTGGTTATGATATGGCAATTAAATCAACTTTGTCTAACTGTAACCAAGCCTGGCTGAACATCTGTGTTTATTTTTTGTAATTTAGGAAAAACATAATTAAAGCTGTTAAGGGCTACACTTTTAAAGTGCTGTTTGATACCTCTTTATACAATGAGGTATAGTTGAAATTTAACTGAGGGATCATTCTAAAGACAGTTAAAAATTAAGCTACAAGGAAAAACCAGATGACTATAACAATTAATATAAACCATTTCCTCTGGTTGGAGATACAAGGATCATAAAAGCTTGTTTTTTGCAGCATTTATTTGCCTGTATCTTCTGCAGGTCATGGAGTTTGAATTTATAGTGTGCATAAATTTTACACACGCAGAAATCAATAAAAGCATCAAACAAACAGATTGCTATATTTTTGTCGATACCAGAGTACTGAATTCAAGTATGTCAAGATGGCGTCAGCATTCTACACTACAAATTAATCTACAGTTCCCATTAAGCACAATTCAAAAAAACAAAAACTAGTTGAGACAGCATCAAAAATATTCTGTAGATAATACTATGAATGAATATACAAATATACAAAATAAAAAAATGATGCAACTAAAATAAAGGAAATGCCCTGTATAGTTGTCAATCTACTTTAATATTCAAGCAACTTCACGTGTCATCTGATAGCATTAGCTGAAGGTGCATTCTTTCCTGAAGAGGAGCTAATTAACATTTGGTCCCATTTTAACTCCCAATATATGTGTGACGAGCATGTGAAGCCTTTATTGCCTTTAGTTTGAACATAAAACATTGTCTTTCATTTTCTTTATGATAAAGGAAGAATATAAAGATCCATTGGCATTGCCTGCATGTCAGCTATTTGGAGGGTTTTAATATCCACTGGTCCTGTCTCAATTTCAGATGGAAGACCTAACACTGATCCTTTGTAAAAAAAGAACTTTCCAACATTTACAGGTCAGGCCTGATATTCCTGAATCTGTTTCCCCACGCTAAAAATCAATCACAATAAGTATATTAAAAGCAAAAAAATCTGAGGGGCGAACACCTACTTTAGTTTTAGGCCAGAAAGAAATTTCATTGAGTACTTGGAATGGACATAGGATATGAACAATCCCTCTCTCTTCTCCTCCAACCCAACGATCCCACCCATTCTCAAAGTCTGAAAATAATAGTGATCGGGTTAATAAGTCAACAGAAATCCAATAAATGAAAAATCGTTACTAACTATACTCAGATTACTTGGATATAAATACATTTACTTAAAATGTTAACGAATTAACGTTTTCAACGGAAAGACTGGATTCTTAACACGGTGACAATTTAATCTACTCGTGCAAAACCCAACAAAGTAAAGGCCAAATATATCAAGAAAAATCTACCGAATAACTGGGTACAAATTACCACCAGTTCTCTCTCATTTATTTTTAACTACCTACTTTCCCAAAAGAGTTAGACATTATGATGTTGCTTCAGCCACTTGCTTAAATAGCCATTACTCACCGAAAAGTGAATAGTGGCTGATTTGTTATAAAATAAGAGCTTCATAACTACTAATTTCTACATGTGGAAATAACCACACAAAATCCAATTATCCGAAGCAATGAAATTGTCTAGACATTGTCAACTGCCGCTCTTCAAAATGTAGTGAATGGCACAATCTGAAGAATCAGCAAAACCACAAACTATGCTGAGAATGAAACCAGGAATAGTATTTTGTTTTAACACTTTTTAAAAGCAGGTCAAGTCTATTTCAGAATCATGCATATTATTTTGACAATATCAATGTGTATGAAACTACAGTTTCTCTATATTACAGGTTTCATTGGTGAACATTAAAGCATCAAAGGGTCCCGCAGTACGTTTTGACAAGGTGAGGTATGGTAGATATTTTGTTGTGGTTTTAAGAGGAAACATTGAGAGATAATGCTGGGGCAATTGGGCGAAGAATAAGAGGGGATAGAATTAATTACAGAAATCTTATTGATTAACTTATCCCATGGCTGTTCAGCTGCTTTGAAAATGTAACAATTTGAAAATTATTGAGGTTTAAAAAATGTAACTATTTCTAAATTTGAAGGAATTAAATGTCTACGTTGTTTTGCAATAAAACGTTTGTGGACAACTGATCACTTAGGAAAATCAGTGCAATTCCACAAATTAATAGAATTCATGAACTGGAAGCAAAGCAAGAATCATACCTTTGAAAGACAAAAGATCTATAGTGAAGCATTATCAGTGGATGCAACCCCATGGTCTCGTTCTTCACTTAGCTTTTGCTTTGGACAGAGCAAATACTTTGGATATCACAATTAATTTTGGATACAGCATTAAGGCTTCACCACTCAACAGCACACAGGCATAAAGCAAGACAGTGAAGACCAGAGGGTGACATCTCTGATATTTACTGGCTTTTATTTGTGTTGTGATTAGTTATTTCAAACAAAAGTGCAAAGTGATTGGTTATCACAAGCTACCATTTAAGCTAATGGTATTAAGCAGAAACCATTAACCTCCTATTAACTGGAGGCTGGTCAGTAAATAAAGAGGGAAATGTGAATTATAGAAGATGTACGCAAGTTTGAATTTATTTAGTTTAACCTCCAAGCAGCAATGTGTTCTAAACTGTGTCAGATGAGAGTTCAATGAGCACTGACCATGATATGTCGAACAATAATTGCACAATACCCTTTAGCTGGAAAAATATGCCACCAAACCAACATATAAATTAATTGTTGACCATTCTCTTATAAGCATGGATTTATCAGCTTATGATTGTAGAAAATTTGGCCCAGTATTCCACTAAAAAAAAAATGTTATCAGAGGCTTTATCATTTTAATCATACACAAAATACCAAAAGGAACATTTGTCAAATACAGACAGACCTTTTGGTAGAGATGTATATTGCTGAGTATTATAAAGACCCAACCATAAACCATACTTCCTATAATATAAACTTCATCTCACCATTAAAGCACCCAAGCTGTCAGATAGACTCTCATTTCAGAGTTGTCTTACAAATGTTGAATGTAGTTGAGCAAATTGAAGATATTTAACTTGGTTGAATAATAAATCAGTTTACTCGGATGAATAATCAGCCTTAAACCAAATTTAAGACAACAAACTGTGGTGGAAGTCAAAATAAATGAATGCTTTGCTATTTTACCTCAACATGCTTTCCCAAATTATTTCAGGTACATAGTACTTCAAGTTCTATTCAAACTGAGTAAAGTCCTTCTATTTTCTACCTCAATGTAAAGCAAATTCTAAGTGCTATAATTATCTTCTTATCCTAATAAAAGTAAATTTCTTCTAAATACTCAAAGCAGCAAATTAGGAGGAAGAGGCCTAGAATGAGACATACAAAACCTTAAATCAGTCTCCACTAATCGGATGGTCTTATTCCCCTCAGATGCAATCACAATAACATTCCAGCAAGTTGCTAGTCCAATATTTACATATGAAAATTGAACTGCAAGTTTTTATCACTATTTCCTCCACTATTTCTTCCTAAAAATCGTGGAAGCCGGGGAATGAGAAAAGTAACTGAAGTATACAAACTATTTTGAGACATACTAATTGAGACTCTCAAAACCTTGTTTCATACTTAAATGCAGCACTGCATTTGGCACAAAAAGATTTAATGTATTGCTACGTTTAGTGTCAGCTCCTTATGCCACAAGTTTGAAATCAGGCTAATTTGTACATTAACATAGTTTAGCTTCCCCAAATCACTTAGCACTACCCTGAATAATATGGTAAGCCTAAGCAACAATTCTATCTTTCCAGCCTGCCCTTACTTACACAGGACCAGTGGATTTATGTCTGCATTTAATTCCGACAAGATTTAAAAGCCGGCTACAGCAATCTACCTGCTGAAGCTTATTTAAAAGTTTACTGATTGGCATACAAAACCTTCCATTCAAAATCCCCTGCTAGCACTCCTGTAAAAAGATTGTTTATAAAAATAGATGCTCTGTGAAGCCCACTTCAGTATAAGGTGTAAAAATCTTTGGCAGGATACCTAAAGATCAGGTGCCTGATGGCACACTGGTCCCTCAATCCCTACCATAAATTGTAAAATAAAATTGAAGCACTAAACAGCAAATTAATTTTAAAACAGAAAAAAAAAACCCCAAAACAAAACAAAATTGGAGCAAAACAAAACAAATTTAATGATCATAAATGCAAAAGTAAAATCAATAGTCAAACAAAACAAAGGAAACAAAATGAAAAGAAATTATATAACAGAACATTAACAAAATTCAAAGGCAGTTTGAAAAAACTTTTAGATTAGTCTTTAAATCTATTTTAACAAAGCTTTGTGTTGACAGCTAACCTGCATGGAAAAACATTTAAGTACTTTCTATTCTGACGCATTATCCCAGCTTAGCATGTCAATTATGCAAAAACAAAAAAGTTAATAAAGAAATGCAATGGAGTTCACTAGATGGGGTGCAACAAACCTAAACGTTCAAAGGTTTGAATCTCCAGGAACCTACGGAACATTTAATCTTCTCAAACACAACTTCCCAATCATGTTCTTCCAACTTGAAATTTGGCAAAATAGGTTAAAGCTACCACACTCCATTCTTGCACTATATACTGCAAAACAAATCAAATGCAATTTTCACTCTTCACACTGTTTTTCTTGAGAAATTGGAGGACAGCAAAGGTACAATTTATATAATGTACAGAAAATTATTAGCTACAGACATGGTTCAAGTGTGTAAATGAATAATTCTCAACAGATTAACTTTAAGGAAAGAAATCAGGCATATTTAAATTCAGAAAGGTTCACTAATATATGAAGCTCTGCTAAAAAGGTTGTAGATTTATGAAATTGCCTACAATCAAGGTATTCAACCACGAACTCCTAGTTACAAAACATACTAAAAAGAGGCTATTGCAAATTAAAGTCATCTACTTCAAAATCTACAGAACTATGGTATTAGTTCAATATTTCTCCTCCTAATTGGGTGTGTGGAAAAAAAATGGAAGGTAAGGTATCAAACATTTGAACATTTCTTGTTAATTGCATCCCAGAGTAATAGTAATATAAAAAAATCCTTTTCACTTATTCTAGAATGGTAGACAAAACACGTCTGTCACAACAATAAGAGTTGCTTTACACAAGTGGACTTATTCACCTTTCAGCAGTGTATTTCTAATCAAATGCTTACAAATGCGCTTAAGCTTTAAACTATGCCTTGTGAGATTTGCTGGTTTTGAAGGAGACCTGAAGAATTTTGTCTCCGAGGCGATAACCATTTAAGCTAGCAATGGCCATGGCAGCCTCCTCATAGTTTGTCATTGTTACAAATCCGAACCCTTTACACTTGTTGGTGTTGAAGTCGCGTATAACTTTGACATTGGTCACAGCTCCGAACGGGCCAAACATCTGCCACAGGATTCCCTCATCTGCGTCTTGGCCTAGGTTGTAGATGAAGATGCACCAGCCAGAAGGATTGTGACCACCAACGTTCACACCCGACAAACTACTCATATTGTCAACACTCATCGGCGAAAACCTAACAAAAAACAAAGAAAATTAACTCAAGAAGTTGGTGCCAAAAGCTTCAAAGTAATAAAAAGAAATCGAGTAAAACAAATTAGTAAAAATTCACACCACCTCAAAAAATCAAAAGGACACCAAAAAACTCAGATCATAAGATAACGTGGAAGCTAATAATTTTATGATGCTTGATCGGAGTAGATCGATACCATGTTTGTACAAATGCACAAGTTAGCACACCTCAACTGTACCCATAAGAGTTATATTCCGAAACTATTATCTGACAATTTAATATCCTTCACTTCTACAATTAATTCAGCCAAGCAAAATCAAGTAATCTCTTGTCTACGACATTCTACATGTACATAATTGCTCCTAATAACAGCGTTTTATAAACACGCTGGAATTTGAAAGTATTATCACTAAATTAAACTGACCTGGTTCAAGTACGTCACCTTGATTCGAATTGGTTGTGCAAAGTTTACCACATGCTAGGTATAAAATATTACACATCCTATTGAAAAGAGAGGCAGGTGTGCAGAGGGGCTGGGGTGGCTCTGCTGGTAAGAAATGAAATTCAGTCCTTAGTAAGGGACAACATAGAATCAGAAGATATGGAATCCTTGTGGGTAGAGATAAGAAACTGCAAGTGTAAAAAGACCTTGATGGGAGTTATATACAGGCCTAATTTGTACCCAACATCCTAGTAAGGATGTTGGGTACAAATTATATCAGGAGATACAATCGGCACGTAAGAAAGGCAATGTTACATTGGGCATAGGGGATTTCAATATGCATGGTGACTGGGAAAATCACGTTGGTACTGGATCCCAAGAGAAGGAATTTGTAGAGTGCCTAAGAGATGGTTTTAGTTGAGCCTTCTAGGGAAAATGCAATTCTCGATTTGGCTTTGTGTTACAAACCTTATATGATTACAAACCTTAATGCGAGCATTATATGATAAAATTCAACCTGCAGTTTGAGAGTGAGAAGATGAAATCAGATGCGTCAGTATTTCTATTAGAAAAATTGGAGCTGGCTAAAATTGATTCAAAAAGGACCCTCACAGGAATGACAGTGAAGCAACAATGGCAGTAGTTTCTGAGGGCAATTCAGAAGATGCAGGATCTTTTCATCCCACAGAGAAAGAAAGATTCCAAGGGGAGAATGAGTTGACCGTGATGACGAGGGAAGTCAAAAGCAGCATAAAACTAAAAGAGGATGCATATAATATTGCAAGGATCACTGGGAAGCTGGTGGATGAGAATATTTTAAAGACTAACAGAAGGTAACTAAAAAGGCAAATCGGGGAGAAAATATGGTAAGCTAACCAATAATATAAAAGAGGATAGCAAATTTATTTTCAGATATATAGAGAGTAAACGACTTGATGGGTTGAATGGCCTTATTCTGCTCCTAGTACTTATCAGAGCTGCCAAGCTTTGTCAGAGAATTTCAGTATTCTAGCACCTGAAACTCAGTAGTTTGCTGAGGAAATCAGTATTTTCACGCGGTTCCATATTGCTGAAAAAGTTTTTAAAAAAGTGCAATCATACCCATTTAAGAGTACAAGAATGCATACTTTTGCTACCAATTGACATGTCTTCTACGCACCTTACTTGACAGTGCATTCATTGTACTCTTTGTATACTGCTGTTTGAACGGCTGCTTCCTGCTTTTAGCATCAGATGATGATGTAGAAGTCATTTTGGAACCCTCCCTCTCCTCCTTCCTTTTTTTTCTCCCTCCCTACCTCTCTCCCTCCCTCCCCACCTCTCTCTCCCCCTTGAGCCCACCGACCGTTCTGTAAAATCAAGGCCAATCCCAATGTAACTGCAATTCCACTGGTAACCTTTCACCACTAGGCTTATCCAGAATAATCAAAGACTCAACTACCACCGAGAAAGAGAATTCCAAAGACTCATTGTTATACGAGAATTTTCCTGAACAGTCTGTGACCCATAGCGCTCCAGCTGGTAGCGCTATAGCTGACAGTTCTTCCTTTAAATTCCCACACGTTAAACTGACAGCGCTCTGTTTATACCTGGAGCGGGACAGGCAGCGACTCTGGGTGACGTTTCTGGTCGAGACCAGTCTTCATATTTAACAACACAAAATCGTACATCCATATTCTAATCTCTTCTCTGTACAAAATACGGAAAATCCATACTACTTGGCAGCTCTGACTTATGAATGGACATTGGACTATTGGAAAATTATGCTGGAGAAGTAGTATGGGGAATAGAGAAATGGCAGATGAATTGAATACGTTTTTTGTGTCAGTCTTTGCAGCGGAAGACACCCACAACGTGCCTACAATTCAGGAGGCAGAAGCTAGTGGAGTGACTATTACTAATGAGAACATGCTTGGGAAGCTGAAAGGTGTGAAGGTGAATAAGTCGCCAAGACCAGATGGACCAGAGGTAGCTTTAAAGATCGTGGAGTCATTAGTAGTAATCTTTCAAGAATCACTGGAATCAGGAGTGATTCCAGAGGACTAGAAAATTGCAAATCTTACTCCGCTGTTCAAGAAGGGAGCAAGGCAGAAGAGGTGAAACTATATGCTGGTTAGCCCAACTACAATTTTAGATTTGAGAGTTCATTATTAAGGATAAGACGTCCAAGTACTTAGAAGCACATAAGGTGCCATACGTGAGGCTGCTAAAGAAGATGAGAGCTCATGGTATTACAGGTAAGATACTAGCATGGATAGAAGGTTGGCTGAATGGCAGAAGGCAAACAGTGGAAATAAGGTGGCCTTTTCTCGTTGGCTGCCACTGACTAGCGGTGTTCTGCAGGGGTCGCTATTCTTCATGTTGCATATCAATGATATGGATGATGGAATTGAAGGCTTTGTGGCCAAGTATGCAGATGATACGAAGATAGGTGGAGGGGCAAGGAGTCAGCAGAAGGACTTGGACAGGTTGGGAGAATGGGCAAAGAGGTGGCGGATGGAATACAACGTAGCACAGTGTGAGGTCATGCATGCTGGTAGTAGGAATAAAGCTTAGACTATTTTCTAAATGGGGAGAAGATTCAGAAATTGGACTGTTAAGAGACTTGGGAGTGCTGGTACAGGATTTCTAAAAGGTTAATTTGCAAATTGAATCGATAGTAAGGCAGGCAAATGCAAAGGGAGCATTTATTTCAAGAGGACTAGAATATAAAAATAGGGATGTTAACAATGAGGCTCTATAACGCGCTGGTATGACTGCATTTGGAAAATTGTGAGCAGTTGTGGATCTCATATCTGAGGAGGAATGTGCTGGCATTGGAGAGGGTCTAGAAGAGAATAATCCCAGGGACGGTTGGGTTAACGCATGATGCGTGTTTGACGACACTGGGCTGTGCTCTCTGGACTTTAGAAGGATAAGGGAGGATCTCATTTAAACCAAATCGTGAAAGGCCTGGATAAAGTGGATTAGGAGAGGATGTTTCCACTAGTGGGAACATCTAAGACCAGAGGGCACAGCCTCAGAAGAAAGGGTGTATCATTAGACAGGAGATGATTTAGTCAGGGTGTGGTGAAATTATGGAATTATTGCCACGGACAACCGTAGAGGCTAAGTAAAAGGGTATTGACAGATTATTGATTAGTAAGGGTGTCAAAGGTTATGGGGAGACAATAGGAGAATGGGGTCGAGAGGGAAAGATAGATCAGTCATGATTGAATGGCAGAGGAGACCTGAAGGGGTGAATGGCCTAATTCTGCTCCTATGATATAAATCTGCCATTTTATTTCAACTAAACAAACAAAACCCCACCTCATAACATCAGTTAAAATGTTTTTAAATAAATACCCTTTTATGCAATTTTCCTTGAAATAAAAAGAATAAATGTTATAAAATAACTAGACAGACATTTCACTGGGAAAAGTACAATAGGATTTTTAAACGTGGGAAGCAACTTGTTAGGCGCCCCCCCCCCCCCTCCCCCCGGGTGAATGCTATGTACTTACCTTTTCTGGTTCTCTCCTGAGTGCAGCCCCGTGGTTGGGAGTCAGGAATCAAGGGGTTAAGAGCTCCTGTACCCGATTGGCCAAGCTGCATCAGGTGACCGGTGACTCATCAGAAGCTTAAATATCAGGAGTTCCCAGAATTCTCTCTCTTCTTCGTCGACCCTGACTAGTGAACAGGCTGCCTGCAGGAGGCCTGGCCGCATGGCATAGAACTCTGTGTATTCTTACCTATATTTGTCATTTAATGTTGTATTGGGACGGATAAGGGCTGACCTGAGGGTTTTTGTGTATTTTGTTTCGGGGTTATATCTATTTAGGCAGGCTAGAGACTCCAGTTCGATGGTCCATTGCGAGGCTGGCTGGAGCACTGTTATATTTGGTTTGTTCGTCGATTCATGTCCCTGACTGTTGTTTGACTTGGGTTTGGGTTTTTGTGTTCTTTTAACTAAATTAAAGACTATTTTCTTAAACTTGAACCTGGTTCTTGATTATGTTACGCGGCTCTGAGGTGCCTGCCTTTGGGAGTCGTAACACAACTAAAAATGATAATGCAAATTGTGGAAAACCTTGCACATTTGTGAATATTCTAAAATCTAAACCATATGCAACATTGTTCCAGTCCACTTCAATTTTAGACCACTTCCCAACTGAAAATAATTACAAATTCTCACCAGAAAAAAAAGCCACCTTCAGACTGCCACCCACTAAGGTGGCCCCAAAACAACAATCTCTACCAATTCTCTTTTCCCATGCAGGGTCATAAATATTTTTGTCAAATCTTCAAGATTTAACCACCCTTGCTGGGACAAAGAGGTATTAATCTGCAAAGTTAATACCTCATTGGAAGATTAATAACTCAATGAATTTGTTTCTTCCCAACCTCATCCTCCCTCGTAACCAAAGTATTTTGAAATCAAAGTCCATATTCCGTCTGGGTCTTGAGACGTGAGATAAATCGGCTGGTGGGACTTAACCAAACTATCCAGCATTACCTGAAACAATCATTAGAGGATCTTGGATATCAATGAATCCAACAACGCTGCCCTTTACAAGATTCTCATCAAAATAAAATAAAGCTCAGAAATTATTTGACTGAAGTATACAGCATTTTTTGGAAAATTCTTTAGCAAGTCCCACACTCAGTACATTATTTCCTCCAGAGACAATACGAAAATTAAAAGAAACAGGAAATAAAAGAAAACAGTAAACATATCATGGTCTCCGAACAGCAAAGGTTTGCAGAGCTGTTAGCTGCGAATAATGAAATTTGGCCTAAAATTGATCCAAGATGGCTCAACCGTACCCACTATTGCTGTCGTGTTTCTATATTTTCATAAGAAACACAGAACTAATCATAAAAATATCTGTGAGCTGAACTCAAATCCAATAAATTATTTAAGTTAGTCAAGTTCCAAATTGGTGCTCATTGAAAAGCAAATACACACATTTGGCCGAATAAGAATGTTAGCATTGCACAAGACCATCTAAAGTAAAGATAGTTTAAGTCCACAAGAGCGAAGCAGTCATTCAAGGTATTCTTTGCTTCTTTCCCATTAACCCCACCCAACCACAAATAGAGCCAGAGTAACAATAACATACCTGAATCTCTGTGCCTGATGATGCAATGGTCCTGGAAACCGCCTTGCTGGTGAATGGTACAGCTGTGCCAGCAAGGATGCATTTGTTTTCTGGTTAGGATTGGCTGCAAGTTTTACTGTAATTGGCTCAACAGCACCTGGCGGTTTGTGCCCATTCAAATTGTTAATAGCCTCATCAGCTTCAGATTTCCTGTCAAAACGAATAAAAGCCACTCCCCTGGACATACCTGAAAACGGACAATCACCATCAAATTGATCAATATAGTGATTAGGGTGCCAGCAATCCATCAGACGCAGTTTATCAATACAGTTCATTGATGTGTTCTGGTATACATCATTGTTACACAGAAAACCCTGGCGATAAAGGAACATTGGGGTTGGACGAGGATAGTGTCTATTTATTGCTAAATGTTTGCTATAACCGAGTGAGGGGAGTAAAGTTTAACTCGAGACTGGGAAGGAAGAAATTGAGCGTTGGGGGTGGAAGGAGAGGAGGGGGTGTTAAACAAGCTGGAATTCACAGGCCAGGGAGTCGCAGCGCCCTTGACCCCACACACGGTGCGCCACTCACGTCCGGTACTCGGTCGCATTCATGCTACTCACTCCCTCTGTTTCCACAACTGGAAGCAGGCAATGTGGCGGGGTTGGGGGCCAAGATGGGGGGGTGGGTAGCGAGGGGTGCAACCAGAGCCTCGGTCTGCTATAACTATAATCCACTATATAGAGGTCCTTTATTGAGAGGGTTTACTGTATTAGTTTCAAAGTGGCATTGAGATTATTGAAAAAATATCCACACAAGAACTTGGAAATAAATAAGTACTGCATTTATCAAAAGATCAGAGGTCACAGAGATAATGATGTCAACAGTTTAAAAGTCAGACACAAATTACTAGCCCTATTAATTCAATTTACGAATGCAAATAAACTTAACTAGTAACATTCCCCAATTGAATTACCTTTCCATAATATCTGTATAAACAGATGATGGCTGGTGGGTAATGGGTTATTCGATAGCTTGCCGGGTAGGAGAGTAACCACTCCTCCTCTTCCTGTCTCGCGAGTGGTGTTATTAGGTATTTATGTCCAATTTAGCCCTTTTCAACAGCCCTGCAGCTATGGAATTTGGAGTACAAGGATATCCAATCAAAATAAGTCTAAATAAGGATGACTTTAAATGAAGACAGGCAGCCTATTAAAAAAAAAATGGTATTTTCTTTGAGCAGACTGTATGCTGCCCCTTGCCCAAGCACTGTAAATAATGCACAAGGGTCTTGTTGCGTTCCAATTTCAGATTTTGTGAATTTTAACAAACCATTTGCTTCATGAAGTTTTGGAACCTCGCTATATGCAAGTTATAAATATGACCAAAAAGTACATGTAGAAATAATCCTTTTATCTTTGAAAGAAATATAAAAGTCACCCACCCGTGACTTGGTCAACAAGGACACGGGATGTAATGATGCGACCATAACGTCCAAATAGCTGCTCTAAATCCTTCTGAGTCATTGTCTTTGGCAGTCCACTCACATATAGGTTTGCATCTTTGATGCTATCGGAGCTTGGCCGGGCATATGAAACCTTTCAAAAGGATATACATATATATTTAAAAAAAAATCATATCCATTGCCAAAGTTAACAGTTACTTATAATAACTGCAGTACCAAAATAGTACAACTCAAGTACTTGTTCTGACTTTCACCAATTTATCTGTTGCAGATGTATCTATCCATGACAGTATTGGTGGGAATGACCACCACAAAGTCCTATGGAGACAGAATCCCAGCTTCACGGTGTAAATGTACTTCATCGTATTGTGCGTCACTAATACCATGTTAAATGGGGCAGTCTACAAACCAAGACCCAATAACTTAGGACTGGGTATTGATAAGGCACGGCGAGCAACCAGCAGCATAACTCCCCACAATCTGCAACCTCAAATTCCATGCTGTATCAACACTGTCAAACCAGGTGATCAGCCCTGGTTCTATGAAGAGATCAGGTGGGCATGCCACGACGAACACCAGGCATACCTCAGTTAGAGGGACCAACCTGGTGAAGCTTCAAGGCAGGAGTGCACGCATGCCAAATAGCATGCAGTAGACAGCAAAGTGATCCCACAACCAATGGATCAGGTCTAAGCTCTACCGTTCTGAACATCCTGGTGTGAATAATTAAACAACTCCCAGGAGGCGGCTCCACAACCACCCCATTCTCAACGATGGGTCTGCCCAGCACACCAGTGCAAAAATGAAAGCTGAAGCATTTGCAAGAATCCTCAATCAGAACTGCCATGTCGATGTTCCATCTTGGCCCCCCACAGTGGTTCTCAGCATGATAGATGTCAGTCTTTAGCCACTTCAATTCACACTTGATATCAAGAAACTGCTAAAAGCTTTGGATACAACAAAGGCTATGGGCCTTGACAATATTCCCCTTATAGTACTGAAGACTACAACACTGCCATCTACCAGGCAATGTGGAAAATTCGCAAGTATGTCCTGTCAACAAGTAATTGGACAAATCCAATTTTGTTCATTACCGCCCATCAGTCTACTCTCGATCGTCAGCAAAAACTGATGGAAGAGTTCATCGATACTGCTAATAAAGACAAATCCACAAAGCTGTATTAATGAGCATATTGGCTTTAGAAAGGACACAGCTCTAAAATATAGAAAGCTCCATAGAAAGCTCTTCAGTAGATTACAAATTAATGAATCTCAACTAACAGCAACTTAGTTTCTAGTCTATCCCGAAGTCTATCCCTAATTAGTACCCGTGAGGAAGACTCTTGCCTTCTTAAGTTAACACCAGAACAGGTTTAATGAGAATGACCAGGGTGCTGAGGAGCTAGTTAACCAAAGCACCAGACTTTCATGGATTGAATTCCACATCTCTCAAGGGAAAAAAAAGCTGATATACCCGAAGGTGGATATCCAAGACTTGAAATCTTATATCAAAAAAAGATACTGGGTCCAAGGCAGCATATCCAGCAATCAGTTATAACTACTAGCATATGGATTATTCAGTACAGTCAAGATAATTTATGGCATAAACACCCATGGGCTCATCCTACTGACTCAAGATAGAAGAGCTTATCAAGCAGAGTTTGCAAATTCTCCCTTAGACTCCGGGTGTTCATGATGCAACGCACATTTCAAAGATTTGATAGTTAAGTTAATTAGCGACTGTAAATTAACCAAAGTGTAGAAGGCTGAGGAGAGAATCCGAAAGGCTGTTAATGGGCGTATGGTAGTGAATATGCTATAGGGAAAAAAAGGGAACAGAAATGCTCTGAGCTGGTAAAGACTTGAGGGATGGAATGGCCTTCATTACATCATAAGGAAATGGGGAAGCAATGAAGATGTATAATGAACCCCTGGAAAATACAGATTATTTTCCTTGTTTTGGTAGCTACTGCCTCAGTGAAGAGTTCAGATATATATGGAAAATAGGTGGAGTAGGCTATTCGGCCCTTCCAGCCAGCACTACCATAAAATATGATCATGGCTGATCATCCAAGATCAGTACCCTGTTCCTGCTCCCCCCCCACCATATCCCTTGATTCCTTTAGCCCCAAGAGCAAAATCAAACTCTCTTTTGAGAACATCATATGTAAGATTATATTAAGATCTTACCTTAATAGTTTTTGATTGCAGCCTCAGACCATTGAGTGTATTAATAGCTCTCTCTGCATCTTTAGCGTCCACGTAATTCACAAACCCATATCCCAGGCTGTGCCCTATTTTAAACAAAGTGTATGGTAAGCAGGATCCAAGTTAACATTTCCTTAGTGTTATTATCTCTTCGTATTCCATTTAAATTAATTTACTTAGAACAAAGTTTTATCAGCTGCATTATGTGAAAATAATTGCTCACTTGAACATGTGCAGAAATGAAAACCCTCGAGTCCATAATTTCCTCAAACCCACCATCCTACTTTGATAACACTTGCCAAAAATACATTACCTGAATAAAACCCAGGAGTTGAGGCATGTTCCAAGGAAAGACTGACAAAATGCCAGCCAGCCCCAAGATCAGTTTTCTTTGGAATTTTATATTCCTTTTCCAGCATAAAAATTGCAAGCAAAATCAGCAATATATTAAAACTGAAAAACAATCAATGGCACCAAATTCCACTTCGAGAATTATACTGATTGAACAAAACATGCCCCGTAACTCACAATCCATCTTCGTTTCAAATTGAAACTGCAATATAAACCCAACCAAGTATAGAAGTGACATTGTCCACTCCATCACTTGCAATGTACATTTACAGTACAACGCCAACACTGTGAGAACATAAAAGTACTTTTGAGAGTAGAAACAAGGAAACGCAAGTGTTCACTTACAAAAAAAGACAAAGTACTGGTAACTCAGTGGGTCAGGCAACATCTCTGAAGTATGTGGATAAGTGACGTTTGGGTCGGGAATGTCCTTCAGACAAACATACATTTGTTCATTCATACAAATATGAACGAACAAAATACATTCATATCACTAAATAAGAATTTCTATCACATTACTTTCTTGGACCCTTTGTGGGCCAGAGCAGGCACTACAGAAAGGATGAGCAAATGGCAAAGACGGGGTGGGCGGGGAGATGGAGGGAAGAGAGCATGAGAAAGAGCGAGTGCAAGAAGAGTGCGAGTTAAAAAAAAAATTGCGAAAGGTAAAAAGGAGAGAGAGAAGCAATAGCCAGGTGTTCTCCACAGTGCTGTGAACAGCGTCGGAAAATACAGGGGCAGAGTACAAAATAATTATTGATGTAGGCAACAATCACAGAGCTTTCATCGACATACAGACATCAGATATACTGCAGAGAAGATTCTTTCCATGATCAGGACTATGTTGAGGAACAATAATGGAACTGGTTATTTTGATCTAGTTTCACTAATTCCATTGATTCTTAAGTGGTTCCTATCTCCATTTTATAAATCTATATTGTGCCATAATTAAGCAGCCTGTCAGATTCGACCCATTTAGATAAACGGTAGCAAAAATACTCAATGGATTTTGGCCATTTTTTCAGTTAGAAAAACATTTTCCAGGAACTCATCATTCCTGTACATCGTAAAATGATTGTATTGTACAAAGAGAAATGGGTAATTGATAAGTTGATAGTTTAAGGACCTTCAGGGAAGAGATTTGATAGAATTTCACAGATTTAGTGCAATTTAGTCTGAAACCTGGACACTTAAATCTTAACAAACTATACTATTTTGAGTATTAGTTCGCAAACCACTTTAAAAGGAACAGTGTGCAAACAATAGATGAGATGCCAGTTTACAACGTATACACGATTTTAAACCAAAAACGTTGGTGCCAACACAATTAGAAAAAAAGAATTATGCAAATTTGCATACAAATCTGATAGTTGTACGACAAAAGCTAGTCATGAATGAGGCAATGTGGGACTTCTGGCTTCTGTGACTCCTGTTCAATAGTAGCAGTGACAAGAGGGTAAGGGCATAATGGTGGGGATCCTTGATGATGGATGCCACTTTTTGAAGTAGTGGCTCATGAAGATGATTTGAATGGTGGAGAGACATCCGAGTGAGGTCAGAGTCCATGGATCTCTGCAGCCTTCCTTTGCTTTGAAGTGCTGCACCAGCCGTTGATGCAACCAGTCAGATATTTTCTGCAGTACATCTGCAGAATTTTGTTCCAGTATTCAGTAACAGACTGAATCTCTTTCATCTTCTTAGAAAGTAGAGGCGCAAGCATGCCGTCTCTGTGATTACAGCTATGAGCTAAGCCCAGGACAAGTCATTCAACATATGAATGCCCAAAAATTTCTATCTTCCACCAACTCACCAATTAAAAATGGAACGCAGTCTCCTGATCTCTCCTTCCAGAAGTCAATTAGTTGCAAGTTTTGTTAACATTTAACTAGTTATCGTTGTGACTCCAATCACAGGTGTTATATTCTTTCCTGTACGCTGCCTCACCAACACATGGGATTCAGCCAACAATAGTGGTATCATCAGAGTACAGCAGCAAGCTAAGCACACATGCTTGAGTTGTTGATGGCTAATGATGACATTTTGTTTCCAATCTGCAATCATTGAGTTCTGCTAATCAATATGTCAAGAATCCAATTGCAAAGGGAGGTGCAGAGGCGGAGAGGAGTTGACCTGCTCTGTAACCAATTATCTATAGCACTTCATTACGGTGAGCGGACAAATTGCAATATTTCAAAGTTTGCTGATAATACAAAATTGTGTATCAATGTAGATTACGAGGAGGATGCAGGGAGGCTTTAGAGCAATACAGATAAGCTGTGAAGGGGTGAGGAGATGGGAGATAAAATATAATATAGAAAATGTGAGGTTATTCACTGGGTGCGAAAAAGTAAAAATAAAAATTAAAAAGCATGTTCAAATTTAGTTGCTCTTGTATACGAATAAAGTGATGCTAATATGGATATAGGAGCATGAAAGGCAAATGGTAAACTAGCCTTTGCTATGAGAGCTTTTGAGTACTAAAGAGATCTTCCTGCATTTATATAAAACCCACATGTTATTACACCTAGAATATTGGGGAATGGGGAAAATGGGCCCGAGTCCAGGGGGTGGCATAGGGAAGAGGGGGGGGGAGAATTTTTGTTTGTAGGCGAGTTATCTAATGAGCAACAGAAGTTGTATTCCTCTTGGGTAGTTTACAACCAAACAGTATGCATATTCTAGGTATGTTGCAAAACTTACCTTGAGCAGCGCTGCAGTTCTGCCGCTCCCCGTGTGCGCGACTTTGGCGCCTTTCAGAGGGGGGCGGGCTTAAAGTGCCGTTTTTCAACAGACCTGGAAAATCGATGAATGTCGGGCGATTTCGTTGCGGAAGAAAAATCGCTCCGACATTTCATGAATGAAGGTATTTTTAAATTACTCTAAATTATTTATTAACTAGAGTAATTTAAAAATCACCTTCAAAAGCCGTGAGCACCGACAACCAGAAGTATTTTGCGTAGGGGAGAAGAAAAGGTAAATAGCTTATTTTTATATTAAAAGTTGGTTTTTAGGGAGGCTTTAATAATATTTTTATGTTGCGAAATGGGGTCCCAAAAAATGCATGAACAAACAATATTTTTCCTCCCGACTTCACCGCTAACCACAACATTCCAATCCACCGCATTCCACTAAAACCCACTCGCTAGTTGATTTAAATGGCCATTAATTTCCAGGAATCAAACACTAAATTCCTTCCATTTGGCCCAGAAATTCATGAAAATGAGATTTAAAAATTATGTTATATTGTGGATTATTGTGTGAATGTTATTTGAACACTTAGGCAATTTAAATTTTTTTTATCTTTTCTTAAGAAATGGATAGATGTTTAGATCTACTCATTGAATTTTGTAATTAGCTACAATTAGATAACTAACTAATTATATGCTTTAATTTCAGGTCATCCAAGTAAGATCGTTTCATATTTGTTTCAGAATGCTTCAATCTATAATAACTGAAAATTTCATTGAGTTCTCTTAATTTTTAAGAAAGTTATGGGCTTTTAACTTTTCCAGATCACAGCTTTTGAGTTAAGTCAATTGAAAGGCAATGGGGAACAAGATGCTAATTTCCGAGTATGAAAATGGCCATAACTTTCTTAATACTGAAGATATGAAAGTAAATTAGGTGTCAAATTAAACTTCTTTTTATGCTTTATCTGATTGGATAAATTGCAGACTTGATTTTTTAAATCTCAAAATTTTGTAACATTGCTACATATTCAATTCTCCAATTTTAGACAACTCACCTACAAACAAGAATTCTCCCCCCCCCCCCCTCCTTGCGGTGCCACCCCCTGGATTTGGGCCCCATTGTGGAGGGCACTGTATTGTCCAAAGGCTTTTTTGGAATGACAGTGACTGTCTTTTTAAAATAAAATGTATTTCTCTCGTGGAAGCCCGCCTCAATTGAATTATTTCAATTACATTTCAATTAAATCATTTCAGTTCAGGAAAGAGGCATTGCATCGGATTTAGATAGCCCTTTCTATGTACCTGTACGGACTTGCCGAGACTTTTTCACAAATTTCCCACAATGCACTACTTTGCTGTATTCAGTTGTACGATTACATTTTGCATTATTGTTAAATATTGAATTTCTAGTGAAATATTCTCAGCATCATTTTCACTTGGATATGAAGGATTGCTTTGATGAGAAGCTAATTGACAGTGATAGATACTTACCATTCCTATTGTTGGCCAACTACTAACAAAATGTGACAAACTCAGTTTCATTAAGGCAGACTCAAATGGGATCATTAGGGGGAAAATGACCGCTGAATAAAGAAAATATTGCTACTACTCAAAGAACACAGAAATATTTGTTGATCGGTTAGGAGCACTATAGATGTTAACACTTTCTATTCCCTTCAAAATCTTTTGTAGAACATTACCCTTACTTTGATCACTGAACACAAAAAGGAATAGGCACAGGTACATTTCTGTAAACCTGTCCACTTTAAACAAAATCAGTAGATTCTCTCCCAATGTAAAATTGAACCAGATATCTGCCTATTTTGCCTTGTTTCCTAATTATTCTACGTCTTATATCAAGGGATATGGGGAGAAAGCAGGCACGGGTTCTTGACAGCGGACGATCAGCCATGATCACAATGAATGGCGGTGCTAGCTTGAAGGGCCGAATGGCCTCCCCCTGCACCTATTTTCTATGTTTCAATGTCTACACATTAGTTTGGAACAATTAAAAATATTAAAGTTTTATATATACAAATGCATAGCCAATTTGTGCAGAAGATAAATATCCATATACAAACATGCTTACACTTAGGTACACATTTACTTTACACAAGTAAAACTATGGGTTTAAAAATGCAAAGCTGCATTGCAATTTAAATATGTGGCAAATGCTGTTCTATTAAATACAAACATACAGGTATCAAAAAAATTAAATGTGTTCACTGCTGATTATTCATGATACACATAGCCTAAAAGCTCTATTTATTTTCTCTATTTGGGAGGTGGTATAGTATAGATTGAATGAAAAAGTTTTGAAAAATTATGGAATTCCTTGCAATTGAAACATTTGCAGCAGATGTTGGACAGCTCCTGCCAGCAGTTAAATAAGCAGTGTGGAATGTTGCAACAGACCAAATACCTCAGTTTCATTCAATAATCATTGGGCATGGTTAGGAGGCAGGGGATAACAACCATGGGAGAAAGTAGTTAAGTTGACAAGACATTCTATCCTGATCTTTATTCATGATTTTATTGTATACTTGTAGAGTTACTGAATTGGTTACTTTTCCTTCCCCATGCAAGGAAACCAGAAATCCAATTGGCGATCCCCACTGGAGCCCCAATGAAAGGCAGCTAATTTGTCAGAAAATAGGGATGGGTCCTACCTGTCTGTTTGGCTCTGTATCACCCACATCGTACATTTACCTATGAACAAACCAAAAGAACATCTGCTCCATAAATGGTTCAAATGTGAATTGTTTAAAGATGAGCAAGAACTGGGTGGCTTGTAAGGATAAGGTGTTGAGAGCTAATATAATGCATCACAGATGAAAGGAGTGTTATTCACCTTTGATAATAATTGCCTATGTTTTTGATTTGGTATCAGTTGTGCCGCCTTATGAAATTTGCTAGAAAGGAATTGTTGCATACATTTCCACCCCAGGTGACTAATGCTCGACCCAAGTACAGCCCATTCAAGTGAATGAGTGTTTGAGAGACCAGTGTGGTGGATTTGCCACTATAGTTGGGTTTTAGGCATCCCCTGCCAGATGGAACTTGCTTTGCAGCATATCTGAATGGCTGAGTTTAACGCCCTGCTTAACTACACATTGCCTTTGGTTGGCCTAATATATTCCCAAATATATTGCCAGGAACCTATTTGGGTTACAAACAATTCTCAGGAAAAAAACCTTGCCCTACCCTGGGGAAAACCTGTATGCTGCAAAAAAGGAGAGGAGATCATCATCATATACCACTACCAGAGAACTGGGGAGGTCTTTGATTTACCCGTATACCACTAGAATTATCACTTAAAAATGTGGATTGCAGAGAATAATAAAAAAAATATACAATGTCTTCACATTGATGCCTCGAACTCTACCCTTAATATATTTATCTTTTATAGCTGGATAACAAAAAGATCTTTAGAAGTGAGGTATGGTAGATTTGGGTAAAAAAAACCCAAGAAGAATCAAATACGAGCATTATTGGGCAATTCTGTTTTTTTTGCGCCGTGCTTTCGTGAAGATGGCAGTGGGGGGAAGAAATAGGATTGTGTTATTGGCTGGCAATAGAAACATCCTTTCCTCGTTCTGGGATGAAGATCTCACAAATGTAGGTATTTCTGAATTGAGAGCAAATATATATATAGGCTAACACAAGAATTGAGCACAATAAACTATAACCGTGCTGCACAAAATGGATCAAAATATGCAGCTGCACTGAAACAAAATACATTTAAACACCCATCATAAAACTAATTATCTGCTATTAGAAAAAGTGCCTTTCTATACTATAACAGAAACAGATGTGCAATGGATAATCTCACATCTGCACAATACTGTGACATAGTGGCCCAACACGTGCCCTTCTGTTGGTTGCACTTACAGTAAAATTACTAGTCTAGTGCAGCAAACAACACTAACTTTTTTCCTCAATGATTATTCTGTACAACAGTTTTGTCTTTCCGGAATAGTGGCGAATATCATTGTAATATCTTGCATATATATATATATATATATAAAAAAAGCATATTTTAAAGATGTATTCAGAGATATGGTATCTATTACAAACAGCATTCAAGACCGATATATTGAGAAAATGAGAGTGGAGAAGCAAGTCTACAATTTCTGTTAAAATCCAAATGCCCAACTGTGTTTGTGATGTAATTGTGTAAGTTACAAATGCAAAACTCAATTAGCAGCACATCTGAAAAATTTGGCAAATTATAAACCTCGGTCTACAAATCTTGAATAATGCAAATTCTACTGTATTATTTTTATTTGGCCATAAAAGGAACATTTACAAAAGAATAGCAGTTTTCTAAGAGGTCATGACTTTCTATCCAACTTCTATTATTAACATAAATAAGTATCTTTGTTTATATCATGAAACATCATCATATATAATATATATATATGAAAATGTTGCCTTCCTGGAAATTTACAAAGAAAACAAATGAAAATCAAAAACGATTTTCATTTATGAACCTATAAATATCATGTTACCAAACCAGCAGAAATCTATTGATTGAAAATTCCACATGCTAGATGTAAAATATAAGTACCTTAGTATTATGTGAATTACATTTATCAATCTCAATTTTAATACAGTCAAGATTATATTTATAGCTTATGTAACAATGCAACTTCCTATATGCTTCTCCTGTTATGAAATAGTAGGAGGGGGGCAAATGTGGGTCCTTGGCAGAATTTACAATGGGAAAATAAGGAAATAGCAGACAAATGAAACAAATGGGCTGGTTTCAAGGTAGAAGACAAAATAGCTGCCAACTATTCTGGAGTTGCAAGGAACTAGCAAGTGTGAGGAGCCAAAGGAAATCAGTATTAATAAAATTTTAAACAATGACAAATAGGGGCGATCAAAACTCATGGACTCAATGATGTTCGTCCCAAATTCTGGGAGATGGCTATAGTCAGTGAATACATTATCAGAGACATTGAGATTTGGCCTGTAAAACTGTACACCCTAGAAGAATTAGAAATTATCTCATCAACATTTTAAAAAGTTCTTATAGGCCTCAACAGAGTGGATACATGAAGATCATTTTGCCTGACTGAAAAATGTAGAACAACCAGAATAAGAGGTCGGCTGTTTGGGACTGATATTTATTCAGGTCTGACGACGAGTTGTTGGAATTCTCTACCTTGAATATAGAGCTCAGACATTGAGACAATTAAATCGGAGATTGATCACGTGTCCAATAAAACAATATATATTTTTGGATATTAAGGCAGTTGGAAATTGAGCTGATATAGGAGACAAGCCATGACCCTGCTGAATGGCAGAGCAGACTTAAGGTTCCAGATGTCATAATCCTACTTTTAATTCTAAAGTTGCTACTTTGGGCTTGCATGAAAATAATCTAATTTTCCAGGTGGAGTGATCCTCAGGTCCTTGTTCATCAGTCAATGAAAGTAAGCAGGGTACACAAAAGGCTGGAGAAACTCAGCGGGTGCAGCAGCATCTAAGGAGCGAAGGTGATAGGCAATGTTTCGGGTCGAGACCCTTCTTCAGACCAGTCTATATCTCTCGTTTCCCTGATCCCTAGCCAGTCGGAAGAAGGGCCCCGACCCGAAACATCGCCTATCTCCTTCGCTCCTTAGATGCTGCTGCACCCGCTGAGTTTCTCCAGCCTTTTGTGTACCCTCGATTCTCCAGCATCTGCAGTTCCTTCTTTAACACTATGAAAGTAAGCATGCAGGTACAGCAGGCAGTGAAGAAAGCGAATGGCATGTTTGCCTTTATAACAAGAGGAGTCTAGTATAGGAGCAAAGAGGTCCTTCTGCAGTTGTACAAGGGCCTAGTGAAAAAACCACACCTGGAGTATTGTGTACAATTTTGGTCCCCTAATTTGAGGAAGGACATTCTTGCTATTGAAGGAGTACAGTGTAGGTTTACAAGGTTAATACCCGGGATGGCAGGACTGTCATATGCTGAGAGAATGGAGTGGCTCGGCTTGTACACTCTGGAGTTTAGAATGATGAGGGGGAATCTTATTGAAACATATAAGATTGTTAAGGGTTTGGACACGTTAGAGGCAGGAAACATGTTCCCGATGTTGGGGGAGTCCAGAACCAGGGGCCACAGTTTAAGAATAAGGGGCAAGCCATTAGAATGGAGACGAGGAAACACTTTTTCACACAGAGAGTTGTGAGTCTGTGGAATTCTCTGCTTCAGAGGACAGTGGAGGCCAGATCTCTGGATACTTTCAAGAGAGAGCTAGATAGGGCTCTTAAAGATAGCGGAGTCAAGAGATATGGGGAGAAGGTAGGAACGGGGTACTGATTGGGGATGATTAGTCATGATCACATTGAATGGCAGTGCTGGCTCAAAGGGCAGAATGGCCTACGCCTGCAGCTATTGTCTATAACAGGCATATTTTATGATAAAAACAGCTTGCCTTGATGATTAACAAAATGGAACAATTTACAGTGTCCAAAGTTACGGAGGAGTAATACATTTTTGTCATTCTTCTAAAAACAGTTTACTTGTTAAGATAGACTATGGCAAAAGCTTTTCTACTCTTTTATTTTAATGGCTCGGTCCCCAAATTTCACAAAGCAGAATCCTCTCAATACAAGGAATAATTGTTTTGTCAGTCAAAACATCACCCCAAACAGATATGCACTGCATAATTCATCATTCACAAAGGCAACAATAATCTGCAAAAAAACAAGCTTGCGGTAGTATCCCAAATACAATATTACTCTGCTGGCAGCAGTACTACCCCAAATAATGTTACTTTTTACTTAGTGAGGAGTAAAATGCCCAATGCAATTCCGGAGAAGTAAACTTGAAGTTTAAAAGTAGTTTGGAAAGAAAATGACATATTCAGTGGCAAACAAACATTTGCATATAAATCCAAGAATAAAAATACTAAGTTTGCAGAACCTTTACCCAGAAGACCCTTACCTGCAACCTTGTCACGAATGAGTTTGGCAGACTCCACCTCACCTATGCTACCGAAAAGGCTTCTTAGCTCATCCTGTGTCATGTTCTGAGGCAGATAGTTGACAATTAAGTTTGTTCTTGCATTGTCATCCCCATGATCTTTGCAGTCTTCAGCCATGAGATCAAGCCCTGCTTGGTAACCGTTACTGTAGCAGGAGTGGCCGTTTGACATTTCACAAAATAGCTCACCTGTGAAAAGAATAAAGTATATACATCCATCACAGTTTGGAAAAGAGGCGTCAGACAAGCTGGTTGAATTAAATTTAATACAACCAAATATGAAAGTGAACATTTTGGCAGAAAGATTAATAAACAACATCATAGATTAAATAGCAGACTTTTGAAGGTTTGTAGAAGCATCTAGATCCAAGACTGCATACATTCTTGAAGGTACCAGAAGATATTAAGTGTGTAGGAAGGAACTGCAGATGCAGGTTTACACCGAAGATAGACATAAAATGCTGGAGTAAGTCAGCGGAACAGGCAGCATCTGTGGATAGAACGAATGGCTACCTGTCCTGCTGAGTTACTCCAACATTTTGTGTTTATCTTCAGATGATATTGAGTGCCTGATTAGTAACAGAAATGGCCCTGGGATTCATACAGTACAAAGTTATATTGCATCTGTATAAAACTATTTTTTGCCACAATTGTGGTAAGAAATGGGTTAGATAGTTGGAGGATCACGACTCATTTGGATAAAATACAAAGAAAAAAGCCCCATTATAAGATGTTTCAAGGGCCAGCTTTACAGATTATGATTCTGAGTATGAGGTTCATGGACAATGTCACCAACAGAATTTTTATTATTATTTATAATTTATTGCTGAGAATAGTAGCAAGAGAGTTACTGCCTTCAAAACCGAACTGGATAAATACATGAAAGAGAATAATTTGGTGGACTCTGAAGAAAGTGGAATTGTTGGGAGAGTAAGACAGATGGGATCACCCTTAACTTTTACTCACTGCATGATTGAGTGTACTCCTTTGTGCTCTTGGATTGAAAAAAATAAGTGAATAATAATTGCACTCTAGTGCCTTAAAAATGGTGGTAATAAAAATAGGAATGGAGAATTGACAACATCAACAAGTTCAGCTTGAAATATCCTCCAAATGTAGCCATTTAAATGCCACACCAGACTCCACCCATACGTGGAAAGAGTTTTTTAACTTTGTCCTGTATTTTTATCTGTACGGTTTCAGGTTCTGAGCAGTACACTATCATCTCCAATAGTGATTCACAGACTAAATTGGAGATCAAACATTTCGTATTGAAAATATACAGGGAAATAATCTTGAATACTGTGTCAAATAAACTTATTACTGCAGAACGGTGGGATTAGATACAAAATATGTTTTGGATTGCTGACAAGAAATTATGCAGCATGGAAATAGGCCCTTCTGCCCAACATGGCTATACTGACTAAGTTGTCATTCTGGGCTAGTCTCATTTGCCTGGATTTGGCTCATGTACCCTAAATTCTTCCTATCCATTATCTGTCCAAATGCCATTTGAAACTTCATGACAGAAACAATTCTGCAATTATTTAGATACTAGGAACTGCAGTTGTTGGTTTACAAAATAGATACTTAGGTAGCTTAAAATCCAATGGTATGAACAGTGAATCCTCCCCTCTCTCTCTTCCTTGTGCCCTACCTGGCGGTGCACCCATTTTCCTCCTCCCCTTGTATCCAATTATCATTTGTCTGGCTTTATCCTTTCCTGCCCACCCCCTGCCCTCCCCCAACTACAATCAGTCCGACCCAAAACATCACCTATCCATATTCTCCAAAGATGCTGCCTGACTCACTGGGTTACACAGTATTTTATCTCAGCAATTATTGAAGCAGGAGTAATTTCCAGGAAGGATTAATTAAATGGAGCTTCAACAGTCATTTCTGTGTTCTCTGTGAAACAGAACATACATTTAGTTGCCACCTAATCCAAATATCAGCCAATGGGTAAGTGCAATGAATGTGAATGGTTAATGTGGTTTCACAAACCAAGTGGCAAAAACAATACTTATGTGGACCATTGAATTTGAAACTAATTGTACTGATGAAGAGAGGAGGGATTCAATTAAAGCATTAATGTTTTCTCCTCATTGATGCAATTCATGGGCTTTTAAATTGGCATATTGATCAGTGATATCAGCACTGGTCATACTGATGGATCTATTGTTTTTGATTTTGTATTGATTTTTGTAACAAATTGGCAGGTATAATATTTCTTCAACAAAAATGGAAAATGTTTGCACTGAAATTGGTGTGCTCGATAAATACTAACTGGTCGCTCCATATTCTGAATTCCCATTTTACAGTTCAAAATGGTTATGTGGAAATTCCATTTTACTTGACAGACACGGTAGCAGCAAACAGGTAAAGACAATTTTTCCAACCAAGCTTAATTTTCTCGACTTAATTTTAACCGTTTCAACTGTTTGCATTATATGGATCCAAAGATCAAAAAAAAAAAATTCTGGTTCTGTCAATAAAGTGTTACACCTATGGCATAATGTTACCTGTCACGGTCAGTACTCTAAACATATTTAAATTCTTAAACTGGACACCAAAAATGAAAGATTTGTGCCTCAAATAATTCTGCATCCAGCCTGTTTCATTCATGGAAGATGAATCAGTATCCCCAGATTAAACTGACATGCAACAATCCTCAAAAACATTTTCGTAGTGGAAAGGCAAAAGTCTTTCCATTGATCAACCATAAATATTTTCTGACCAGGAAATTCATGCCAAGAGGAAGCCAGCTATATGCACAGTGGCTATCATTGAAATACAGACGTTCAAAATATCCTTTGGGTTAAATTAATTAAAACACAATAGTCAACAGGAGCAGTCAACCCTAAACCAACTTAAATTTACAAGGAAAGAAATAAGCAAAAATATTAACATTTACTTAAAGCTAATAGTTTTGACTGATACATCATACAGTAGTTACTAACAGCCAAAATGTTCATCTTCTGTTCAAATGCATAGGAGAGGTTTACTTGTAAGACCCAGCCAACATTTCACCCTCAACCACTACCATAAATGTTAAAAAAAAATATTTATCTAATTTCATCTGATTCGACTGCTCTTCCCTGCACTATCCCGATATCTCCAATCTCGTTTGAATTCTTAAAAATCTACCAAGGTTGAATGCATTTCAATCAGCCACTGGCTTCGGGGGCAGAGAACATCAAAGAACATTTTAAGAAAGTCTTCCTGATCTCAGACCGCTCTAAAGACGAGAAGTGTTTATGTGGGTCGCTACAATAGAAAATCTAAAATGCACAAGAAACAGTTTGTTCATTTACTTTTACTTGGAAAAGACGGGCTTCTTGATGAACTCATTCATGCAATAACTCTGTATCTAGTTAATTGTAACTAAAAGGAGGGATGAGAATGGAACCTAACCAACTATAAACAAATTAAGGTGGCGAGTTGGTGACAGTGCGTAGAGAATAAATTATGCGCTGGAAAAGGTAGGCACACTTGAACGATCTCGAACAAGCCTAAAATTCCCAATAAATTATTTGTGGGAATTGCGAGGTAATTTTAATTAAGGAAGAGATATTTCACATATTTTGGGTCCATTAATAAAATATTATTTCCTAAATCCACACGGTCTTCTTTTGATTACGCAAAATTTAACGCCCTTTGTGTGCAATAAAAGGCTGAGTGTCGGTTATAAAGGCAGCTGACCCGGGTATGGGCGCATTGTTCTGCCGGGTGCAATGCCTCGTTCCGCCATATCTTCCTACTGAAAACAAACAGATGGGATGAAGGTACCGATGCCTCAACATCCCGCAGTCAAAGACCTTTATTTTCCTCTCTCCTGGCCCCTGTATCGTATTTGAAAAGGGCCTCTTCCGACGGAGTACATCCTCGGCCTGGATTTATTAAACCGTTTCCCTTGAGCTATTCAGAGCCCAGGCGTCACTGTTGGCTTCCCCGCTGAAATCCTGGCCTTTGTTCTATCACCGCCCTTTTCTTACTGACTTCGACTGTGCCACTCTTCTCCATCAGGTGCATCAGCTCACTCCAAACAGGGCCCTATCTGGCGTATGCTATCGCAGGCCCAATGCCGCATGGCCGCGGCCTGTTTCCCGGCCCCCTTTGCCGGTTTTATTTTCTATTTCGATAAAGGCACACTTACTCTCTCCGAGTCCCGTAATCGTACGGGGTGAGTGTGTCGAGCGGCTCTAGCGTCTCCTCTGGGACCCGAGCTGAGGAAGAGGACGAGAGAGGAAAAAAAAAAATTCCCCCCAGCAGGGAAGAGAGGCGAAAAAAAATCCGTTAAAATCAAACAAAGTCAACCCCGCGCTCAGCCGCCTACGCGCGCACCGTCGGCGGGTTTGAGCCCACCCCCACTCGTTGATTGGATCAAGCGGCTATCCATGTCGCCGATATCCCGCCCTTGGCTGCGTCCTATTGGCGACCGGTAACGTCAGACATTTTCCGCCTTGCGACGGCCGATACGACATCACTAATGGCGTAAAGTACAGTGGCGGCGGAGAGGAGGTCGTCGTTGCCGCCTCTGCTGGAATATGGGGAGGAGCGAGTTTGCCATGAAGTTGCTTGGAATGCGCATGGAACAAACTGCCAGAGGAAGGAGGTAGTTGAGGCAGGGACTATCCCAACATTTAAGAAACAGTTAGACAGGTACATGGTCAGAGGACAGGTTTGGAGGGATTATGGACCAAACGCAGGCAGGTGGGACCAGTGTAGTTGGGAATGGTGTGGGCAAGGGTTACACAAAAAGCTGGAGAAACTCAGCGGGTGCAGCAGCATCTAAGGAGCGAAGGAGATAGGCGACGTTTCGGGTCGAGACCCTTAAGTTGGGCCGAATGGCCTGTTTCCACAATCTATGAACGACATTGGCGAGTTTTGGGTTTACCAGCAGATGATTGATTGTGAGCTTTGTGCTGAGGAAACAAATGAAAAAATATTTTTTGTTTTTGTATAACGCTGGCTGTAACCTAAATGCTGGGTTGACCTAAAGTGCCTCGCCAAGATTCGGCACCTTCTCAAATGTGGATTGTTGTAGCCAATTTGCGCACAACCTCTTCTCCTTGGTTCTCTTGGTACTTGGCCCTCCAAAATATTCCAAATGAAATTTAAACTGTAGGTGGCGGATGGTGGGCTTAAGCAAAATAGTTTAAACAAGATTGTATTCACTGGAGTTTAGAAGGATGAGGGGGCATCTTATATGGGAGGTCACTGGGTCATAGGGCTTGATGCATGGAGCCGCTCTATCCATCTGGAGGTCATCCGTAACTTCCGGTATATGTTATTAATGCAAGAAACACGTACTTTCCTACCTGTTAAAAACCGCCAAAACGTTGAATTTTTGCGCTGTGAAAAATGTGGAAGTCGGGGTGAGCGTGAGAGACATGTATCCAACTTCAGAATTCCAAAAGTGAAGCGAAGCGAGAGCTAAAGGGACAACAGCAGCTAAAGTGCTTGGCGAACATTGGCCGTGCAGATATCGGAATTGAAAATATTGGGAATTATGGCGTTTGCTCACTGCATTTCATGAGCAGTAAGGCATTATTTGGTTTTTCGTGATTCTTTTGGTATCTAAAAAGTCTCAGAAGTGATACATCTGGCTGTAAAGTTTGCTTCGGAGGTGTTTTCTTTTTGTATGTAAAAACCCACTTGAGAACCATGGGCAATTTCAAAATTTTACAGCCAGATTTATCACTTCTGAAACTTTTTAGATGCCAAAGGAATCAAGAAAAAACACAAATAATGCCTTACTGTTGATGAAATGCAGTGAGCAAACGACCAATGTTCGCCAAACACTCTGGCTGTTGTTGTTCCTTCAGCTCTCGCTTCTATCTACCGTCATATCTCCTCACTTCAGGAATTCTGAAATAGGCTAAATGTCTCCCACACTTATCCCAATTTCCATTATTATTTACAGTGCAGAAATGGACAATATTGGTGGGTTTTAACGGGCCAGCTACGCTGGAAACAATGGTAAGTGCTTACCTACAGTTCATTGCGAGTACTCCATTTGGCGTGACCCGACTGCCGTGAAACCTCCCTATAGAAACATATTAAATTATAAAAGGACTGGCAAGCTAGATGCAGGAAAAATGTTGTTCAGGTTCTCCAGGTTCAGGAGCAGCTTCTTCCCTGCAACCATCTGCTATTAAATACAACAACCTATTGTTGTTGTGCACTATTTTATATTTATAAAGACTAAACTTATTTTTGATCTTTACTATGGTGTTTACAGAGTACTGTCTTTACATGTCTTGTGCTGCTGCGTAAGAATTTCATTGTTCCGTTTTGGGACATATGACGATAAAACGCACTTGGCTCTCTTGAAAATCATTCCTGGTTTGAGACCTTATCTTGCCCCTCATTCATTTAGCAACATAGGAGCACGAGTAGGTCATTCGGCCCTTTGAGCCAGCACTGCCATTCAATATGATCATGGCTGATCATCTAAAATCAGTACCCTGCTCCTGCTTTTTCCCCATACCCCATGATTCCTTTAGCGTTAAGAGATATATCTAACACTGTCTTTAAAACATCCAGTGAATTGGCCTCCACTGTCTTCTGTGGCAGAGAATTCCACAGATTCGCAACACTCTGGCTGAAATTTCTTTCCTCATCTCAGTCCTAATAGGCCTACCCCCTATTCTTAAACTGTGACTCCTGGTTCTGAGTTCCCCCGACATCGGGAACATTTTTCCTGCATCTAGCCTGTCCAATCCCTTAAGATTTTAATGTGTTTCGATAAGATCTCCTCTCATCCTTCTAAATTCCAGTGTATCTTCCTATCTCCTACTTTCAAATGTTAAGAAATAATCCAACTTAATCATTTTCATCGTTTTTACTTCATTGTTCATTTCTGTGATATCCTTCAAATTTGAGAATCCCGTTGTCTCTATTTCATCATTGAATCGTTGACTCATTGATTGAACCATTGACATGCTATTTGACTACATTGTAGAACAGTCCAATGGCTTTGTTCGTTGCTGATCTGATTTAGGCCATCATGTACAACATTGTGTTTTCAGTTTTTTGGGCTTTACCCATGATTGCAGCGCACGTCTCAGACAATGGCAATCTCCAGCAAGAAAGATCAACCAATCCCCTTTTGGCATTCAATCGTGCAATATGCATGCAGAACTACCAGCAGCGATGAGAAAATTAATTTCATGACCACAACAGCAGGTCAGAGGCTGTGTTTCTATGGTGAATGATTCATCTCTTAACTCGCTTATCAATTTCCATCATCTGAAGGGCATATCAGAATAACGATTGAAGTCTCTCCTCTTGACTAGAAGAGTACAGTTTAAAAAGAAAACATTGAAAGCAGGATAAAGTATTCTAATTAATTAGTTTCGAGGTACCACCTTTCTAATCGTCAAAAGTGTTTTATTGTCATATGTCCCAGATAGGACAATGAAATTCTTACTTGTTGCAGCACATCAGAATATGTAAATATCCCTCCATCTCTAAATTATAGCGGCATCCAAGGGAGTGATGCAAGCTGAATAAAAAAAATCTCAGTGGGAGGAATCAAAGGCCAAAAGTTGATAGGTATTTTAGTGATGGGAAGCATTTTGTCAATTGATTCCACAAAGGTCAGTGCTCTATCCTTTACCTTCAGACCTTTGGTATGAAGTATTTTTAACTTCAATTTAACTATGGGTGTCATGTTAAAAATAATGGCAGATGTTACAAAAAATGGCAACATATTTGGCTGTGAGGAGGAAAGCTTCGAACTGCAGAAATATATCGCTGGGCTAGTTAATTGGAAATAAGTGACAATGGAATTTAATCTGGAAAGTTCTGATGTTAAGCATTTTGGGAATTGTCACGAGGCAAGGGAATATTTAAAAAATAGATGGATATTGAAAGTTGCACAAGTACAATGTGACCTTAGAATTCCAGATGCTTATAGATTTTTTTATTATGAGGTATGGAATAAAGGAACTTGAGGAATGCTAGACTTGCCCACAATACTTGTTAAGCTACAGCTTGCATGCACTGTACAATTTTTTTATCAATACATTATAGGAAAAATGCAATTGTACTAACGAAGAAGCAGAGAAGATTTGCAAGTATATTGGCTGCACTGAAAAAATGCAACTAATGCATTAAAAGAATAAATAGGAAGGTTTTGTTCCTCCAATAGTGGGTTAAAAACTAAGAAGCATGGAATTAACATAATTGATAGAAGGATTGGAGGGGAGACAACTTTTTTTTTCACCGAGAGTGTGACGGATGTCTAAAAATCACAATTAAAAGTATTTGGATGTGTATTGTAATTGTAATTAATTTATTAGCCAAGTATGTAAAAACATACCAGGAATTTGATTTGCCAAACAGTCATACCAAAAAAGCAACAAGACACACAACTACATAAAAGTCAGCATAAACATCCACCACAGTGCATTGTGATGGAAGGCAATAATGTACAGTGCCCTCCATAATGTTTGGGACAAAGACCCATCATTTATTTATTTGCCTCTGTACTCCACAATTTGAGATTTGTAATAGAAAAAAATCACATGTGATTAAAGTGCACATTGTCAGATTTTATTAAAGGCCATTTTTATGCACTTTGGTTTCACCTTATCGAAATTACAGCTGTGTTTATACATAGTCGCCCCCATTTCAGGGCACCATAATATTTGGGACACATGGCTTCACAGGTGTTTGTAATTGCTCAGGTGTGTTTAATTGCCTCAATGTAGGTATAAGATATGTAGGTATCAGCACCTAGTCTTTCCTACAGTCTTTCCATCACCTTTGGAAACTTTTATTACTGTTTATCCACATGAGGACCAAAGTTGTGCCAATGAAAGTCAAAGAAGCCATTATGAGACTGAGAAACAAGAATAAAACTGTTAGATACATCAACCAAACCTCGGGCTTACCAAAATCAACTGTTTGGAACATCATTAAGAAGAAAGAGAGCACTGGTGAGCTTACTAATCACAAAGGGACTGGCAGGCCAAGGAAGACCTCCACAGCTGATGACAGAAGAATTATCTCTATAATAAAGAAAAAAACCCAAACATCTGCCCGACATATCAGAAACGCTCTTCAGGAGTCAAGTATGGATTTGTCAATGACCATTGTCCACAGAAGACTTTATGAACAGAAATAGAGGGTATACTGCAAGATGCAAACCACTGGTGAGCTGCAAAAATAGGATGGCCAGGTTACAGTTTGTCAAGAAGTACTTAAAAGAGCAACCACAGTTCTCGAAAAAGGTCTTGTGGACAGATGAGACGAAGGAACTACCCAAGATTCAAAGCATACTATGTGAAACACGGTGGTGGGGGTGTTATGGCCTGGGCATGTATGGCTGCTGATGGTACTGGCTCACTTATCTTCATTGATGATACAACTGCTGATGGTAATAGCATAGTGAATTCTGAAATGTATAGACACATCCTATCTGCTCAAGTACAAACAAATGTCTCAAAACTCATTGGCTGGCGGTTCATTCTACAGCAAGACATTGATCCCAAACACTGCTATTGCAACAAAGGAGTTTTTCAAAGGTAAAAAATGGTCAATTCTTGAGTGGCCAAGTCAATCACCCGATCTGAACCCAATTGAGCATGCCTTTTATATGCTGAAGAGAAAACTGAAGGGGACTAGCCCTCAAAACAAGCATAAGCTAAAGATGGCTACAATAGAGGCCTGGCAGAGCATCACCAGAGAAGATGCCCAGCAACTGGTGATGTCCATGAATCGCAAGCTTCAAGCAGTCATTGCATGCAAAGGATATGCAACAAAATACTAAACATAACTATTTTCATTCACATGACATTGCTGTGCCCCAAATACTATGGTGGCCTGAAATGGAGAAACTATGTATAAACACTGCTGTAATTTCTACATGGTGAAACAAAAATGTGTACAAATAGCCTTTATTAAAATCTGACAATGTGCACTTTAACCACATGTGATTTTTTTTTTTCTATTACAAAGCTCAAATTGTGGAGTACAGAGGCAAATAAATAAATGAAGGGCCTTTGTTCCAAACATTATGGAGGACACTATTATCTTATTCCCTCCTTTTCTCCTGCGGTCGGGGCAGTCGAACCATCCGCATTCGAGGTGATCGAAGCTCCCGCAGCCGGGGATCGAAGCTCCCACAGTCGGCGATCGAATATCCCGCGTCAGGGCGATCGAAGCATCCGCGGTTATAGCTCCCACAGTCGATCCCTAACGAAGGGACCGCCTGCTCCACAATGTTAAGTCCGCAGGCTCCCGTGGTTGGAGCTCCCGAAGCTCCACGATGTTATGCCGCAGTGCAGACAGAGATATGATATGGAAAAAGTCGCATCTCCGTCGAGGACAGAGATTAAAAACAATTTCCCCTACCTATCCCCCATATAATACAAAACTAAAGATACACTAAAACATACATTTAACTACAGACTAAAAACAACAAAAGAGGAAAAGGACGAGACAGACTGTTGGCGAGGCTGCCATTGCACGGCACCTTGAGGAGCTATGATCTCTATGGTGGACAGTGGAATTGTAGTTCCTCACAGAGCAGCATCCGCCAATGTTGTAACGTTTATGCGATTCCTCACAGTACCTTTAATTCTTTCTGTATTAATTAAGAAGGCTGCTTTAGGCTGAATAGTGAACTTGGCATGTGCAACAAATATTTGAATAATGGTGTTTTCTCATTGTTGAGGTTTCTGGAGTGATATTGAAACTGCACTTGTCCAGACATACGGAGGGTATTCTGTTTCACTCCAGACTTGTGGTACCTAGATAGATTGGTGGAAAGGCTGTGGGAGTCGGGAGGAGAGTCATTCCTCTTGGACTGACTTGGTCTGTCATGTTAATGTCTTTGAATATTTAAATGGTTAGATTTTGACTGGTTGTTGTTGATTATTGCAGACAGATAAAACTGACAATCTTGAGCAAAACACCGTGTTGGAGGAACTCAGCAGTTCAGGAAGCATCAATTAAAGAAATGGATATAATAAGAATTTGGGTTGGGACTTTATCAACTCTGATGGAGTAAAGGGGGGAGAGATGGAAAATGGAGGTGTGGGTTAGACAAAGCCTGGCAAGTGGGTGCAGGTGAGGGGGGTGATTGGCAGATAGGTGGATCAAGTGACAAAGGCCAGAGATCAATAGGAGGCAAAAAGTTGTCAGATAAGGAGGAAGATGAGTGAAATATAAAGTTGGAAGGAGGGATATAGGTGGGAAGGGGAAAGGGGGATAGAAAGGTATTTGAGGACTTGGTGATTAGAGATGAGTGTTGAAGGAGGCAAAAGGAGCAGTGTGACGGGGGGGGGGGGTGTGAGATGGGAGAAATGCGTGCACACTGATGTGGGGGGTTGGGGGGGACATGGGAAAGGGATAGAGAAGATGGTTAGGTGGGGTATTCCTTGAAAGTACTGTTCATACTGCTGGGTTGTAAGCAACCCAAGTGGGATATTAGGTACTGTTCCTCCAGTTTGTATTTGGCCTCACTCTTGCAGTGGAGTCGGTCAAGGACAGACAGATCAATATGGAAATGAAAAAAAAGAGTCAAAATGATTTGCAAGCATTTGACAAAATGGTCTCGCTGATGTAAAGGAGGCCACATCGGCGGCACCAAATACAGTAGATGAGATTTGAAGAGGTACACATGAACTTCTTTCTTGCTTGGAAGAGCTATGGGGTCCTAAAATGGAAGTGAGCGGGGAGGACATGTATTACATCTGCAGTTGCCGGGGAAGTACCTATGGTGGGATGGGTTGGGTGGGTAGGGACGAGCGAACCAATGAGTTGCAAAATGAGTGGTGTCTACAAAAAGTGGAAATGGATGCAACAGGAAGATGTGACTGGAGGTGGGATCACATTGAAGGTTGCGAAAATGTCAGGGAATGATGTGTTAGATGCGGAGCCTGGTGGGGTGCAAGATAAGTACCAGGGAAATATTTTTTCCATCTGGGGAGGGGAGTGAGAGCCAATCTGTTAAATAGAGAGGACACAGATGAGGGGTCCATCCACAACAGCAGGGGTGAAACCATCTTTACTGAAGATAGAGAACATCTCGTACATGTTGGTAATTGTCTGATGCTTCCATAGTTAAATATCACCTCATGGGTGAAGGAGGGACAGATTCCCAGCTTGTTCCCATTCTGAGGTTTTAAAGGGAAACAGATGGGAACATTACAAATTAATTAACTATAATCTTCCAGAGATCTCTAGATTTTAGAACCATATGGTGACTGGAAAATATATTGTGCATGTCATACGAAGAAAAATAGAAACCAGAGAACCATAAACTATCCGGCTTATTTTGTATTGTTTGGAAATGACTAGAATATTATTAAGGAAGGATTAATTGAACATCTTGGAATGTTCTCAATTGATGAGGAAGTTTACATAGATATGTAAATGGTAGCTTTTCTCGGACACCTCCTCTTATCTTTGGACCATGAACCCACAGACGAGCACCAGGCCGTAATCTCAAGCACCATCACTGACCATCACTTCCGGCTCCATGCCCTCTAAAGCCTCCAACCTCATTCGTTCCCCAGCCCCACATGGCCCGATTTTATCTGCTCCCCAAAATCCACAAACAGAACTATCCTGGCAGACCCATTGTTTCTGCTTGTTCATGTCCCACCGAACTAATTTCCACATACCTCGACTCCATCCTATTCCACCTGGTCCAATCCCTCCCCACCTATGTCCAAGATACCTCACACGCTCTTTGACTTCTTCACGACTTCTGTTTTCCAGGCCCCCGTCCCTCATCTTTACTCTGGATGTCCAGTCACTCTACATCTTCATCCCTCACCAGGAGGGTCTTAAAGCCCTCCGTTTCTTCCTCAACTGCAGAACCAGCTAATTTCCGTCTACCAACACTGTCTCCGTCCAGCAGAGCTGGTCCATACACTCTACAACTTCTTCTTTGACTCCTTCCATTTCCTCCAAATCCAAGGCGTAGCTATGGGCACTCGCATGGGCCCTAGCTATGCTTGCCTCTTTATACGCTACATCGAACAATCCCTGTTCCAGGCATACACTGGCCCTACCTCCAAACTCTACCTATGCTACAATGACGACTGCATTGGTGTAACCTCCTGCACCCATGTAGAACTCACTAACTTCATCCACCTCACCGCTAATTTCCATCTGGCACTCAAATACACCTGGACCATTTCCGACAGCGCCCTACCGTTTCTAGATCTCACCGTCTCCATCGCAAATAATAGACTACTGACCAACATCTACTACAAACCCACTGACTCCCATAGCTATCTTGACTACACTTCTTCCCACCCTGCTTCCTGTAAAGACTCTATCCGCTACTCCCAATTCCTCTGTCTACGCCGCATCTGCGCCCAGGATGAGGTGCTCCATACCAGGGCATCTGTGATATCCCCATTCTTAGGGAACGGGGGTTACCCTCTTCCATTATAGATGAGGCTTACACTAGGGTCTCCTCTATATCCCGCAGCTCTGCTCTTACTCCCCTCCCTCTATTCGTAACAAGGACATAGTCCCCCTTGTCCTCACCTTCCACCCCATCAGCTGTCGCATACAACATATAATCCTCTGACATTTTCGGCACCTACAACGGGATCCTACTACTGGCCACATCTTCCCATCTCCACCCCTTTCTGCCTTCCGCACGGACCGTTCCCTCCGTAACTCCCTGGTCAATTTGTCCCTTCCCACCCAAACCACCCCATCCCTGGGTACTTTCCCCTGCAACCCCAGGAGATGCAACACTTGTCCCTTTACATCCCCCCTCGACTCCATCCAAGGACCCAATCTGTCTTTCCAGGTGAGGCAGAGGTTCACTTGCACCTCCTCCAACCTGATCTACTTCGTCCGCTGTTCCAGGTGTCATCTTCTGTACATCGGCGAGACCAAGCGCAGGCTCAGCGATCGTTTTACTGAACACCTCTGCTCAGTCCGTCGTAACCAACCTGAACTCCCAGTTGCTCAGCACTTCAACCCCCCCCCCCATTCCCAATCTGACCTTTCTGTCTTGGGCCTCCTACATTGTCAGAGTGAGGCCCAGTGCCAATTGGAGGAACAGCACCTCATATTTTGCTTGGGTAGTTTACACCCCAACGGTATGAACATTGACTTCTCTAAATTCAGATAGCCCTTGCTTTCTCCCTCCTTCCCTTCTCCCTTCCCAGTTCTCCTACAAGTCCTACTGTTTTCGCCCACTTTCTATCTTTTTCCTGCCCCCCCCCTCCCGACTGAAGAATGGTCTCGACCTGAAACGTCATCCATTCCTTCTCTCCAAAGATGCTGCCTCACCCGCTGCGTTTTTTGTCTACCTTCGATTTTATCCAGCATCTGCAGCTCTTTCTAGCACACTTTTCTTTACAAACCTGGTAAGATTTTTGATCTACTGTTCAGAAATATCTACAAATATTATTTACTTCGACAGTTTATAAAGTCTCTTTGAAGAGAATATCAGCTATGGCATTATATAGGGTTCTGAATTGCAGTGAAATTGTCAACCTGATTTTTTTTTTAATTGGCTGAATGGCAGAAGTAAAAAAACAGGAATGATGAAGAGGCCCTGAAATTGGCAGTATGTCTCCAGTGTCTTGCAAAGATCTATGTTAATAAACCATTGAGATAATTGAAAAAAAAAGCTACATATATCTTAGCCTTGACATAAAGATAAATGGAATTATAACCAGTGTGGAAAAAAAAGCTTAAAATTACAAAATTTATTTACAGGCTAAGTAAATGAACAAAATTTTGCCAAAAATGAGGTCATCCTCTTTGGACCTGAATAAGATAGACCAGAATACTTACTACATTGTGAGGAGCTAGAAAAGATATAGGAGTCTCAATAAACATAATTAAAATACAGAAAGAAAAAGGCTATTGGATTTTATTATTTGCATGCACATAATGATAATACAAGTGGTAGAAATTATACCATAGTTATTCGATATTTTGGTTTTACCACTCCTGGAGTATTGCAAGGAATTCTGAGCACAATATGGGGGATGAAGCATGGACTTTCCAAAATTATACATGAGCTAAATTAAAAAGAGGGAAGTTACAAACCATGGATGTTTACACAACAATGTGGAAGTATAAGGTGATTTGAAAGGTTTGAATTATTCGGGCAATCATTTCTGCTCTTTGGATGCAAATCTAAGACTGGGGGCATGGTCAGAGAATATGGACTAGATAGAGAATTTTGGAAACATCAAAAAATGTTTTGAACTCTTTTCTGTAACTGGCAACTTTGAAATTGTGATTTTAGACTTTTGTCAATCAAAGGTATTAAGGGGCATGGGATAAAGACACGTATATGGAAGTAGCTTGTAGGTTAACTATAACCCACTGAATATTGGGTAGATAGGGGAGGGGGGGGGGGTGTAGATGGTGTTGGTGGTTTAAAAAAAAAAGAATCAGATTGTCATGGAGGACGTCTTTTGAGGCAATTAAGAGAATTGGAGGAGATGGGATATTTAGGAATGAGGTCTTTGGTAGTAAGATCAAGTTGATGATGGTGGATAATGTAGAAAGTGGGGAAAAGGGAGAATAGACATTTGCTGTATGGGACTGATGCATGGGAAGTAAGCATACGTCTTTCTCAGCATAAAGAACTTCAGGATATCCCCAAGCTATTCACAGCCTCTAAAATGTAGTCGCTGTAGTAATGTAGAGAAGTGCAGCAGGCAATTTACACAAAAGATATTTTCAAATAGAACATGACGGCAAATGACTATTAGTAATTGTGGTTGGGTGATCAATGTTGGCCACATTGGCTGACACCAAAAACAATTGAAATGCAATTGGTAAAGCCAAAAGCTTGTGAGGTATATCAAACATAAATGAAGAACAGGTACAAATAAATTAATTCGTGTGTTGCATTGTTTTAATGTGCTGGTTACTTTAAATAGCATAATTTCACAATACAGTGTTGAATTTGATTTTGACCATTTCTAGATAGAATCATTCATTTTTTGAAATTCCTCCAGTCACTTGCCTACATATCTAATAATGTCAATCCTTGTCTAACACAGTTTGTTGGAGGTTTATTGGTATAAATTATGTTACACCTGCTGATTGGGCTGTCACAACCCAACCAGGTAACCAGATTTTCATAATTATGTTTTGAGGGGTGGGGGGGGGGGGGGGGGGAGTGGAGATGATGATTTAATCATCAAACTGCTGCTGTTGACCAGAAACTTCTATTGGATCCACTGCCACTGCATCACATTACATATATTCTGTCGTATCTAATCATTCCTAGAACATGGATGCCTTTGGCAAAATTGGAATTTGTCATTCAGCTCCTGATCTGAGGAGTTAAAGGTCAGTGATGAGTCTTGTGTCACATTTATGTCAAACCAGGTAAGGACAGCAGACTTTATCCCCTGAAGGACATTTGTGTGGGTTGTTTATGCCATACAACAGTTTCATTATTACTATTAATGAGATTTCCAGATTCATTCAATTACTTGAGTTTAAATGTACCAGTTGGATTCAAACTTGTATCTATGAATCAATGATCCAGAATTGTAGTTGCTGTACCATTGACTAAGCATTGTGCTATGTTACAATTTCCCCCTTCCAAATGTTGCATTGATAGTGTATCAATTGAGTGTGACTTTTGACTGAGAGTTTCAAACCAAGCTTCAAACTAGGCATGGCCACTAAGCCAAGGGCAGTTGTAGGGGAAGGGCTAGAAGTATTCATATTTCACAATTTCTCTACAGAATCAGTAGGCTCTGTGCTTCTATCGTATTTTCTCTGAGGAACAGTATTTCTTGTGGCAGCGATTTTCCAAGCTAATTTTGATGGATGTGTATCACTGCAGGTTGATTTCCAGTCACTAGTGCCTGGACTATTTTACCTGTGGAGGTCAAGGTGATTATAACCCCCTACTTCCTAGTCTCTGGATCATTCCAGAAGTCCTTCTCACAGCTTTCTACTCACTGCTGCATCGGGGAGGTTACGTATACTATTTACTCGAAGATTAATTACTTCCAGTACTTAAGCAAAGTGTACAAGGATGAGTGATTGTATGGATTTGGCAGCAATGTGGGTTCCCCCTGCTGACAGACTGATCTTGTGGCACTTTAAGCTCCCATCCAGAACCCAGAGCTCTCCAGGAATCATTGCAGCTCCTGGTCCCTCAACATTCTTCATGGTTTTCTGTCAAAAATGCCAATAGGTGAGGATGATGCGATACATTACGGGTGTGCAATTGGCAACCAATTTATTGCAGACAATTCTTATGAACACCTTGCTGCATGTTACAACTCCAACTAATCACAATAGTACTTTATTAGCCAAGTATGTTTTGCAACATATGAGGAATTTCATTTGCCAAATCATACAAATAAAAAGCAATGGAAGACACAAAATACATTTTAACATAAATATCCACCACAGTTCCTCCTCCGCATTTCTCACTGTGATGGAAGGCGAAAAAAGTGTGGAATTAATGACACTGTTAATGGGCACAAGATTGTGGCAACATGTAATTGTGCCACTGCAATTATTCCATTCAACACGCATAGATCCGCTGCGTAGAGTCCAATGAAATACTGCATTTGTATTTTAATGGTCTAGATAAAGGGACTGAACTTTGTATTCAAAGTTTGCAGATGTTACAAAGATTAGTGGAAGCATATGTTGTGAGGAAATCACAAGTATGTGCAAAGAGATTTAGAAAAGTTAGTACTGGCAGATGGAAGTAAATATGAGGCATTGTGAGGTTATTGAAAAGGAGAGTTTATTAATGGTGCGAGAGCAATGAATGTTTTGTGTTCTGAGTTTACACACAAAGAATGCAGAGATTGGCATGCCGGTAATATTGCAAGTATTTCAGAAGGCAAATAGAATGTTGTCCTTTATTAATTGACAGGTGGCATGGACAGACTGTAACTTTCATTTTGTATTCTTATCTATCAATTAATCTTTCACCCCTTGCTTTTCAAGAATCTATCTCACTGGTCTATTTGGTGTTTGCATCTGGCTATCTTGCAACTATTGTGGTTTCATTATCCTAATCCGTTAATACTGCAGTGATTGATGCAAAATGCTTGAGTAATTCAGACAGCATCTCTGGAGAAAATGGATAGATTACATTTTTGGTTTGGACTCTTCTTCAGACTAATTGTGGTAGGGAGAGTAAGGAAAAAATACTGTAAGCAAAAAAAACAGGACATATCAGGGCTGGCCACAGGCGACCTCAAGCAAGGAGGTTCCCTGATAAGCCAATTTTTGGGCACAGGTGTGAGCCCAAGAGGGATGCATCATTGCGAACTGTAGAGCTGGTTAACAATCCTTTAGTGAAGGGGTGGGGGTGGGGGTGGGTGATGGGGGGGGGGGGATGAGGAGTAGGAGGAGAAGACGAAGGAGAAGGAGGAGAGAGGGGGGAGATAGAGGGAGGGAAGTGTTTGTAGAAGTTGCTTTAAATTCAAGAATTCAAATTTCATACCGTTGAGTTGTAACTTACCCAAGCGAATTGTGAGGTACTGTTCCCCCAATTTGTATGTGGCCGCACTCTGGCAATGGAGAAGGCCCAGGATAGAAAGGTTAGTATGAGAAAGGGAGTTAAAATGGTTAGCAACTGGGATATCCAATAGCACTTGGCATCCGAGCGCAAGTGTTCAGCGAAATGCTTGTCGAGTCTATGCTTGGTCTCGCCAATGTACAGGAGCCCACATCGAGAACATCGGATGCTGTAGATGAGGTTAGAGGAAGTGCACGTGAATCTCTGCGTCACCTGGAAAGATTGCTGGGGTCCCTGCATCAAGTCGAGGGAGGTGTTGTAAGGACAGGTGTTACATCTCCTGCGGTGGATGGAGAAAGTACCTGGAGAGGGGGTAATGTGGGTGGGAAGGGATGAACCAAGGAGTTGCGGAGGGAGCAATTTCTGTGGAAGGGGGAGAAGGGTGGAGATGGGAAGAGGTGATTAATGGTGGGATCATGTTGGTAATACTGCAAGACTGATCAATATCACCACCTGCAGGAATGATGAGTATCTTGCTGAGATATTCAACTCCCCATTTCACCCAGAGGTCCTATACCAACACAGATTCAGGAATTTTGAAATATCCAAGTTGTCAAACAGATTCCATTGTGCAATATTTTCCCAGGGATTGGCTAAACATGTACTGTATTTCATAGAAATCATGGCATCAATTTAGTCTTCTGTTTACATAACCGTAATCTCAATCTTAAAATAATTCTACCTGAGAAATCTTAGTTTGGTTTTATTTTAAGATTTTTACTCAGATTTCCACAACTCTTTGTCTATTCTTTCAAATTATTTAATTGTTCTAAGTGTGTAGGAAAGAACTGCAGATGCTGGTTAAAATTGAAGGTAGACATAAAATGCTGGAGTAACTCAGCGGGACAGGCAGCATCTCTGGAGAGAAGGAATGGGTGACGTTTCGGGTCCCGACCCTTCTTCAGACTGAGTTATTATTCTAAGTTCCTTCGTTAGATTATTATGCATGTACTATGCATAAGGCCATACAAGAAACAACACAAAGAGACTAAAAAGTGGATGAAGAATAAAAATGATTAGGAGTGAAAACTAGCAAGTGATATCATAGAAACATTAAAAAAAAAAATAGGTGCAGGAGTAGGCCATTCGGCTCTTCGAGCCATTCAATATGATCATGGCTAAATATCTAAAATCAGTACCACGTTCTTGCTTTTTCCCCATATCCCTGATTCCTTTAGACCAAAGAGCTAAATCTAACACTCTCTTGAAAACATTCAGTGAATTGGCCTCCACTGCCTTCTGTGGCAGAGAATTCCACAGATTCACAACTGTGGGCGAAAAATTATTTTCCTATCTTAGTCCTAAATGGCCCACCCCTTATTCTTAAACTGTGACCCCTGGTTCTGGATTCTCTAACATGGAGAACATGTTTCCTGCATCTAGCCAGTCCAATCCTTTAAGAATTTGATATGTTTCTATAAGATCCCCTCTTATCCTTCTAAATTCCAGTGAATATAAGCCCAGTCGACCCGTTCCTTCATCATATGTCAGTCCCGCCATCCTGGGAATTAACCTGGTGAACCTACGCTGCACTCCCTCAATAGCAATAATTTCCTACCTCAAATTAGGAGACCAAAATTGCACACAATACTCCAAGTGCAGTCTCCCCAGGGCCCTGTACAACTGCAGTAGGACCTCCTTGCTCATAAGCTCAAATCTTCTTACAATGAAGGCCAACATGCCACTGGCTTTCTTCACTGCCTGCTGTACCAGCATGCTTACTTTCAGTGACTGAGGTACAAGCACACCCAGGTCTCGTTGTAAACTATAAACCATAGGTGATTAGAGTTGCCTCCTTGAGAAGTGAAAACCTCTGGACTATAGAACAATGTCAAACAAATTTCACGAGTTCATAAAATATGACAAGCTGAGATTCACACCACACAATACTTTGTGATACAGACATATAGCAAAGAAAATAAGGTAAAATGCTTTTTTTCTTGAGGCTGATAGATTACAATAATAATAACAGCTCACACTTTAGTTTAAATACACAAAATGAGGCAACAAAATATCTTGATATGTAATAAATAGTTCCCTTTCTTTTCCGTCTCTACCTACAACTATTTGTTTGACATTGTTCTCTTGTCCAGAGGTTTTCACTTCTCAAGGAGGCAACTGGCAGGCTCTTCTAATGGTGAATCTGCTGGGTCTCAATATATACATCTTTCTTTACCCTTTACTCTCTGTTGCCCCACTCCCATTCTCCAAGCGTACTAGGCCTCCCTCATGACTAATTACACTAAGACTTCCATGTACTCCAGGTGCCTCTCTTTCCTCAGTGGCAACTAAACGCATATAGCTGCTCTCCAGCTGCAATGGAGAGTGTTTCTTTAAGGGATAATTTCTGTGAACAATGTCACTAGCCATGCTGAAGAGGGAATGATTACATTGGGAACCACACAGCGCTTTATCCTCAGCATAAACTATCTGGGCTTTTTCAGATGCATTCCTGATCTTTACCAGGGTTCCAAGTTTTGGTGCTGGTTCAAAGTGCAACACATTCAGGTTGTATATATAAAATAGATGGTCCAATTTCCTGGGAAAGATTTATTTGTAGGGACCAATTTCAGTACAGGTGAACCCACTGAGCACTATGCAGCAACAACCAGAATAAGTTGAAGCTGTAATTGCCACCAGAGGGCAGGCATAGCATAAGTTTGTAACCATTTTCATTAAATGCCCAGAAACTTGTGCCTGGAACTTGGATTATGTAGGATTTTAGTTTTAAAAACGCTGAAGTTAACACTGAAGGAAATGCCTATTTACTTTCTGTAGTGTTCTGGCTATAGAACCCAAAAAAACATGATCAAACCCTTTTCTGAAATCTCAGCAGATAACGTAAGGGGAAAGGATACAATTAATGACAGGACCCTTCATTGAATTGGTACACAAAGGGATCTTAGGGTCCATGTTCTGAAGGTAGCAACACAAGTAGTGGAGGTCATCTGGTATGCTTGGCTCCAATGGTCAGGGCATTGATATGAGTGTCGAGTGCAAGTTGCAGCAAAGTAACTTTGGTTAGGCCACATTTGGAGTATTGTGTGCAGTTCTGGTACCACTGGCCAATATGGAAATGAGCTTAAGATGAATCCAGCTTGTGGGACTGAGTTAAAGCTTGTAGATTCTGCTCAAGCTGTAATTCCTGTTTGTGGCACCTATGTTATACTGAGCGAGGGAAAAGTTCTGATTTGACTTTGGTTAGCTTTCATAAATTATCTATGGGGAATGGCCGTATTGTAAATTGTTCACTTGATTGTAGATGGTTTCCTGGAAGCGTCAAGGGAAAAGTTTCCCCATAATACAAGGGAATTCATTGCTTCCATTCAATTCATTTGTTTAATGTACTCAAATTTGAAAGAAGATCGAAACTGTGTTGGAGTCAAAAGCAAAATTCCAACACTAAATAAAATGCAAATGAGAAAGTATGTAAATATTGTGAAGTAATAATTATTGTAATATTCAAATAGTTTAAACAACTAACAGGTCTCTTGGATTGGCTGATGATTTGTAGCATATGGAGGTGTCCAGCGTGACTAGACAATGTTCGCAGGAAGAACACAAGACCTTTCAAATTGTAGTTCGATGTTACTGACAAAATTGCACAACATGTCAATAACAGATTCGGTACCATATTAAATGGGTCTAATAACAAATTATTAGAAAAAATATTCATAGCAGAGAACAGAGATACCTGAATTAACTGCTGAATTGGCGGATGTTAGCCAGACAGAAAATACTCAGTAGATTGGACAGTGTGGTTGGTTGGAGAAAAAAAGTCACGTTTCAGGTTCAGTAATGTTCCTCCAATTTGTGTTTAGCCTCACTCTGACAATGGAGGAGACCTAGGACAGAAAGGTCTGAGTAGGAATGAGAAGGAGAATTAAAGTGTTTAGCAACGGGGAGATCAGGTACGTTCAGGCAGACTGAGCAAATATTTTTTATTTGGCACATTCCTGCCAGAAAAGGTTCTGTAATATACCTTGTGATCAATTAAAGGTAGACAAAATTGTGATCAGTTAAAGTGGTTTAATTGATAATTTACTAGAACTCATCGGAAAGCATAATGAAAAGAATGAAAGTAACACTACTTTGTGATTTAATCAGATCATTATGGACACTATTCAATTTCATTGGACATTTTATTGCAAACCTCCAGGGGTCAGTAGAGTATCAAGTTATGCAATCTGGAAATATATCCAGTTAGCACCAAGGACAGTGACATTTATCATGGAAAGTTTGGAAGAAAGGATCATAAATACAGGTTTGAGTTTAATTTATTGTCATGTGTACCGAGGTACAGTGAATAGCTTTTGTTGAGTGCAAACCAGTCAGTGGAAAGGTAATACATGATTACAATTGAGCCATTCACAGTGTACAGATGCATGATTAAGGGAATCTAGAAACGGTAGGAATCTAGAAGTTGCTACCAAGTGGAATAGTTGAGGTGAATAACATAGATAAACCTATAAATAAGAGAGTTATTCACCCAAGTAAGAAAGAAACAAAATAATATGCCGAGGGTGTGGAGATAATAAAAGTTGCATAGAATAATTGAAATAAATGGCCATCGACTCTCGATACTTGAAACCCTTTCGTTAAATGATCTATCTGTTGAACAGGTTATGGAGGTGCCAAAGTGAGAGTCCACTGATTCAAAGCCCGATGCCCACGATAGTTTTATGAAAGAGGCCTTGCATGCTTGCAATGCACAAAGACTTTCCATTCACTCTAATGAAGAAAGGTAGCTGTTAATGAAGGTGGGCATTTGGTTTCTGGGCGTCCAATTGGAGTTGTGATTGGATTGTCAAAGATTGTTTTTGATATGTGGTGATGGAAGATTGGCTGGGATTCTGGTCAGGGTATGGTTGTAGTCTCCATTTGGGGAAGTGTGGATACACTATGCTGACTCGTAACTGGATGAGCCATACTACAATTTACAAGCTTCAATAACTTTATATAGAAGGCTCGGTAACACAAGACAGCAGATCCTATTGATAACAGACTATTTCATATTTAAACTTGACCGAATGACAAGTTATTTTGCTGTTTTTCCTCCCCCTCCTGATATTACATCTCAATGACTGTCTCCCAATATATTTACTGGTGTATGCAGAATGCTACAATATATTCAGTGAACAATCCTCTCACTACATTGTGTCCAGGAAGTTATACTGAAATGTAAGTAGATAGTTCTCCCACTAGAATGTGTGTGTAGAGTTGCACTGTCATTATAATGAAGGGATGTTGGGAATCACATAGTCCAAACCAGAATTGAAGAGAGCCTTGGTTGCATTCCTTGTTCGTAGACTGGCAAAGGTGAATGATATTTTGCCAGTGGGCACAGCCTGGTCATCAACCTCAAAAATAAATTTATTGGAATAGAAAAGTGAAGAAGCTTTGCTGTGATTTGTACAGGCCTTTGGTGACACTATGTTTCTTAAACCCCATGCCTAACTTATGGAATAAGATGAAAATAACTCTTTTTAACCAATGGATTGAAAATCTTTGGAATTCTCAACTTCAGTGAGTTGTGACTCATCTTTGACTCATCAAGAAAGAACATGAACAAGAGTCATTATCATCCCATTCTAAATTGAGGTGAAGAAGTTGGCAGTTCAACATTATAGTTTCCCTGATACGGTACCTGCCACCAAGATTTGGCTTGTTCTTTACACTCGCATTCTTAAGGTAAAGTTTTGAACCATCTGTAAATACTTTGCAGTGAATGTGTACCATTGGGCCAAATAGTGCTGCATCTGTTTCACCGCTTGGGGTACCTGCTCAACCAAATATTTTTAGGCCAGATTAGAAGGATTGATCAAACTGAATTTTGCGTACCTAGCAAGCATCAGGTGATATCCTACTGAGTTCCTGTTCCAGGGTGTCCTACCAGCCTTTGAACAAAGGCAAAGCAAGAAGAAGATCATTAACCCCTGTCAAAACCTCTGGGATTTTCTTTATGTTTTTAAACATTTTTCATATTCAAAGACTTCTAATTTGGAGGCAATTTTTAATATTGCTGATACTAACAAATACATAGTTTAAAAGTAAAAGTAAATAACATTAATTAAAATACTGAGATTTAAAAAAAAAGCATTAATAAACAGGTTAGAAAAATAAGTAGCATAGAATTCCAGGCAGAGAATCCCTGCTGAAATAAAGGAGTCTCCAATCCAGTGCCAAGTCCAACTGTTGTGGGGTTGGAGCGAGATTCTTCATGACAGCTTGCCAATCTGAGAAGAATGCTTGTTGTTTATTGGATGTATTTTATCCAATCTCAATCCACACTCCCCTTTAAGTAATTTTGACATTCTCTTGCACCATCTTTTTTTCTATATATCCTTCCCCTGCCTTTCCTCCTATTGAAATCCTACTTGCGTCTCGCTCTTTCCCAGTTCTAATAAAGGGTCTCAACCCCAAATCATTGATGGTTTCTTTTTTCACAGATGCTACCTGACTTGCTGAATCTTCCAGCATTTCTGTTTCAGATCTCATTTCACAGTTTTTCCTGGTTCTCAATATTATCTCCTATTTTATCTCCACTTCCTCATGCTTTAGCTTTATCAGTGATCTCAATGAGGGCCCTTATCAAAAGTCTTTTTTAGAAATCCAAGTATATCAAATACACCACTGGTTCATCTCATCTGCAGTGCTGGACACATACTGAAAGAATTACAATAGATGGGTCAAACATGATTTATCTTTCATAAATTCATGTTGACCTCAATTATGTTATTTTCCAAACAATGTCTTGATATATCTGGGTAACTCTTCAGAACAATGTGTTACACCCAACATGACAACTCCTTTTTTTTGTCCTATCATTGTATACATAGTTCACCCCCAGATTAGCTATATATATATACACATTTATTTTGCAATTATGCTATTAGCTTGATAACAGTGCAATAAAAACTTAAAATCTAAAACAATGAAATCAATATTATGTATGGAATTAAGAAGTAATGAGCTTAAAATTACTAAATCCCAACAATCTGTTTATCTTCCTGCAAGATTTTTGCAAGACCATATCCCAAGGCTGTGGCTCTTATACTGGGCACTCTAGCCATCCTCAGATAAGGAGGCTAAATCTGCACTACAAACTCCAGATGGGCGTCTCACCAAGGTGCTGCACAGCTATAGCAAGGCATCCTTACTTCTGTACTAAAATCAAACAAAAGAAAACAGAAGTCTGTCAAATAAAGGGTAGCTGAAAGCTGCAGCAGCTCACTAATCCAGTCTTTCGGGAGTAGGGCCTACCTGAGTATCCTGTGACTTACTAAAATGGATTATTCTTTTTAAAAAGCCATCTGCTTTGCAGACAGGTGTCAGCTGGAAAACAGCTAAATTATCAGAAAGCTTCCTTTCCTTTTTTTTAAACTTTGCTTTCAAATCAGTCTGCAAGTTCTTGGAAACCAAACCACTCAAAAGCAGTGAATGGTTCAGCACCTTTATATTCTGGCTGTTTCATTTTTTGTTGTTGAAAGGTTGCAGCACAGTAACAGCTGGTTCTTATAACAGGATGAATCAAAGCCATGCGTCATTTATTACAATGAAAACCTAGACAGTTACTGTCATTCATTTCGTTAGGTTCTCTTAAATTGTGGTGCTGTATGAGAAGAGAAATTATTTCCTGTTGTGTTTTTCTATAGTGGCAGAAAATATATGATGCTCCCAATCCCTCCAAGGTGTCCCTACCTAATATTTGCCTCCATGGTTTCTAACATTCTTTTTTATCCGTTTATTCGTGTGCCCCATTTTCCAATCTGCACTTGAAGTGCTTGAGGCTTTGTAAACTTATCTTGATATTGCAACTAAAGTGTTGGAAGATTGTTTTATATGTTTGGTAAGGCACATTCAATGATAAATTAAAAAGAGGAAACATGATATATTCAGCAGGTCAGGCAGCATGTTGGTGAGAAAAACTGAGTTATGTTTGAGATTAATAATCCTTCTTCATAACTGGAAAAGTAAGTACACCGCATCAAGGTGTATCATAGGTGAGTCAGCAAACAATATTTGATGAATCTCCATAGGGAAATGTTAAGAACAGGCGACCAAAAGCTAAGTCAGAATGTGCATTTAACAAAGAATATAATAACATTAAGAGTATGAGTAAACCTTATAGCTCTCAAAGCTGCTCCAGCATTAACCATGATCGTGGCTGATTTTTATACCACAGCATAACTTTCAAGCATTTTCAAAATATCCTTTGATGCCCTTAATATTCATAAATCCATCTTCCTTGTTCTTGTCTATTCACTCAGCTTTCCCAAATCCACCCCAGCAACCACCCCACCCCACCACCCCAGCAACGGACTGTTCCAGCTGCTACGGTCAGGCAAGCGCCTCCGCTGTCAGGCTGCGAAAACAGAGAGGATGAGACTGAGTTTCTTCCCACAGGCCATCAGGACTATAAACTCTAATGTTACCAGGGACTAATTTACTCTTGTGTTTTGCACAATCCCACAGGCATTGCCACTTTCATTTCACTGTACATCTTGTATGCACATCTGACAAATAAAGTTGACATATCCCATGAAGCCTCTTTCCACGCTCCACCATATTGACAGTACCACATAATTGAGCATTTTCAGCAAACTTGGAAATATACTTAACCAGGTCATTGATATAGATCATGAATAGATGGGGCCCAAGCACCAATAATTGCTGTACCCCATTAGTTAGTCTACCAATCCCAGAACACAAATAGGAATAGACCAGTTGTAATTACAAGCTGCACCACTGATTAAACTAATTAATTGTGCTCTGAGGTTTGTTTATGAGATTTCTCATTTTGCCTTCATTTTGTATCTATGTTTGAATCTTTAGGAATATTCAAAGTTAAGAGATCTATGAGAATTCTTCAGTGCTATAAATTGCTCAGCTTGTTTGATGATATTAATATCACTAGATGTTAGGGATTACCTTGAACAACAGAAGCCAGGACAGAAAAGATTCACACCACAGAGTTTGCTGGCCTTTGGTTGTTGTTTCTTTGACATCAAAGCCAATTAGTTGCTTTTCCAATTTCTCCACTAGAGCTCTTGTGAGCTTCAGGAGCTGACAAAACTGGAACCTTCGTTGTTTTTTTGCTGTTGCTTCTAACCAAAAGGGAGGCAGGGTTGAAATAGTTAATGGAGGCTAATTAACAATAAACAGCACAGCTGAGAAATAATAATTTCAAGCTTAATTGGTGCTCAGCAAGAAACAGAATTTTTATTGAATGTTCAATTTTCATTTAATCGTGTAGATTGGTATACACTCATTATTTTAATATTCCTTTATCTACTGACAATTACTTTGAGATTCAGAGTACAAATGAAGGAATACAGTCAACAACAGCCCCTGTAATCAAGGAGTTCTGTATAATTGATTCCTTGTTTGTCCCTCTTACACTTCTCAAATCTTCTTCTTTCGTGTGGCGTGCACAGCCTAAAGTTGTTGGACAACTTGTTCTATTTGATCATCCGTTTGTGCACGTCGAGTTGATTGCATTAGTCGAAACAGGGCGGACCACGTGAAGGTTGCAATCTTCCACCCCACTTCTCAAACCGAGGAGCAACAATGGCTATTCTCCAGTCTTCTGGGACCATGCCTGTGGCTAAAGAGGCTAAAGAAATCCCATGTCAAGATCCCAGTAATCTATTGCCACCTTCTGTCTCCTGAGAGAGATTCTATTAAGGCCATGGGGACGTATCCATCTTCATGTTTTTTAAAGACACACATCAGCTCCTCTCTCTTTATATTGATATGCTCTAGAATATCATCATACCCCTGCCTGCTCCTTAGTGAATAGCGATGTGAAATACTTATGTTGGACCGCGCTCATTTAATCTTTCATCATGTTCAAATTATCTCCTTAGTTCTTGCGTTAACTTACACTCCAAGCTACTCTTCTGCTCCCAATTATCTATCTATATACCTATGAAAGTCTCATCTTGTATGTTTGTATACGTGTGTGTGTGTGCGCGTGTATGCCACCCAGTCTATTCCTGGGTGCCACTGGCTGAGCCAGACTTCAATGTGAAAAATATACATCTTCTAGATGCGCTGGGACGCATCCTCAGTGATGTGACCTGGAGTCATCGGGTGCTTCGGGTCTCACAACATCAGACAACCTCGCCCAGGCGACCCAGCCGGGGTTGATCAGGCCCCGACTTGCGTCCCAGCAGCAACTGCCCACGGATCAGCCATCTTAATAACTACTCTGCAGGGGTTGGGAGACTCTAGTGCATGGAGGGACTGGGCTCTGTGGGGTGATTCCCGGCCGGGCTCCTCCTGCGGCTCACCAGGTTCAAGGCCTGTGCGCTGCACCTCTTTCTCCTTCTCCGAGCATTTCATTCTCACCTGATGGATGTTTAGGCCACGATGGTTCATTAGGCCTTTCCGTAGCTTTGTTGGGTTTCTTTCTCACGAAAGACACAGACTGGGGTGCTAACCCAGCCTTTCCCGGGTGCCATCTTTCCGTGCCGTCAACTGTCTCTCCAGTAGTCACCAAACTATTCTTGGTTGTCACCCAGTCTATTCCTGGGTGCCACTGGCTGAGCCAGACTTCAATGTGAAAAATAGAGTCAGTTATTAAAGATGGGATAGTAGCACATTTGGAAAGTGGTGAAATCATTGGACAAAGTCAGCATGGATTTATGAAAGGAAAATCATGTCTGCCGAATCTTATAGAATTTTTCGAGGATGTAACTAGTAGAGTGGATAAGGGAGAACCAGTGGATGTGTTATATCTAGACTTTCAGAACGCTTTTGACAAGGTCCCACATAAGAGATTAGTATACAAACTTAAAGCACACGGTATTGGGGGTTTGGTATTGATGTGGATAGAGAACTGACTGGCAGACAGGACGCAAAGGGTAGGAGTAAACGGGTCCTTTTCAGAATGGCAGGCAATGACTAGTGGGGTACCGCAAGGCTCAGTGCTGGGACCCCAGCTATTTACAATATATATTAATGATTTGGACGAGGGAGTTGAATGCAACATCTCCAAGTTTGCGTATGACACTAAGCTGGGGGGTAGTGTTAGGTGTGAGGAGGATGCTAGGAGGCTGCAAGGTGACTTGGATAGGTTGGGTGAGTGGGCAAATGCATGGCAGATGCAGTATAATGTGGATAAATGTGAGGTTATCCACTTTGGCGGCAAAAACAGGAGGGTAGACTATTATCTGAATGATGGCCGATTAGGAAAAGGGGAGATGCAATGAGACCTGGGTGTCCTCCTCTGCTGGACTCTGAATTTCTCCCAGTCCTCTGGTAGGCTGCTTTTTCTGGCTAATTTGTATGCTTCATCTTTTGTTTTTATACTATCCCTGATTTCCTTTATTATCCATGGCTGCACTACCTTCCCTGATTTATTCTTTTGCCAAACTGGGATGAACAATTGTTGTAATTCATCCATGCAGTCTTTGAATACCTTCCATTGCACATCCACTGTCAACCCTTTAAGAATCACTTGCCAGTCTATCTTGGCCAATTCACGTCTCATACCTTCAAAGTTACCTTTGTTTAAGTTCAGAACCCTTGTTAATTATGTCATTCTCCACCCTAATGAACAACTCAACCATATTATGGTCACTCTTGCCCAAGGGGGCATGCACAACAAGACTGCTAACTAACCCTTCCTCATTACTCAATACCCAGTCTAGAATAGCCTGCTCTCTCGTTGGTTCCTCTACATGTTGGTTTAGAAAACTATCCTGCATACATTCCAAGAAATCCACTTCCTCAGCACCCCTGCCCGATTGATTCACCCAATCTATATGTAGATTGAAGTCACCCATTATAACTGTTTTACCCTTGTTGCACGCATTTCTAATTTCCTGTTTGATGCCATCCCCAACTCCACTACTACTTTCAGGTGGCCTGTACACAACTCCCACTAGCGATTTCTGCCCCGTAGAGTTTCGCAGCTCTACCCATATTGATTCCACATCCTCCAAGCTAATGTCCTTCCTTTCTATTGCATTAATCTCCTCTCTCACCAGCAACGCTACCCCACCTCCTTTTTCTTTCTGTCTATCCCTCCTGAATATTGAATATCCCTGGATGTTCAGCTCCCAGCCTTGGTCCCCCTGGAGCCATGTCTCCGTGATCCCAACTATAGCATAGTCATTAATAGCTATCTGCACATTCAACTCGTCCACCTTATTACGAATGCTCCTCGCATTGAGACACAAAGCCTTCAGGCTTGTTTTTACAACACTCTTACTCCTTATACAATTATGTTGACAAGTGGCCCCTTTTGATTTTTGCCCTGGCTGCCACTATTAATTTTCACCTTGCTACCGATTGCTTCTACCCTAATTTTATACCTCTCTCTCTGCTCACACATTTAAGAAACCCACCACCTCTTATTCTCTGTTTATTTATTTTTTTCTTCTATCCCCCCTACATGTTGGGTCTGAGTGCTTCCCTTCTCTGACTCCTGCCTCAGACCCTGTCTACTAGCTTTCTCTATTTGAGTCCCTCCCCCCAACTGTTCTAGTCTAAAGTCCCCTCAGTAGCCTTTGCAAATTTCCCCGCCAGGATACTGGTCCCCCTCAGGTTCAAATGCAACCTGTCCTTTTTATACAGGTCACTCCTTCCCCAAAAGAGGTTCCAATGGTCCAGAAACTTGAATCCCAGCCCTCTGCACCAGTCCTTCAGCCAGGCATTTATCCTCCACCTTGCTCCATTCCTACTCTCACTGTCACGTGGCACCGGAAGTAATCCTGAGATTGTTATCTTTGCGGTCCTTTTCCTTAACTCTCTTCCTTACTCCCTAAACTCTCCTTTCAGGACCTCTTCTCTTTATTTACCTATGTCATTGGTACCAATATGTACCATGACCTCAGGCTCCTCTCCCTCCCTTTTCAGGATATCTTGGGCACGTTCAGACACATCCCGGACCCTGGCACCAGGGAGGCAAACTACCATCCGGGTCTCCGGACTGCGTCCACAGAATTGCCAATCTGACCCCCTAACTATAGAGTCCCCAATTACTAATGCCCTCCTCTTCTTTTTCTTACTCTTCTGAGCAACAGGGCCGGTCTCTGCACTGCAGGCCAGGTCGCTGTTGCTACCCCCAGGTAGGCTGTCCTCCCCAACAGCACTCAAACAGGAGTACTTATTTTCAAGATGTACAGCCACCGGGGTACTCTCCAGTCCCTGTCCCTGCCTCTGCCCCTTGCCTCTCCTAACCGTGACCCCGTGTCTGCCTCCTGTGGTTTTGGAGAGACTACCTCCCTGTAACTCCTCTTGATGACCACCTCACTCTCCCTGACCAGACGGAGGTCATTGAGCTGCTGCACCAGGTTCCTAACACACTCCCTTAGGAGCCCCATCTCGACGCACCTGGCGCAGATGTGGACGTCTGGAGGGCTATCAGACTCCATGACCTCCCACATCTGACATCCAGAACAGTAAGCTGCCCTGGCACTCATACTTCACTTACCCTGGATGCAATACAAAATACAATATGCAATACAAAAATACAATACAAAGTACAGTACACTACAAACTGCTGGAATGTGACTGCCAATCAGCTGCGTACTCTAGTCCACCAATCAGCGGCTTCCTCAAGCTCAGTTAATTGAATGGAACCTTACGGATTTAGAACGTTACAGATTTTGGTTCCTCCCTCATCAACGGCTCCTGGGCCTCTGTAAAAACAACACCCCGCACTGGGTTTTTACACTCACCGCTCGGACGTCGCTCCTCCCTCACCTACGGCTCCTGGGCCTCTGCAAAAACAAAGCCCCGCGCTGGGTTTTAACACTCACCGCTCGGACGTTGCTCTGATCGCCATTTTGATTTAATGCATCAGAGTTCATTAATAGATTGAATTGTATTTAGAAGTTTAGAACTATTTACATCCTGATGAATATCTACCTCTTTCTTACATCATGCCAAGAGGAGGGGGCAAACGAGTTGCAGCATGGTCAAAGAAAAACGCTAAGAGGCATCAAGAGGAAATGAAGAGCAGAAGAGATGTAACAAGAATTTACTGAATATTTCGAGGAATAACACAAAACAGAGGGGAGCAAGAAACACAACAAGAAAGAACTGAACTGAATAAATCTTATTTTTAACGCTTAAATTGTTGTTATATTTTAAGAGTTATTTACATTTTAAGCTTTAATAAATCCCTTTTCCACGTCGTGCCAGTCAGGTGGTTTAGCGGAGAGGTTTCATTTACAATAAAAAATTCCAGAATTTTCCTTGTAGGGGTATGTGATGGGGGGGGGGGGGGAGGTGATCACCCCCCTCCCAACGTGGGGTCGATTGATTATAGAAACATAGAAACATAGAAAATAGGTGCAGGAGGAGGCCATTCGGCCCTTCAAGCCAGCACCGCCATTCATTGTGATCATGGCTGATCGTCCGTTATCAATAACCCGTGCCTGCCGTCTCCCCATATCCCTTGACTCCACTAGCCCCCAAGAGCTCTATCCAACTCTCTCTTAAATCCATCCAGTGATTTGGCCTCCACTGCCCTCTGTGGCAGGGAATTTCATAAATTCACAACTCTCTGGGTAAAAAAGTTTTTTCTCACCTCAGTCTTAAATGACCTCCCCTTTATTCTAAGACTGTTGCCCCTGGTTCTGGACTCACCCAACATTGGGAACATTTTTCCTGCATCTAGCTTGTCCAGTCCTTTTATAATTTTATATGTTTCTATAAGATCCCCCCCCTCATCCTTGTAAACTCCAGTGAATACAAGCCTAGTCTTTTCAATCTTTCCTCATATGACAGTCCCGCCATCCTACGCTGCACTGCCACAATCACAAGGATGTCCTTCCTCAAATTAGGAGACCAAAACTGTACACAATACTCCAGATGTGGTCTCACCAGAGCCCTATACAACTGCAGAAGAACCTCTTTACTCCTGTACTGAAATCCTCTTGTTATGAAGGCCAACATTCCATTAGCATTCTTCACTTCCTGCTGTACCTGCACGCCAAATTTCAGTGACTGGTGTACAAGGACACCCAGGTCTTGCTGTACCTCCCCCTTACCCAACCTAACCCCATTGAGATAATAATCTGCCCCCATGTTTTTGCCGCCAAAGTGGATAACCTCACATTTATCTATATTATACTGCATCTGCCACGCATCTGCCCACTCACTCAACCTGTCCAGGTCCCCCTGCAACCTCCTAACATCCTCTTCACAGTTCACACTGCCACCCAGCTTTGTGTCATCCGCAAACTTGCTAGTGTTGCTCCTAATTCCCTCTTCCAAATCATTAATATATATGGTAAACAGTTGCGGCCCCAACACCGAGCCTTGCGGCACTCCACTCGCCACTGCCTGCCATTCTGAAAAGGACCCGTTCACTCCTACTCTTTGCTTCCTGTCTGCCAACCAATTTTCTATCCATGTCAACACCCTACCCCCAATACCATGTTCTCTAATTTTTGTTACCAGTCTCCCGTGCGGGACCTTATCAAAGGCTTTCTGAAAGTCTAGATACACCACATCCACAGGCACCCCTTCATCCATTTTACTTGGCACATTCTCACAAAATTCCAGAAGATTAGTCAAGCATGATTTCCCTTTCATAAATCCATGTTGACTTGGACTAATCTTTTTACTGCTATCCAAATGCTCCATTATTACCTCTTTAATAATTGACTCCAGCATCTTTCCCACCACCGAAGTCAGGCTAACTGGTCTGCAATTCCCCGTTTTCTCTCCCGCTCCTTTCTTGAAAAGTGGGATAACATTAGCTATCCTCCAATCCACAGGAACTGATCCTGAATCTATTGAACATTGGAAAATGATCACCAATGCGTCCACTATTTCTAGAGCCACCTTCCTGAGGACCCTGGGATGCAGACCATCAGGCCCAGGGGATTTATTATCCTTCAGTCCCATTAGCCTACCCAATACTATTTCTCGCCTAATGAAAATTTCTTTCAGTTCCTCTACCCCCTTAGATCTTCTGCCCCCCCAGTACATCTGGGAGATTGTTTGTGTCCTCCTTAGTGAAGACAGATCTGAAGTACCTATTCCACTCTTCTGCAATTTCCTTGTTGCCCATAATTATTTCACCTGTGTCTGCCTTCAAGGGACCCACATTTGACTTTGCTACTCTTTTTCCTTTAACATATCTAAAGAAGCTTTTACTGTCCTTCTTTATATTCCTGGCCAGTTTTCCCTCATACTTCATCTTTTCAACCCGTATTGCCCGTTTTGGTTCCTTCTGTTGACCTATGAAAGTTTCCCAATCCTCTGGCTTCTGACTACTCTTTGCTGTGTTATACATCTTTTCTTTTAGCTTTATTTTATCCCTAACTTCTCTTATCAGCCACGGTTGCCTCCTACTCCCCTTAGAATCTTTCTTCCTTTTTGTAATGAAATAATCCTGCGTCTTCCAGATTATGCCCAGAAATTCCTGCCATTGCTGTTCCACCGTCATTCCTGCTAGGATCCCTTTCCAGTCTACTTTGGCCAGCTCCCCTCTCATGCCTTCATAGTCCCCTTTGTTCAACTGCATCACTGCCACTTCCGATTTAACATTCTCCTTCTCAAATTGCAGATTGCCTCCGTAAATTACTTGCGGGGCCCAACGGGTCCCACTTGGTCTAGAAAACTCATCTTATACGTATGTATGCATGTGTGTGTGTATGAGTGTGCATTTTTTTGTATCTTTGTCAAAACACATTCTTACATTTTTCCCGTCCAAGCCTTAATCAGGTTCCCTTTAGATTTGATGCTCTATTTCTCATGTTATTGATGATTAAAGTTTAAAAAAAAACAACTTTGAGAAGAATAACTGTGACTTTGCTTTGAGATTTTTCTGGCAGCTTCCAGTGATGATGTCACAATGGCATCTCACAGTCGTCCAATCACAATGGGATCTCATTAATACAAGCTGCCGTGAAGATTCTGAAAACCGAAAATGACATCACAATGGCATCTCATGCACACGCTGCAGTGAATATTCCAAAAACCGAAAATCTGACTTTCACACTCATCCTCATTAAGGAGGATAATAAACAGATTGAATCTCTAATTACTTTGTATTCATTTCTTAATTAAGAAATTAAGTAATTACTCCCCACTTCAGATCTTCTGGGTCATTTGAGGTTCTAGACTTCTGAGCCAGGAAATCCTCCTCTCTGCATCCAGTCTGTCAAGTACTGTAAGAATTATACGTTTCAATTGGATCTCCTTTCATTCTTATAAACTGGAGCAAACAGTGCTAGTCTGCTTCAATCCATTGAAACGTTCTTAATATGGCAAACCCAGCATCTTTGAAATATAGAAACATAGAAAATAGGTGCAGGAGTAGGCCATTCGGCCCTTCGAGCCTGCACCGCCATTTAATATGATCATGGCTGATCATCCAACTCAGTATCCCGTACCTGCCTTTTCTCCATACCCCCTGATCCCTCTTGTCACAAGTGCCACATCTAACACCCCCTTATATATAGAAACTGGTCTAGTGAATCATCACTTTATTCTCTTTATGGCAAACACATCTGTTTTTAGGTAAATAGACCAAAACTGTACACCAGTTGTAGTAAGATTTCCTAACAATTGAATTCAAGAATGGACTCGGCTAATAGAACTTTTGTCTTGCAGTTCCAGCAAACCGGGTTCAAACATTATCTTCATTGCTGTCCATGAGCACTTTCCACGTTCTCCCTGTGTTTACAGAGGTTTTTTTCTGAGTGTTCCTCCCAAGACCTAAAAAATGAACAGGATGGTAAGTTAGTTTACCATTAAGTTAATTTGCCAAATCTGAAGAAGGGTACCAAATCCAAATGTTACCTATCCATGTTCTCCAGGGATGCTACCTGACCTGCTGAGTTTCTCCGGCATTTTGTGTGGTAAGTTAATTGGTCATTCTAAATTGCATCTAATATGTAAATGAGTGGTAGAATCTGGAGGTGAGAAACATGGGTGAGGGTAGGTCGAGTGTGACAATTGGTGCACAATGGTACGCATAGACACTGTGGGCCTGTTTCTATGCTGCATCTCTCCAAGACACCAAAGACACTAAACAGAAAATAAAATCATTTTAAGCATCAACACTACCTCTCGCACATTTTAACTGATAGTGGATTAAAGTAATAAATCTATTGGTTTACTATGAAATGTAAAGAACCTCTGAGGTAGCATATGATGCCTCAGTTTGGAGCAAAAGGCAAATTTACCATCCATAATGTAGCATTTATTTGGCATTACCATAACAAAAGCAAATGTAACTGCAAACTGAAGAGAAAAGGTACTTCAATGTGAAGAAATTCCATTAGTTCCATCTGGGAAAACATTTTGGTTCTGTTACAGATAAGAAACTGCTACTGGCAATCTTGAAACATAGGGATAATTTTAGCAACCGCAAATATTACCAGGGTGCAAAGATGGCAGGTTTTGGTACCACAGTATGATCATATGATTGAATCGTGATCAATAAACTAAAATGTTATCTGTTTTCTACCAACACTGTTGGAAAAGCCATCTACCTCTGCAAATATATTTGTTTTCATAATGATTCACCTGATTGTCATTAAACGGTGCAACTTATCCACGGGAGAGTCGATGTGGCAAAAATATTAAAAAAGCAATGATTTGAGGAAAAAAAATGAATTTTGACTAGTTGAGAGTCAGCCATCAGATCAATGGCAAGTACAAGACTCAACAATAGGATCTTGGTAAAGTAGCCTAAATTCACAGTCTGAAAAATATTAATTGCACATCAGAAGTAGGAGTAGTCCCTATTGATTGGATGATCACATTAAGTGATGTACCTGAAGATTGCAAAGGGACATACAATGATTAATTTCTTTCTGATGTTAACACATTTTGTATCCAGTTCTGTTGAAGAGTCACAGAACATTGGTGAAATGGTCCAAGAAGTTACATTTTCTACAGGTCAAGGAAACAATACAACGTCAGAGGAAAAATATGCTGTTGCGATTGATCCATTTAAGAGGATAATGAACAGACTGAATCTCTAATAACTGTATTTATATTCAAAGAGGGAAAGCAGTGTGATGTATTTATGTATAATATTTAAATAAGTCACTTGCTATAGAACATAATGACATCACCATAAATACATGTAATTTACATAGCAAGTATGTTGGCGTTTTTTGCTGTTAGACGAAAATACCCACTTTTTGAAGCTCCTGTTTCCTGTTGATGTTATGTCAGAATTTATCGTCAAGCAAGCTCAGTATGAGCTATACCCTGAATACTTTAAATATCAGTATTCCACAGTTGTCATGGATCATAATTTTAATAACCATCATCCAGCAGCTCTGTGGGAGCTCCAATAACTCCAGCACGATAGCAAGACAAGAAGACTGCTTCTTGCCAGCTTCTGAAAGGCCTTGAGCGGCAATCACTAAATACTGACTTGCCCTTGACATTTCGCCTAAAAGTGAAGAAGAATTGAGGAGTCAAAACCCCAACAATTAAATGGTTGAGTTACATTTTTCAAATTGTTGATCACTTCAGTGTCTGCATGAACACAATCATAAATACATAACCCAGCCAAAGCAATAGTTCAAGCTATATTATTATATATAATCAATAACAGAACTATGAAAACGTTCACTGATCATTCTTAGCCGGACGTTTGGTGCCTGGGTTCTGTGTACATTTGTCTGTCTTGCTCTTCTCCCTATGGCTACAACCTGATACTTTACAGCTGAACGTGTGGAACCTTGCCTCTGTGGAGTTGGCACAGAGGCTACCTTTAGCCTTTGGCTTAGCTGCATGCCATTCTTGTATGTTGACTCAACGTGTAGATCTTGCTTGGAAACTATAATAGTTTGGAACACCAAGTTTGGAAAGTGGCTTCTTCCTCAGCTTCTCCTGATCTGCGTTTGGGGCAAGCAAATTAGAGTGCACTTGCTTTTTAGAAAAACAAAAGACAGAAGGATCTGGCCATACTGTTGGATGATTAGTTAATAGGGATGCTTGCTCACTCCATCACCATCTGCAGTAAGATGCTGCAGATGTTCTTTCAATCAGTGGTGGCCAGTGTTGTGTACTGGGGTAGCAGGGCAAAGAATTAACAAGCTCATCAAGATGGCTGGCTCCGTCCTGGGGGTGGAGTTGGATTCACTGGAGGTAGTCTTGGAGGGAAGGATGCTCCTCAAACTGAAGAGCATCTTGGACAATACAGGTCACCACCTACATAACACACTGGTCAACCTGAGGAGCACCTTCAGTAACAGACTGGTTCCACCAAGATGCAGCACAGAACGCCACAGGAGATCCTTTCTTCCCTTTTGGCTATCAAACTGTACAACTCCTCCCCCTCTGTCATAGGGCAGGCTGACTTCCCTCTCCCCCCCCCCCCCACCCTCCCCAATCTTTGCACACCCCCCAATCTTAGACTTTGTACTCATCACTTTAATTTAATGTTTCATATATCTTGTTGTGTTTTCTGACTGTCAGCAGACAAATTTCCCTCCTGAGATAAATAAAGTTCTATCGTATCGTAGTAAGAAGGGAATGCGAAAAAACAAAGAGGATTCAATGTAGCCGTACCATCATACATTTTGATTTCCATGCCTCCCCATGGAATTTCTAGCAGTTGTCCCAGTAATGCCCCATAGTCCCTTCCCAAAGCTGCTGAGCAGATGAGTGCAGATTGAAACAGATGAATATTATCCATCTTTCCTGGTGCTCTAGAATATGGAAACTCATTTTCAGAACTCATTGCTGTTGTATAGCTCAGTTTTACACTTACGGTAAGTTCTGCTACATTGGAAGCTCAAAGGCAATTTTTGTTGTCACTACAAGCAGAGAATTAACAGAAAATTCTTATAAATGGGGATTAAACTAATTGTAAAAGAAGATGATAATGGTGAATATTTCTATAATTTCAATTTTTTTTTTGTCAAAACTAAAGAAACCTTTCTTACATTTTTCAGTCACTGTGGCTTACATACTGCGTAAAATATATCATTCAGCTCCGTGAGTCAGTGTCGAGCCTATCACATGTAGGTGAACGTGAGCCTTCTTCCATCTCCCGTCAGCCTCAAGGACCACTCACGGCTCAGTTCCATAGTGCTTGAGAGGTAGTCAATAAAATTGAGAAAAAATGTTATTTCAATAATAGAATCAGAATATCCTGGAAATACTCAAAACGTCAGGCATCTTTTTGATTTTACTTCGGAGTCACGTGAGTGACTACGTGAAGAAGCCCCGCCAGGCGCATGTTCGGCATTACGTCGACGCATGTGGCACCGACAGGGTGGAGAGCGCAGCTCCCGCCAGCGGTAAGTTTAACCCGCAGGTAAGTCAGTGTTGAACTTCTTGCGAGTGTTTTTTAAACTCTGTAAGTCTGCAGAGCCAGCTAGAATGTATATGTATTGTGGATTTTTTTTAAAAACTCTATAAATCTGGCTTGATAATACGGAGCCAGCTGGAGTATAAGTATTTAAACTGCGGTAATTGAATGGAACGCTCTGAAACTGCAGTTTCCAATTTAGATCGGAGATAAGGCTGATTTAAAAGCCGGTTCCCGCTATTTACCGCTATTTAGATCGGATTTGGAGATAACGGCTGCGCTAAATGCCGGCTCCAAATACCCACAATGGTAAAATAAAGTCTGCTCTGTGTATATGTTACCAGATGCAGTTTTCCTTTATGGAAATGTATATAACCCTGTGTGATACTGAGGTTAATACTAATATTCTGCAAGCAGAATGTGCCTCTCAGAATTATAATTTTAAAGGTACATGATTTATGCACAAATACAAAACAGTAAAGAAAGTAACTCTCCTCCAAGGGAGGACAAGAATGAGGGGAAGGCTGGAAATGGAGAAAATTCTCCACACTTGACTTAGTCAAGGGTTCTAAGACCCATGTATGTCTTCCTGTAAGGCAAGCTCCAAAGGAGTTTCCATACGCTGAGTATGGTGCCTATGAAAATGGAATTCTGATTCTCCAGTACCTTGGTTAGGTCTGGATGAGGTCACTAGAGCAAGATAAAATGCTCAAAATTCTAATCAGTCAAGGGTTTTAAAGACCCACGAGATTCTAAGGCAGGCTCCGTGGGAGTTTCCATACACTAAGCATGGTGCCTATAAACAATGAGAATCTCATTCACCAGTGCCTTGCATAGGTCAGGATTAAGTCCTTAGAGCAAGATAAAATGCTCAAAACTCTAAACAATTAAGGGTTTTAAGACCCATTAGATTCTAAGGCAGGCTCCGAAGGAGTTTCCATACAATGAGTATGGTGCATATGAAGAATGAGAATCTCATTCACCAGTGCCTTGTATAGGTCTGGATGAAGTCTCCCTAGATCAAGACTCGGGAGTACCAGGGCAGGATGAAACTGACCCTGAAGCTGGTGTCCCTACTTATGTGTATACACCAGAGTACAATAGAAATATTCCGGGTGTTCCTTATGTAGCACCAAGTTTTGCTATATCGGTATGGACTGGTGAGGCTATGGATGAATCTGGCGGCCTACTCCAAGATATTGTTATGACTGAAACAGTAAATAATATATAAAAATATATAAAACACCCGTCAGGGTGCCAACAGTAACTCAGTAATTAGGCACCCATTAGTCAATGATGCGAGGACAGGAAATGTGTTCCAGTATGTCCTCTAGCTGATATTCAGTTGGCATCATTGTATTTGGGGAAGACATACACGGGTCGATAATGTCCAATACTTTTAAGACATGCTTGCGTTACTCTGCAATGCATATTCAAACCCAATTGTATGATGCAAATTGCCATTTGGCTAACATTATCCCCCAAAAATGCAGGATTATGTGGGCAAGCTATAACCAGATTTATGATTGATGAAAACAAACCCCTATATTAAAAAGGAGATCTTCTGGTTCATTTACGGAAGTACAGAAACGTCATTCCATTACACATGGAATTTCTGGGGAAACAACCTCTGGTTGGTTAAGATTACAATTGTTTTGTAATTCTGCATTAATCTGATCGGCTTGGTGTTTGAATGAACCAGAAACTCGTCAGGTAGAGATAATATATCCCAGACACAAGTATGGGGGTTGCAGAGTCATTTGAGGACTCGCAAACTTAAATTTATAGTTCAGTATGAACATTTAAAAAAGTACACTTCAGCATTATAATGAAGTTGTTATCACCAGGCTGCTATGTGGTTATTTTTTAGATTTAAAAAAGATGCCTTATTATTCAGGTACTTCAATTAATTGGATGGGTCAGCTGGAGGAATTACCTAATGGGTTAAATTCAGCCGTCAAATTGCTCACACAATTATAGAAACCAGCACTGGTGTTAATGAGGGCTCAGAATCACATTGTAATGACTTATTTAGAGGATATGTTAATTGTAAATGGGAGACAGCTGAAGAACTGAGTTCAGCAACCATAAGCCTATTGAAAGGCTAAGGTTCTGAATATCCAAACAACATGGAAGTTACAGGCATCCCAAACAGTTGATTATTTGGGGCTTGTCTTTAATACAGTTGATATGTGAGTAACTTTATCAACAAATTAAGATTGGGGATGTTACAAATGCCTGTATTTGTCTTGGGGGAAAAAACATTATCCCACCATCCAAGAAGTAGCTACGGTTACTGGTAAAGTGATAGCAGCATTCATGCTGTCAAATTGGGACCTCTGCATGATCAAAGTCTGCAAAGACCAGAGTATAAGAGTAAAAAGCGTGCAGGTTATTGATTAGGTCCGTGCAGTTACAAACTAAAGGTTGAGTTGAATTCAATGATGGATTCTCAATGTTGCACAAGTTACTAGAAGTAAAAATGTGCTTGTTCAGAAGTCTTTAGCGTTAATACAGACTGATGAGAGTGCTCTCGGATGGGGAGCTTAGGACAGCGACACCAGTTGTGGTGGTCGATGGACTGTCCAAGACGATTAATTCTCCAAATACATGGTTGAATTATTTGGAGTTATTGGGGGCGTTTTATGCATTGATAGCAGTTGTTCTACAATAAAGAACTTACATGTTCAATTACGAGTAGACAATACCACAACTGTGGGAGAATACAATATTGTGGTAAGACAACAGATCACGAAAATGCAAATTACAATACAGAATGAATGTTAAAATTCAAAAAGTTTCAAAAAGATTGTCATACAGTATGTGTACCAAATGTTGATCTGTTGTGTCTGGATTAAATCTCCAGTGGTCTAAATGTGTCTCGTGGGAGTCAGACCCAGGAGCATTAGCGGTGGATGCATTCTCGCTACATTGGGGAAGTATAGTCTTTTATGTTTTCCCCATTTTGTCTGATTAGACAATGTGTCACCAAAATAAAGCAAGTCTCCGCCGCAGGCATTTGGTGGTTCCAAATTAGTATTGTTCTTGGCCTTTTGGCTAAGATCAAGTGTAGTATCTGTTCTTATCAGTTCATCTGATACGTTCCTTATCTAGGGACCATTACTACACAGCCATTGTTCCCATTGGTGCTCAGAATAATTTTTCAGACATTCATGACAAATACCAGGTGCAGTCATTGTTGGTACATCCAGTAACAGCAGAAGTCATCCATTACATGACCGTATTAATTGTTAATCTGCAGGTTCTGATGGAATGTTGGATAGGACCATGGATGTCATAACTGCAGCTTGGAGAGATAGCGCTAAGAAACAATATATGTGTCATATAAGGAATGGGAATTTTTTTTGTATACAGTCAGATATATTTTATCATACTGCAAATATATTGGATGTATTGGAGTTCCTTGTTATGTTGCACCTGAGTTATAGTACCATGAATGGAGCTCGGACTGTTTTGTCCTCCTATTTAGGACTATTTCAGAATCGACAACTATTGGTCTCATCTGTTAATATCCCGATTTATGAGAGGAATTTTAATAAAATCCTACCAAACCCAGATATTCAGAAATCTGGGATGTCGGTTTAGTTCTCACATTGCTTCGGCAATGGACTCCAATTACAACACTGTCTTTTCGGAAGTTAATATTTAAAGTGGTTATGTTCATACCATTAATATCAGCACAATGAGTACAAACATTACAAATGTTGTGGTTAGATTGTATGCAGTTGTCTGTAGATAAAATAACATTTTATGTCAATGATCTAAGCAAGCATAGCAAACCAAGAAAGGCTGGAACCAATGTAATCTTTAAGACATGCGCTGTCAACTAAACATTGTGTGTGGTTAAGCATCTGAATTAATATATATTGAATTAAGAGTCTCCGAGATTGTGAGAAACCAATGTTCATTACCCACAAGAAACATATAAAAGTGACAATACAAACTATTTCTAGATGGATAAACAGGTTCTGGATTAACTGGAGTAGACACTGATGTGTATAAATCTCACTCCACAAGGGCGGCATCAATGTCCGCGGCGAAGGTGCAGAACGTGCAGTTCGACCAAATTCTGGAGACTGCAGGATGGTCTAAAAAATAAACTTTCCTAGTTTTATGATAGACCTGTTGTTACAGTGCCAGAGTTGCACGTGCTGTGTTGGGTTCTGTTCAAAATTGTTTGCTTTGTTGCATAACATTTGTTGTTATTTCCCCCGGGATAGAGGGGTTATTATTTTTCGTATTATTATTATTAAAAAAATAAAAAATAATTAAAAAAATTAAGATATAAATAAATAAATAAATAAATAAATAAAAAGAAAATATGTGTATGTGTGAGTGACTACGTGAAGATTTTAAAGCTCTGTGATTTTCATGCCGTAGATCATTCCATACGACACACTGCTTCAGTTTACCCAGTAGTGAGTAAATAGTATATATTGCTTGAAATTATGCAATAAATATATATATATATATATATATATATATATATATATAAATATTGCATAATTTCAAGCAATATATATTATTTACCCACTACTGGGTAAACTGAAGCAGTGTGTCGTATGGAATGATCTACGGCATGAAAATCACAGAGCTTTAAAATCTTCACGTCACACAAGTGACCCCGAAGTAAAATAGTAAGATTAAACGAGAACTTACCTGTTCGAAGTTTGATCTTTATTTTATGAGGAGTTACGATGAGGGATAACGTGCCCTCCACTCCCAACCCTCATAATATAAATGATCATCTGGTAGTTCTAATCTTTGTGTGCCTTACTATCTTACTCCGGCTATTGGTTCTGTGTTTTTCACGCCGCTGCTTTGAAGTATGCCGAACATGCGCCTGGCGGGGCTTCTTCACGTAATCCCTCATCGTAACACCTCATAAAATAAAGGTCAAACTTCGAACAGGTAAGTTCTCGTTTAATCTTACTATTAAATCATGCTTGAATCAAATTGCAGATGCATTTCATTTTATTTTGGGGGAATGCATGGGGCTGTCCCTGCAATACTCAAATGCACAACGTGTTTGGTATTTAGAATTTGGTCCAGTAGGTTTTTATTTTGTTGTATTTTCAACTGGCCTAGCCAACAGACAAAATAAATTTTCAAAGGTGCTTTACCTTACCGCATTCCTGGAGTAAAATGTCACAGGTTTCTTCCATTTGTTTTTTATTGTTTATGTATATTCCTATAAATATCTTGGGGGTGCATTGTGCATTAATGTTTATTTTGCACAATTAATTAAATTAACAGTGTGGAGCCCTCTCTCCTGTTGAGTGCTACAATTTTTAGAAAGAGCTAATTGGCCCTTGATAATGAACGTGATAAAGCACTGAACCAAAATGGGACATTCAGTCCATCACATCGGGCCTTGATTTAGTGGAAGTCCAAAATGGAAAGGATATGACACACATTGACAGTTGACAACAAAGATTGGAAAGTTAAAAATTAAACTTAGGATAAGGGTAGGAAATAAAATGATCCCAGTTGAGATAGACCATATAACAAGATTAGAAACAGAATAAATATGTACTGTAGATTCAGGGTGCCTTGCTGCTTTCTACTCAGCATGCTTTTACTCTGCATTGATTTCAATGAAAATATTGAATTGGTGACTTGGAAAATACAAACAGAAGTAAATTGAAGTTAACCATAAAGACCATAATATGTTCAGAATTGAAGCTGGGTAAAAAAAAGGTGGTGTTGCCCAAATGCACTTCAATTACATTAGTTAATCTCATTGGAGTCAGTAAGTGACTGCTATTGAGGGAGTGCTGTGTAGGTTTACAAGGTTAATTCTCGGGATGGCTGGACTGTCATATGCTGAGAGAATGGAGCAGCTGGGCTTGTATACTCTGGAGTTTAGAAGGATGAAAGGGGATCTTATTGAAACATATAAGATTATTAATGGTATAGACGGTGTTGGGGGAGTCCAGAACCAGGGGCCACAGTTTAAGAATAAGGGGTAAGCTCTTTAGAATGGAGATGAGGAAACACCTTTTCACACAGAGAGTTGTGAGTCTGTAGAATTTTCTGCCTCAGAGGGCGATGGAGGCCGGTTCTCTGGATACTTTCAAGAGAGAGGTAGATAGGGCTCTTAACTATAGCGGAGTTAGGGAATATGGGAACGGGGTACTCATTGGGGATGATCAGCCATAATCACATTGAATGGCGGTGCTGGCTCGAAGGACCGAATGGCATACCCTTGCACCTGTTTATTGTGACAAATTGAACTGCCATTGTTAAATATTTATTATATGAAAAAGTCAATGCTCATTGTACAAATTTCCATCAGCAGGAAATTATAATCAGCTCAATGAATATATTGTAAGAATATGCTATCACATTAATAAACTTGGAGACTTTAATCAACTTGGAGATCTGAAATTATTTTGAATTTTGGTGTTTATGCATTCACAATTCTCATGCGTTGTATGTGTAAAAGCAAGCAGAGGGTGACTGTGTCTGATGAAACTATGGTGTTTGTGCTGAAAACAAGAGAATCACATTATAGGAGCATTAAATACTGATGAATTCAGAGAGAATGGTTTTAATAGTAATATATCTCAAGTCCACGATGAAGAACGTGATGATGAGCCAGTGAAACATTGCATCTGAAGAAAACCTGTTGAGCAACAACATTGTTCTTCTGCTCAACATGTATTGTAGTTTCACCTCCTTCATTCACACTATTCGCTTGAGAAAGAAACCATGCAAACAAGCAAACATAAAATGATTTATTTAAGGCTAGATAGCTTGATTCTCTTCAGACATGACTCATTAAAGCTCTGTTCAATCCGATGAAATGCCATATTATGCAAAATAATTTGTAGGTCCCTTTTGACATAGAGTTAACTGATTTTAATTCAAGTGGTAATTTAGCCTAGACTAAATTTAATATGTGTAATAGTCTCGATAGGCTGCTTAAGATTGTTTTGTTTTTATGAAAAAATGCTCAAACAATGAACTTTATTTCAAATCTTAATTTACATACGTGCAAAAATATATATTTAGTTTATTTACGCTTATATAAGCTATCACGGAAGTGAAAAGCAAAATAATGCAAATGGATTCAAAGGTGAGGATAAGGTCAAAATGATATATACTCTGAATGAATTACATTTTTAAATATTCATTTGATCAACATGTTCTTCCTACACAAATATAACCTAGAAGCTGTCAACGATTGGAATATACATGATATGACAAGCTCAGAACAAATAAATTCACAGGGATGATTGGTATTTCTGAGTGTATTAATATAAAAGGGATTTTCAAAGCACTTATAATTATAATGAGTGAAATAGTGGTTGTATTTTAGTGCTCATTATTCAAAGTTGAATTGAAAATATATGCAGCAAATTACAGCAGTAATGACGAATCCAAGAGTCAAGAGTGTTCTATTGTCATATGTCCCAGATAGGACAATGAAATTCTCACTTGCTGCAGCATAACAGAATATGTAAACATAGTACATAACGGGAGAAAAATAGTTTAGTGTGTGTATATATATATATATATATATATACACATGCACACGTGCTCAATAAATAGACAAATATAGTGCAATAATAATAATAGTCTGTTGTAGTTCAGAGCTTATTTGTTGTGTTTAATAGCCTGATGGCTGTTGGGAAGAAGCTGTTCCTGAACCTGGATGTTACAGTTTTCAAGCTCGTGTACCTTCTTCCCGATGGCAATGGTGAAATGAGTGTGTGGCGAAGATCGTGTGAGTCTTTGATGATGTTGGCTGCCTTTTTGAGGCAGCGACTTCGATAGATCCATTTGATGGTGGGGAGGTCAGAGCCGGTGATGGACTGGGCAGTGGTCACAACTTTTTGCAGTCTTTTCCGCTCCTGGACGTTCAAGTTGTCGAAGCAGGCCACGATGCAACCAGCCAGTATGCTCTCTACTCTGCACCTGTAGATGATCAAGAGAATCCTCTTTGATATATCGAATCTCCGTAATCTTCTCAGGAAGTAGAGGCACTGACGTGCCTTCTTTATAATTACATCAGTGTGCTGGGACCAGGAAAGATCTTCAGAAGTATGCACGCCCAGGAATTTGAAGTTTTTTCCCCTCTTCACCATCGTCCCATTGATATAAACAGGATTGTGGGTCCTTATCCTTCCCCATCCAAAGTCCACAATCAGTTCCTTGGTTTTACTGATGTTGAGAGCCAGGTTGTTGTGCTGACACCATTTTGTGTAAAATAATAATTAGGAGGAAATCTGAGGAGATATAGTACTTAGTAAACTGCAATCAGTATATTAATATTCACATAACAATATGGGCGAAAGCGCCACTGTAGTGTTATCATGTAATGTCCTCATTAAAAAAATGTCAAACTCTTTCCAGCCAGTTATATCTATCTTCTATATATATCTATCTATACATAACTCTGATCTTATTATCTTCCGGTTTGTGCGGTCTTTCTATTTGCGCAAAAACGGTTCGCGATAGCGCTACGATTTTCGCCAATTCGCTCACCGTTCTTATGTGCTGCGAGTGCACCAAGTTTCGTTCCGATCGGTTGAATGTCATAAAAGTTAGCGAGGTTTAAAAAATCTCCTGCCATTCAGCGTCGCGCGGATTAGTCTCTTCCCCTGTTACTCACCTGGACGGTCCACCCGTTCCTGCGCCATCGCATCTTTACTGGAGCTGAGGTTGGCCAACGGAAGTTTCCAACCGGACACAGTTTTCGGAGGGACCCGAAGCAGCCCAGCCCCAAGCAGCCTAGCCCAGCCCCAAGCAGCCCAGCATCGGAGACCCGACCCAGTCCAGTGTCAGAGACCCAGCCCAGCCCAGCCCAGAGTCGGTGACCCAGTCCAGCCCAGCGAGGGAGACCCAGCCGAGCTCAGTGTTGGAGACCCAGCCCATTCCTTCAGAGTGCTGCCCACGGAGTGTTTAGATAATTCTCCAGCTCTGCCCTAACTCACTGCTTTAAGTTACATTGTTTTTCTCTTTCTTTGTTCACAGAGTTAGGGATCTCATTTGCTGATTTAACATCTTACTTGCGTCTGTGTCTTGCCCGTTTCCAAAATGTGTCATATGCATTGTTAGTCCCTGTTCTTCTACATGGTTTAAAATAGTACTCTTCAGTTCATGCTGCATTTCAATATTATTTTTGCCAGAACACATTACTTCTGTATTATTGTTTACCTGGCATATGTCTGCCTGCCACATCCACCTGAAATGTCTTCTTTATTTGATACATTCCTGAAGTCGTTGTGTGTGAACATTCAAATTGTGCCCTGTCTATTAATTCTTCATGTGCACCCCAATGCAAATGGGTCCTTGACTTCCTAACCATCAGACCCCAATCAGTGAAGATAGGTGACAAATCATCCTGCACGATAATCCTCAACGCTGGTGCTCTGTAATGATGCATTCTCAGTCCCCTACTGTACTTCTTACACACTCATGATTGTGCAGCCTAATACCAATCTAACTCAATTTACAAGTTCACAGACGACACAGCGTAGTGGGCCAGATATCAAATAATGACGAGACGGAGTACAGAAAGGAGATTGAGAACCTTGAAACATGGTGCCAAGACAACAACAGCTCCCTCAATGTCAGCAAGACAAAGGAGATGGTGATTGAATTGAAGAAGTGAAGCAGTACACATAGTATACATTGATGGCACCGAGGTCGATATGGTCAAAAACTTCAAGTTCCTATGAATAAATGTCACCAACAATTTGTCCTGGACCTGCTTCATTGAAGCTATGGCCAAGAAAGCACAACAACTAGTTCCTTAGAAGGCTTAGGAAGTTTGTCATGTCCCCAACAACCCTCACCTGTCTGTCTGTCCTATTCTTCATTGTTGTTTTAATAGTATGTGTTAAATGTATGTTTTAGTGTTCTTTACCTTGTTTTATATGGGGGGAGGGGGGTGGTTGGGGGATACTTTTTTTAATCTCTTACCTCAATGGAGATGCAATTTTATATCATTGAGCTTTAACATCATTGAGCTTTAACAAGCAACTTTAACATCATTGAGCTCGCGGTCTCTGGTTAGAGACCGACCGGGGGCTCCAAGTTGTAGGAGCTTCGACTCCTCCAACGTGGAAGCTTTGATCGCTCCGACATGGGAGCTTCGATCGCCCTGACGCGGGAACTTCGATCGCCCCAACGTATTCGACTGCCCCAACCATGGGAGAATAAAGAGGAAGAAGCTTGGACTTTATTGCCTTCCATCACAGTGAGGAATGTGGGGAATCCACTTTAGTGGATGTTTATTTTAACTTTTATGTAGTTGTGTGCCTTGTTGCTTTTTTTTGTATGGCTGTATGGTATTTCGCATATCACTGTACCTTAATTGGTACACGTGACAATAAAAGACATTTGAAATCTTTGAAAAACAGTTTTGGTCCTTTGGGTATGCAACTCTATTTCTTCCAATTGCTACTAGACAGTTTTTCTTTTTGATTCTGCACTTTCCTATGAATAATATTTTGTACTAAGTTTATTTTGTGGTATGTTGACAAATATGTACATCGCATATCTGTCCTATACTGATCATCTGCCCTCTTACTTTATTAGGTTTCCAGTGGTATTGGAAGCTTCAATAGAGCTAATGCTATCACAAACCATAGAATGTGACAAAAAAACTGCAAATTCAAAATTATATTTCACTAAGGCCTATACTTATTGCAGCCGATCATCAATACAATCTGCTGAGTTGAAAGAATACACTTATTTTAGCTGCTTGCCTGTATAGTTTCTGAAGTGCCACTCAGATGCATTTTCTTTCACCTGGGGTCCAGTACAATTCTTGTACATTCATCAATGGTTCCTGGAAAATGCCGTTGAAACAGTGTCACGCTGTCCCATTTCAGATAAAAGGTATTTTTGTTCACTGGTGGCCAATAGCTCTAGTTGAGGTTTGTAGGCGTATTGCTTAAGTGGCAAAATACAGTAAGCCATTTTTATTTTATTTGGATTGTAATGTACATATTCATGTATATGTTAATGAGTTGGTGTTCAATATAAACAGGGAATGTTGGGTAATAAATCTCTCTCTTGTGATCCAGGCCACCTACGTGTAAGTTGTTATTCATTCTGCCATCCGGAATATAACAAAATTGGCAATGAGGATGGGATAGAGTTTGTGAACTCATCCTTGAAATACAGTGCAGGACTGTTTTGCAACATGTTGTATTGTTTAACATTTTAAACAGTAAATATGGAGTTGTGTTGCTGTTGTTTGCAAGCTGGACACGATAGGCCTCAGATCCGTCTATGCAGGGGACTGTAGTTTAAAACAGCTGCTGGACAAATTGTCGAGAGTTTGTCAGGCCATCTCTGTGGTGTGCCTACGTGGCAAGATGCTGTCCTTGGGATTGTATAAGATTTTTTTTTTTGTCGAGTTCTTCAAGCTGTATAGCCTTTGTACAGCTATGTTTTAGGTGAATTGTTACACCAGAACAAACAGGAAATCGGGGTTTTTGAACGGACTTAAAAAATAAAAAAAAAGAGGACTTCCGGTGGCGCTATGCAGGGCTAGAGACCAGCGCCAGCTAGCTCCATGAAAAAATCGCTAAAAACGGGGAGAAAAACGGACCTACCTGCTGTTACTGCACCGGCCGCCTGCAACGCGTGAGTGACGTCATCAGGCGCGTGACTCCGGTATGTCTATGCAACATACCCCCCCCCCCCAAGCAACTGAAACGGACTGCCAGGCCAAAACAGGCACCGGAAGAAGTAGGCTCGACTGAAGCCTCGGGCTCAGGTACAACGTCGTCCCAGGAAGATGTTTTGAGGAAACCAAAGCCTAAAAAAATCTTAGATAGAAGATCTTCGGATTTTTCTAACTCAGGAACTTAAAAATATAAAGGAAGAACTGAAGAGAGTGAATTTTAAAGAAGAACTTCAAATTTTCAAGGAAGAGTTTAAGGAGGAAATGAAGGAAGAAATCAACTCCACCGTCCTTGAATTATCCAAAAAATGGAAGAAAGAAACAAAAGAAAAGATGGAACAGCAAATTATGGAGATTGATGCGGAGATGCATGTCAAAATCAACTCGGTGGAGTCCAGCTTTAATGATAGGTTGGAGCCTGTCGAGAAAGCACTGAATCAACAGACTATAGCAATAACCAATTTAGAGGAGATTGCTTCAACAAGTGCTGAAACAACAAAGCAGCTTATCAGAGAAAACCAACGCTTTTCAGAACTACTGAGCAAAATAACTGAAAAATGCACTGAACTGGAAGGACGTCAGAGGCATCAGAACTTAAGAATCGTCGGCATTCAAGAAGGGAGAGAGGGGAAACGAGACCCCCGCGAATTCACTGCAGACTTATTGCAAAAAGTCTTAAACCTGGATCAAAAGCCTCTGCTAGCTCGAGCACACAGAGTGATGAGACGTCGCCCACGGGCGGATGCCCCACCAAGACAAATGATAGTAAAGGTGCAATGTGACCATGTACTGGAGGAGATGATGAAAAAAATTGTTCGTACCAGGAATCTGATATACGATGGAGATAAGATCGGTATCTACCGAGATTATCCTGTGGAGGTCTCCAGGAAGAGAGCGCTGTTTAAAGAGACAAAAAGAATACTTAAGGATGTGAAAGATCTGAAGTATGGTTTGATGTACCCGGCTACATTAAGAGTTACCTACAATAAGAATGAACATATCTTTACCAACCCTAAGGATGCATTGGAGTTCGCCCAGAAGATCAAGAACCTGCCTGATGACTGAATATTAACTACAAAACACCTGACGTCAACGAACAATGTAACTTTGTAAGATCGGATGGGATTTAAGCTGTAATACCTAAGGACAATCGAAATTGGATAAGGATGCTGAATAAGGCCTTTCCCATGGACATGTTACACTCATAGTTACTATTAACATTAATAAATAACAAATACTAATTATAACTGCGTGGTACTATTAAGAATTATTACTAATGGTTACTAATTACTTATAATTGAATTACTTAAAATTAGCTAAATGGTAATTATGAGTACGGTTGGATTTAAAGCTTGATTTCACTTTTCTTTCCTTTTTTTATTTACATATATATTTTACTAATGGAATTTGAATACTTTGGAACCTAAAATGTTTCCCACCCCCCCGGTAAAATATCGCTATGGAAATGTCAACTTAAAGAGAGCATGGAGCTAGGTAAGTTTTTTTTTCATCGGCTACGGAAGTCGGTAGATGGCTAGCCATGTTAGTATGGCTATCACTAACTGCACTACTCATAGATGTAGTTTTTTCTCTTTTTTTTCACTTTGCTAAGCACTTAATCTATCACTTTTTAAATATAATACTTTATTATAATTTTAAGTTTGAATGTAGTCATAAGTTTTATCAAAGGAGATATATCCGCGAGAAAGACCAACGAGACTTAAAATTCATCTATCTGATGTTCGGGTGTAATGTCGGGCTTATTGAGCTGAGCCATCTGCTCTTTTATAGACCTCCCTAAACAAAAGATTCAAGATTCAAATATGAAGATTGGGGGTGAAGAAATAACATTTTGTAGTTGGAACGTTAAGGGTATTAACGAACCAATCAAGAGAGGTAAAGTATTAGCACATTTAAAAGCACTTAAAACAGATGTAATATTCCTTCAAGAAACTCGCCTAAAAAAGGATGCAGAACATAGATTGAAAGCTAAATGGATTGATAAAGCGTATCATTCCTCATTCACACATAAATCCAGAGGTGTTGCAATACTAATCCGTAAAGGGATACCTTTTAAACATATGTCAACTATAACAGACAGTGATGGTAGATATATTGTATTAATAGGTAAATTATATGCACAAAAATTGACTAAATTTTGATAGTCCCTTGTTTTTTAAGAAAATATTTAGTACAATTCCGGAATTAACACAACACAATTTAATAATCGGAGGAGACTTAAATTGTACATTAGATCCCTATTTAGATAGATCATCAAGACACCGGAAAACAAAATCGCAGTCCAGTGACTTATTAAATGCATATATAGATACTAGTAATATCAAAGATGTTTGGAGAATAGAAAACCCAACTGGACGAGAATATTCATTTTATTCACCGGTACATAAAACATATTCAAGAATAGATTATTTTTTGGTGGACTCTTAGCTTATTCCATTTACTTATAACTCAAAATATCACAATATTATAATCTCGGACCATGCCCCCTTAACATTTATGATTAAATTAAATGGAAGGACGGAGAAACAGTTACAATGGAGACTCAACCCACAGATTTTAAAGGAAAAAGCATCTCAGGAATATCTTACTAAACAGATTAATATGTTCTTTGAAATCAATGAAAACCCTGAAACATCTGCCTCCCTCCAATGGGAAACATTTAAAGCATTTACTCGAGGAGCGATGATCTCCTCCCAAGCATTTCATAATAAAAAGAATCGGGTGAAACAACAGGCATTGGAAAGGGAAATAAAACAATTAGACACAAAGAATGCGGCTACACCAACCATGATAAAACACAATAAAATTGCAGCATTGAAATATAAATAAAATAAAATATATTCAGACCAATTTGTAAAATTTTACCAATATACTAAACAATTACATTTTGAATTTGGAGATAAACCTCAAAAATTATTGGCTCGTCAATTACGGAAACTGGACGTGGAAAAAACAATTCATAGGAGTACAACCTAAGGATATTAATGAGAGATTTCTGCAATATTATCAAAACCTTTACTCTGCTAAAACGACAGATCACCGGACAGGAATAGAAGCATTCCTACAAAAATGCAATCTTAAAGGGTTAGATTTGAAAGATAGAGAATTATTAGACACTGAAATAACAGTAAAAGAAATTGAAGAGTCTATCAGATCTCTAAAAAACGGTAAATCCCCGGGACTAGACGGCATTGGCTCGGAATTCTATAAAACATTCTATAACCTGATTGTTCCGTGTTTAAAGACACTGTACGAACATTTCTAAACCCAACAGAAATTACCAGAAACGCTAAATGAATCTATAATGACACTTATACCAAAAATAGATAAGGACCTGGATGATCCATGATCATATAGAGCTATAGCTCTTCTAAATACTGATAAAAAAATATTAACTAAAATCCTAGCACAAAGATTAAGCACAGTGATTAATAAATTAATACTCCCGGATCAAACAGGATTTATACCAAAACGGTATTCTTCATATAACCTGAGATGATTATTCAATATTATATGCTGAAAAAGAAGTACTAACAAAGATCTAGCAATTATTTTGTTAGATGTTGAGAAAGCTTTCGACCAGGTGGAATGGCCCTATTTATTTTCGGTTATGAAAATGTTTCAATTGGGCGAGAAGTTTAGCACATGGGTAAAACTTTTATATACTAACCCAACAGCTAGAATATCAACAAATCAAATGTTATCAGCTAAATGTAACTTATCTAGAGGCTGTAGACAATGATGGATAAGGGTTTTTTACAATGGAAAAATCACGGAATTACAAAGATGGGTGATCTCAATAGGAAAGGTACATTCTTCTCATTTCAGGAACTACAACAAATTTATGGGCTTCACTCAAAAGACTACTTTAGATATCTACAAATTAGAGACTATGCTAAATCAAATACACAGGACTATAGAAATAGAATTCAGAAATTCTTGATGAATGTTTGAATAAACACCCTAACACAGAAAAATTGATATCTTATATTTATAATATTCTATTAGATAATGATGCACCCATGACGGAAATATATAGGCAATCATGGGAAAATGAACTAGGCCAAACAATAAGGCCAGAAATATGGGACGAAAGCTTACAACATATACATCAATGTTCGTTAAATGCTAGACATTCTTTAATACAATTTAAAGTATTACATATTGTTTAATACAAACAATATTAATCATGTATGACTACAACAAACAAAATGCTTTTTATTATGTATTTCTAATTAAAAAAATTATTAAAAAAAAGGAAAAAAAAGAGAGCGACATGATGGCAGCGTCCACGGGCTATATCGGAAACCTTGGCACTTTTGACAAGAGTAGAGAGCCATTCAGCTCCTATATGTAGAGAGTGAACATGTTTTTCACGGCAAACAACATAATGGAGATTAGTGGTGAAGGAGAGATAGTTACTGAAACAAATAAGGCTGCTTGCGAACGCATGAAAGTGATTCTGCTCACGGAGATCGGTCCTGAAATGTACGGCACACCCGTGAATCTCCTTACAGCCATAAAGGCAAAAGATGTGCCATTCGGTACCTGGACATGGCGTCGAAGGACGAGAAGCCGAAGCAAAGAAGTGGAAGCCAAATAGCCAAAGAGAAACAAAGGGTGGGACGCCTAAGTCGCTAATGAACCGAAAGGCTGCGTCGCCTAAAAACAAACTCACCGAATGCTGCTCAACAGAAAAGTCAAATAATGGACATGACGTTGCTGGGGGGCGGGACTTATCAATGATTGGTACAGACCCCCGCGTCCATCACATGACTGGCCGGTGGAGAAGGGAGGGTGGGGGCCATTTTCTCACACAAGCCATAGGTGACTGGGCACTCTGAACCTGAGCACCAAGTTGTAAGCGGCCGCAGGTGCGCATCCCTCGGGACAGCCCCCACTCTCTCACCGCCAGTGCCACGCTCCGCCTCATCTCCCCCATGTGGCTGCACTGTGACGGGCTGTGGGTCGGGTGGAGCGGGGATGCGGGACAGGCTGGTTCCTCCGCACACCCAGAGTCACTGACCGTGGTGCACCGCCATCGAACCCCAACCCCCACACCAAGGTGATTTCTCCCCCTCTGACCCCCGGACCCTGACACCCACACCGGGTGATTCACCCCACCTCGGCCGCGGGGACAGACGGGCATAGTAAATTGCTTTTAAAACACAGGGGGGGACACACATTCCCTGGCGGGCCAATGACAAGTGTGAATGACAACAAACAATTTAACTCCTCCCACTTTAGTTAGGACGGGGAAATAATCCCACCACGTAATTAACCAGGTTCCCGAATGTAAGAACTATTTATACATGTAACATTTTTGTTTTTAAACCTGCAAAAATCATAGAGCGGATTGACGTCTGACTACACATGCGGAGCGGCTGTGGAAGTTGAGAAAACTGGCACTGACAGCGGTCCATGTGAAAGGACAGCACCTTCCAACAATGAAGGCAATATGAAACCAGCTGCCGCAAACCCTTCCCACAGGGCGGGGCATTAACTCGGCATTAAAAATCAAAAAAGGCATTGATTTAAAAACAAAAATGTTACATGTATAAATAGTTCTTACATTCTGGAACCTGGTTAATTAAGTGGTGGGATTATTTCCCTGTCCTAACTATGCCTTTGCTATAGCCGGTGGTCACATCCATTCCATCCCACCCTCGCAAAGATGTGGGATTTCATTAAGAGCACACTTGGTTGAATTGATGCAAGCGGCATGTAAATCGTCTCTCCCATGCGAGCAATACATGAAGCCGATGAAATGAGACAAGTTGTCCTTCAACTTTAGGCTGTGCACGCCACGCGAAAGAAGAAGAAGAAGATGAAATGAGACAACTGTCACACCAAAGACAGACACAAAATGCTGGAGTGATTCAGTGGGACAGGCAGCATCTCTGGAGAGAAGGAATGGGTGGCGTTTCGGGTTGAGACTCTTCAGACTCAGTCTTCAGGTCTGAAGAATGGTCTCGGCACGAAACACCATCCATTCCTTCTCTCCAGAGATGCTGCCTGTTCCGCTGAGTTACTCCAGCTTTTTGTGTCCATCTTCGGTTAAAACAGTTGGTGTTTTGTGCGTGGGCGTTTGTGTGCGTCCCGCAGGCAACCAGACGGTAATAAATAAAACATGCTTCTTGTTGTCAAGGGGGGGGGGAGTGGGAGGAGATAAAATTGTTCATTGCCATGCACACCTGTCATCGGCTCACCAGGGAATGTGTGTGTGTGTCCATGTTTTAAAAGCGATTTACTATGCCCCGAGCCATCTGTCCCCACAGCAGGGGTGGGGGTGAATCACCCGGTGTTGGTGTCAGGGACCGGGGGTCAGAGGGGGGGCAGGAAATCACTCTGGTGTAGGGGTTGGGGTCCGATGGTGGTGCATCGCAGTCAGTGATTCTGGGTGGGCAGAGGGACCAGCCTGTCCCACACCTCCGCTCCACCCTACCCACAGCCCGTCACAGTGCGGCCACACGGGGGGAGACGAGGCGGAGAGCGGCCGTGGCCGTGGTAGAGTGGGGGCTGTCCCGAGGGATGCACACCTTCGGCCGCTTACAACTTGGTGCTTGGGTTCAGAGTGCCCAATCACCTATGGCTTGTGTGGGAAAATGACTCCTCCCCCCCCCCCCCCCCCCCCCCCAATCTCCACCGGCCAGTGATGTGATGGACGCGGGGGTCTGGACCAATCACTGAGAAGTCCTACCTCCCGGAAACGTCATGTCCATTATTGAGCGGCATTCGGTTTGTTGGTTTGTAGGCAATGCAGCCTTTCAGGTAGGTGACGTTTCGGCAGCGCGGCCATTCGGTGAGTTTGCTTTTATGAGTACATCGTTGCCTTGAAAAACGTAACTTTGCACTGTAACTTTGAAACCTTTCTCGGACGCGCTCTACGCAACAGCTCTGTCTGTGGTCTAGTGAATGAACAAATTCAGTCCAAACTCATGAACACTTCAGATCTTACATTCGAGAAAGCATGCAAAATTGCTACCACAATGGAGATGGCGTCAAAGATTGCTCGTGAGTTTCGTCCACCACAGACTGCAGTGGCCGTTTACAGTAACAAGGCAGTTCCTATGGCTAAACCAAGAGGCGCTAAGCCAAAACCAAGATAGCGCGGGGAGCCGTGTTCAGCCAGTTGTTAGCGTTGTAATGGTAATCGCTCATCCCAATTTTGTCATTTCAAATGGCCAAGTGCTATAGCTGCCAGAAGAAAGGCCATATCGCCTCAGCATGCCGGGCCAAGCTTAAAACAGGAAACCAGCAATATGCAGGAATCAAGCAACAACACCAGAGTGGAGTTCACAACTTGGAGATGAACCCAGATGGAAATGAACTTGGGTTGTACACCATTTATGCAACCAACATCGATAAGCCTGCAACCAGCCAAGGCAAGGACTTACGAACTAAACTAAATAAATGAACAGTTAATCGATATGTGTATTGACACGACAGCAGATTGTTCAGTCACAAGCAGCGATCTGTATGAACAAAGTTCCCACCGATACCATTGTTTGAGAGTAAGGTCAAGCTGAGAACCTACTCGGGTGAAGTTTTGGAGGCATGCGGACAAATGAACTGTAAAGTTCAGCATAATGGTCAGTCAGTAACACTGCCCATCATAGTTGCCAGCTACAGAAATAAACCAACCCTCCTTGGAAAGGATTGGCTGAGTAGAATAGAGTTAGACTGGAAGAACATTTTCAGCGTTGATTTGTCCAAATCACGTTTTGAAAACATCATAAGCAAACATGCAAACATTTTTGCTGACAGTTACAAGGGAATAACACGGTACTCTGCACACATTCGACTTAAGCAAGATGTGACACCTGTGTATTGTCGGCCAAGACCTGTACCATATGCACTAAAGCAACAAGTGGAGGAAGAAGTCGACAGGTTAGAACGGAATGGATTACTCATGAAGACAGACCAGAGTAACTGGGCAACGCCAATTGTGGCCGTACCCAAGGCCGACAAAACTGTTCGACTATGTGGTGATTACAAAGTCATAATCAACCAAGCCATTGATGACGAACAATATCTTTACCAACCTTGCAAGATCTGTACGTAGAACGTAGCGGAGCAAGAGTCTTCACTAAACTGGATTTGTCTTGCGCTTACGCCCAACTCAATGTCGACAAGGAAAATCAGCAGTACTTGACTATCAACACACATAAGGGCTTGTATTCATATACGAAGCTGCCATATGGTGTGAAATTCTCCCCGAAAATGTTTCAGTCTATCATGGACAAAATGTTACAAGGCATTCTGCACTGTGTGTGCAACCAGGGACCTACTGATATTCACAGAGGGCATGATAGAACATCTGGAAATCCTTGAGCAAGTTCTTACACGACTGAACTGCCACAACGTCAAACTGCGCCAAAGTAAATATGCATTTAGGCAGTCAGAGGTGGTCTACCTTGGACTCAAAGTATATGCCAACAGACTTCGCCCTGCGAAGTCGAAAGTTGAAGCAATAGTGAATGCTCCAAAACCCAACAATGTGTCAGAGCTACGATCATTCCTTAGGATTGTGCAGTTCTATGCACTATTCGTTCCAGATTTAGCAACTGTGCTAAAGCCACTAAATCATCTGCTACAAAAAGATATGAAATGGACGTGGGGAAAGGAACAGCAACGTGCATATGACATCTGCAAGGAAAACTTGACAAGTGACAAACTCGTTCACTACCATACGACACGCGAGATGAAACTTGCTTGTGATGCTTCAAGTTATGGTGTATTTGCAGTGATCTACCACGTAATGAATGATGGACAGGAAAAGCCTATTGCTTTTGCATCCCGCACCCTATCACCGAGTGAACGCAATTATGCACAGATAGAAAAGGAAGCATTCAGCATCGTGTTCGGAATCAAGAAATTCCATCAATTTCTTCTCGGCAGACCATTCACCCTAGTGACTGATTACAAGCCACTACTAGTGATACTTGGTCCTAAGTGAGCTATACCTTCCATGGCGGCAACAAGTATGCAGCGCTGGGCAATTTTACTGTCCCAGCTTGACTACAAGGTTGAGTACTGAAGCTCCAAGTGCAACGCAGTTGCAGATGCGTTGTCCCGGTTGCCCATGAGAACTCTGACGTGGGAAGTGAGAACTCAATCTACACATTGCAAGTTGTAGATGAAGACTTTCCAGTGACTGCAACAGAAATTGCAGCAGAAACCGTGAAAGCCACTGTGCTGAAGTGGGTCTATGAACAGACATTGAACGGTTGGACTGAAATCAGTTCTGAACTCGGAGCTGAAGCCTTTCCATAATCGAAGCCATGAATTATCATGTGAGCAGTGATGCATTAAGTGGGGTTACCGAGTGGTTGTACCAGAGTCTTTGAGATACAAAATTATGAATGAACTTCATGCCGAACATCCTGGCATAGTAAGCATGAAGTCAATTGCCAGACGTTTTGTGTATTGGCCTGGTATTGACAGTGACATCGAGTCACTGGTGAGCAAATATAGCATCTGCCAAAATTGCCAGAGTAAACCACCAAAAACATCACTGCAACCCTGGTCATGGCCAATTAGACCTTTTCAGAGTGTTCATGTAGATTTTTGTGAAAAGGGTAATGATCATTTTCTGGTACGAGTAGATAGTCATTCCAAATGGATTAAGGTTAAGCATATGGGGTCAAGCACTACTACTGAGTGTACCATAGATGAGTTGAGATCCATTTTCGCATGCCATGGTTTACCGGAATAATTTATTTTTGATAACGGGCCTCAGTTTTGTTCAGAACGGTTCAAAGAGTTCATAGAAACATAGACATAGAAACATAGAAAATAGGTGCAGGAGTAGGCCATTCGACCCTTCGAGCCTGCACCACCATTCAATATGATCATGGCTGATCATCCAACTCAGTATCCTGTACCTGCCTTCTCTTCATACCCCCTGTTCCCTTTAACCACAAGGGCCACATCTAACTCCCTCTTAAATATAGCCAATGAACTGACCTTAACTACCTTCTGTGGCAGAGAATTCCACAGATTAACCACTCTTTGTGTAACAAATGATTTTCTCATCTCGGTCCTAAAAGACTTCCCCCTTATCTTTAAACTGTGACCCCTTGTTCTGGATTTCCCCGTCATCGGGAACAATCTTCCTGCATCTAGCCTGTCCAATGCCTTAAGAATTTTGTATCTATAAGATCCCCCCTCAATCATCTAAATTCCAGCGAGTACAAGCCAAGTCTATCCAGTCTTTCTTCATGTGGAAATCCTGCCATCCCAGGAATCAGTCTGGTGAACCTTCCCTGTACTCCCTCTATGGCAAGAATGTCTTTCCTCCGATTAGGAGACCAAAACAGTACGCAATACTCCAGGTGTGGCCTCACCAAGACCCTGTACAACTGCAGTAGAACCTCCCTGCTCTTGTACTCAAAACCTTTTGCTATGAATGCCAACATACCATTCGCTTTTTTCACTGCCTGCTGTACCTACATGCCTACTTTCAATGACTGGTGTACCATGACACCCAGGTCTCGTTGCATCTCCCCTTTTCCTAATCGACCACCGCAGCGGAATGGTGTAAAACACACACTTGTTCCTTCATACCATCCAGCCTCCAACGGGGCGGCGGAAAGGTGTGTTAGAGTTGTCAAAGATGCTCTCAAGAAACAGGTTTTGCAGGGTAGTTCAAAGCTCAGTACGAAACATCGTTTGGCTAGTTTCTTGCTGAAGTACAAAAACACACAACAACGGGTTACTCACCTGCAGAACTGTTGACGAAGAGAAGGCTAAGAATATGCCTAAGTCTAGTTCAACCCAATTTTGCCTTGAGATTTGAGCACAAACAGTTAAGTCAAAAACACCATTTTGACACCCACAAAAAGGAGAGGTACTTCAAGCCAGATGTGCAGGTTCGTGTTCTCAGTTCTCCCAACAGGTCCAGTCGAGACAAATGGGATGTTGGGAAAATAGTGGAAGTGTGTGGACCAAAAAGGTACTTAGTTGAAGTTGGAGATAGGATCAAAGGTATTCATGTTGATCAAATGATTCCAGCCAAAGATGAACCAAAAACTGAGCATGAAGTTCTAATCCCTGAGTTTTTATCTGAAAGTGAGTTGGAAGAGACCACTTTGATTGAAACACAAAGTTCAGTTCGTACAGACAAAGAAAATATTCTTCTGGTCAAAGTCAGGGTACTAAAACGGAGCGAAACAAGCCAACAGTTGAGTCAACACCAAAACCTGTTATACCTGTTACTGATAGATGATCAGGCAGGATCCGTAAACCAGTAGTCAGGTTAGGTTTGTAAGTTAAGTAACTCACTGTATAAGTAAAATGAAAATGTGTAGATATGTAAAATAAATATATTATGTTTATCATTTAAGATTTCATAAATACTGGTTTAAATCAAGTATCACAACAACAAAATTGTAACTGAGTACTTAGATTTAATACATAAAAAAGGAGAGCAGTGTAATGTATTCATACATATTCATGTACATGTAATTGAGTTGGTGTTCAATATAAGCAGGGAATGTTGGGTAATAAATCTCTCTCTTGTGATCCAGGCAACCAGCGTGTAAGTTGTTATTCATTCTGCCGTGTGGAAGATAACACATGATGAGAAAAAGAAATCTGTATCCAAGATGGATAATACAGCTCTTTATGGGAAAGGGTGCAGATTACCTTGCCATAATCATAATTATGTCTCACTATATCCTTCAAAGATTTATATTTCCTCCCTTCCAACTTATTGCATTCTGTCTCCAGGAAACTGAAATAAAGCTGTTGGTGAATGCAAGTTGATAGAGCCAGAAAAATGTCACTAGGATCTCTCTGTGCACTGCGTAGGTATGTTACAATACCTTCAGCAGTGCTGCAATTCTGCCACTGGCCGTGTGCGTGATTTTGGCGCCTTTGAAGGGGGGGCGGCGGGATTAAAATGCCGTTTTCTCCAGCCTGTCCGAGATATATTTTCTCGGGCTACTACTGATGCTGAAAAATCGTTCCGACTAACGTTCTCGGAAGTTTAAAAAAAAAACGCGGGACAATTTAATCGCTGGAGTAAAATAAAAAAGCTACTTCTAATGCCGTCAACGCCGATGACGGGACGGACCTCACGTAGGGGACAAAACATAAGGTAAGTCGTTTATTTTACATATAAACTTGCTTCTTAGGATGACTTTAATCCAAATTTCATTGGCGATAATGTGATTTTGGCCCCATATGAACCGGCAGTGTTTTTCTTGCTGATATGGGGTTCAAATTCACCGCAAACCGCAACGTTCCAATCGATCGCATTCCACAAAAACCCACCACAATATGATTTAAATGGCCATTAATTTACGGGAATTAAACATTAATTTCCTTCCATTTGGCCTATAAATTAATGACAATGAGATTTAAAAATCATGTTATATGGTGAATTCTTGTGTGAATGTTATTTGGACACGGGCTATTTAAAAATGTTAATCTTTTCTTAAGAAATGGATAGATGTTTAGATCTAGTAATTGAATTTTGTAATTAGCTACAATTAGGTAACTAACTAATTATATGCTTCCATTTCAGGTCATCCAAGTAAGATTGTTTCATATTTGTTTCAGAATGCTTCAATCTATAATAACTGAAAATGTATTTCAGTTCTCTTAAGTTTTAAGAAAGTTATGGGCTTTTGACTGTCCTCGATCACAGCTTTTGTGTTAAGTCAATAGAAAAGCAATAGGGCACAAGATGCTAATTTCCAAGTATGAAAATGGCCATCACTTTTTTAATACTGAAGATATGAAAGTGAATTGGGTGTCAAATTAATCTTCTTTGTATGCTTTATCTGATAGGATAAATTGCAGACTTGATTTTTTAAATCTCAAGATTTTGTAAGATTGCTACACTTAGTAATTTTTATTCCAGTCACGACCATACAGCATCTACTACACTGCTTGTTGCTTTACTGTATCATTAATGGGGTTTAATGTTTTGAATAGCTAGCATTTTGAGTTAGCTGATGCAGATTGAAACTCGTCTGCATTTGTAAAAGGTTGCTTCATGTTTATGGTTGGAATTGCAGCTCCGGTCCTAGAGCTTATTGGAAATCATGGCTGTTCACAGGACATGAATAGACTTCCTGATGTATGGCACAGCATTGAAACCTTGGGAATCGAAGTGGATAGGAGGTTGTCTTCAAACAGTTCTCTGGGCAACCATTAAATTGACAAAAGGAGAAGAGCAACTCAGAAAAATGTTATTCAAGCTCCAGGAGCATGAATGCAATGCAGGGAAAGTCTTGATCATTTCACCTGTACATCCAAGGACAGTGAATACATCGTCAGTGCCTGTCTCACTCAACTCATCACTGTCTATATCTCTCGTTTCCCTTATCCCATACCAGTCTGAAGAAGGGTCTCGACCCGAAACTTCTCTCCAGTGATGCTGCCTTGTCCCGCTGAGTTACTCCAGCTTTTTGTGTCTATCTGCTCAAGATAATGTTCTCCAATTACGCATACAGTAGGAAATGCCTAAACCCAACTTGATATGCCTCTCCGTGACCTTATACACTGACCACCCTATCAAACTGTATGGACAACGACGGCACCAGGATAGTCATGGTTGACTGAACTCACATGAAAAGGCTTTTTTACAGTCAATGAGGATGGTGAGGAGAAGGTCCAGGTCCTTGTGAGGGTGCAGTCTCTCATCGTCAGTTGCAAGTGTGGGGGTTAATTTGTGGCGGGTGAGGTGGCACTGGCGGTCTCAAGCTTGTCTCAGCAGCTCAGTGTTGCTCCAAGGGGAAGAGCTGGCAGTCTTAGGCTGGTCCCAGTGGTTCAGTCTTGCTCCCTGTGTCGGAGCTCCGTTCCTCATCATCCCTGGTCAGATGAGGAGGAGCTAGCAATTTCAGTTTTCCCTCGTCTGTAAAGGGAAGCACAGCTAGTAGGAAAGCATCCTACTTTCTCTCAGGCTAGCTGGAACTGCCTTGGTTTTGGGGAGTATGGTTGATGATTAAAGAGTAAACTCCTAGGATGCACTATGTGGTGGCAGAAAGCTCCCTGGATGCACTGCATGGCGGCAGAAGGCACTCGGGATAGGCCATGGTGACCTTGCTAAAGGAAATATGCCTTTAAGCTGCATGTTGCTATGACAAGGAATTGAATACGGAGACGTGGGGATGCTCTGGCTTTATTCCTGGAGCATAGGAATCTGCGAATAATCTTATGAATGTGTACATTTTCCCAAGCTTGGGGAATCAAGAACTAGAGGGACTAGGTTCAAGGTAATGGGGAGATATTTAATAGGAAAGTGAGAGACAACTTTGCACACAGAGGGTAGTAGGTATACGGTAGATACAATAGCAACATTTAAAAAAACATGTGGTCAAGTACAAGGATAGGAAAGATTTGGAGGGATATCAGTCATATGCGAGCAAATCGGACTAATGTAAATGGGCATCTTGTTGGCATGGACAAGTTGAGCTGAAGGGCCTGATTTTGTGCCATGTGACTGTCAAAGAAACAAGAAAGGAAAGTCATAGAATTAATGTATACATCAATAAATCGGAAAAAGATAGAATGATTGGAAAATGTGATTTGGATTGGTATTTGGATAGTAAATTGGTATTAAATTTGCAGATGACACCATATTGACATATTGGACAGAGGGGAAGTATATCTATGTTTAAAACAGGATCTAGATCAGTTGGGAAGGTGGACCAATAAGTGACAAATGGAATTGAACTCTAACAAGTATAAGGTATTGCACTTTGGTATGTATGTGGCAGGACTTGCACAGTAAACAATAGAGCCCTAGAGAGTGTTGTAGAACAGAGAATCTGAGAATGCAGGTGTATGGTTCTCTGAAAGTGTGTGGTGAAGAAGACATTTGGCATGCTTGCCTTCAGTACTAAAGTTTGAACATCATGATTTAGCTGTATCAGTTGTTGATGAGAACACACATGGAATACTGTGTGGGGTTCATGTCATCCAGCTATGGGAAGGATATTATTAAGTTGGCAAGGGTACACAATAGATTCACAAGGATGTTACTCAGACTTGTGGTTTTGAGTTATTGGAAGAGGTTGGACAGGCTGGGAGTTTTGTTCTTTGGAGTATAGGAAACTGAGCGGTGACCTTTCTGAATTATGGAAAATCATGAGGGGCACGGATAAAGTGAACACTGACAGTATTTTTCTCAAGGTAGAGGCTTTTAAAACTAGACGGCATAGGCTTAATATATGTGGTTTTCCTCACATTGTAAATGAGAACCCACAGATAAATAGTTATGTATGTCCAGGTCTGGGTGGTATAGGACTTGAAGACCAGCAATAGCTGCACTTGGGGAGATCGAGGTTGAGACTTTGGAGAATTGCTGACATTGATTTTAATGGGCCAATGGTGAGGAGTAAAGAACACTGATCTTGGCAGAAGGCACTGGCAGTCAGAGGTGATGCTTTGCCCTTAATTAATTCAAACTTATTCTGTCTTTGCATCAGTATCAGTCATGAAAGTAAATTACAGACATGTTCAAAGCTTTGGAACTGTACTAATGATGCAAATAATGAGTGTTCTTAAAAGTCTCTGGAACTGTATTCATAAAAAAGAAAGTATTCTTTGGTGCCATTAAACAGAAATTCTCCCTTAAACCTGACGGTCATATAGCATGGAAACAAGCCCTTTGGCCCAACTTTCCCACACTGACCAAGATGCCCCATCTATACTAGTCCCCCTTGCCCGCATTTGGCCCATATCCCTCTAAACCGTTTATATCCATGTATTCATCCAAATGTCTTTTAAATATTGTTAAATACTTGCCACAACTACTTCCTCAGGCAACTCATTCCATATAGCCACCACTATGCATAAAGGTTTCCCCTCAGGTTTCTATTAAATCTTTCCCTTCTTACCTGAAACCTATGGTCTTGAACCTCTTACTCTGGGTAAAAGACTGTGCATTCACCCTATCTATTCTCCTCATGAATTTAATCAATAAGATCTCTTACTCCTGCTCTCGAGGGAATAAAGTCATAGCCTGCCCAACCTCTCCCTACAACTCAGGTCTTCAAGTCCTGGCAATGTCCTCGTAAATCTTCTCTGCACTCTTTCCAGCTTAACCTCATACTTCATATAGCAGGGTGACCAAAACTGAACACAATAGTCCAAATGCGACCTCACCAACATCTTGTACAGCTGTATCTTAATGGTGAACATAACTTACAAAAGGTCAGCTGATTTCAGAATGAACGTTTTTAGTCTTTCTGTACAGCATATGCAGTCTACAATATCCTGTTTCAGATACACTTAATAAATACCTGATCCAGGTTATGTCTTGTTAATAGTGATCTCTGAATGTTGCTGGAGGGGTAATGAGCATTAATATTTGAGGTAATGGTGACATTTTTACTTGATGTTTCTACTGGTCACTTATACTACAATGTTCATTTGAAACATCATTACAACTCCTTAAAGTGCCAAGATCGATACTCTTGCACGTGGACTGCTTTCTATGTAGAGAGAGCAAGTGAGCTGGTGGAGAGTAATCTGTATATTCACAAGGCACGTTATGACAGCAAGACCACATTTCTCATGATGCATTATGAGACAACAAAGCACAGGAGCCTGCCTGGAAAGTTCAATGGGGCACTTCTTGAGTAGTACAGAAAATATAGTTGCAACATATACCCCAATGGCAATGTCCTCTCTGTTGCATGTGACCTCATGGCTAAATTGATATATTACTTTCTAGCATTTCCAGTAGCCTGCACAAAAGTGAATTCCTTTGACACAGAGGATAGTCATTATAATCTATTGTCCATACATTGATATTGTGGATTCAGAGTGCTGCCTGAAAATGAAAGTAAAATGGTCCTCCAAAGACTTAGGATAGACCACAAGAGCATTGTGGAGACGGTCACATATCTGTGCATTCAAGGAACAACACCCATTCTCACTGATGTGTGATACCTATCATTCCCTGAGCCCTCAGGAGAGTTACAATCTGGGCAAATTCATGCGCCTATATAACCTGGTCCTTTTTGCTCAAGGAAGAATAGAGACCATCTGTAACATCCCAAATGCACTACAATGTGTGCATTTGGTGATGTTTGATAGGTATCATCCACTATTATTTGGAAAGTCAAACTGACACCGACTTTTGATTCAACAGTGCAGGCATGTGTGCAGGGCTTGAACTCGAACTGTAAGTCTGGCTTTCTGGAAAACCTTGCAGTCACTACCGTTCAGATTTGCTACAAAGCTCAGTGTGCTGAGTAGGTTCTGCTGCAAAAACTTGCAAGTAATTCACTATCCTTATAGTAGTAAACATGCATTTAGATGGACAAGAGCTGATTAGGGATAGTCAGCATGGTTTTGTACGTGGGACATCATTTCTCTCAAATCTGATTGCATTTATTTGAGGATGTGACCAAAAAGGTTGATAAGTGCAGAGCTGTAGATGTTGTATGGACTTCAGCAAAGCATTCAACAAGGTTCCACATGGTAGGTTAGATCGCATGGGATCCAAGGAGAGATACCTGAATGGACAGAAAATTGGCTTCATGAAAGAAGCAGAGTGTGATGTTGGATGGTTGCTTCTCGGACTGGAGGCCTGTGACTAGTGGTGTGCCTCAGGGTTCGGTGCTGGGCCCATTACTGTTTGTCATCTATGTCAATGATTTGGATGAGAAGATGGACAAGATGGCGGCGCCTTGTGGCAGCGGCGCCATGTGGCAGCGGCCTCTGTAGTCCGTCTATCTTTTTTTTCTTTTTTTCATTTTGTCCTGTTAGGTGTATGTTTGGTTCTAGTTTTATATTATTTTTAGCTGTGTATATGTGGGGGGGTGGGGGTGTTGGGGAAACGCTTTAATCTCTTCCCTATACAGGGACCCGACTTTTTCCTTGTTGAGTCTCCGTTGTCGTTGGGCGTAACATTGTGGAGCCGGCGGCCTCCAACCAGAATCGACCTGGGGTTCCAGTCGCAGAGCCTGCAGACTCACCATTGCGGAGCTGGCCCGCTTCGGAGTGCGGAGCGCTGTGGTGGAGCGCGGCTGCGACCCGACTTCGGAGCTTCGGAGGCTTCGGCTGCAGGCCCTGTGGACGGTAACATCAGGAGCTTGCGGGTCCCTGGTGGGAGACCGCTTTTCGGAGCTCCCGCAACGGCAAACCTCGCCCGCCCGAATCGAGGGGTTTAAATCAACATGGAGCGTGGACTTACATTGCCCGCCGCGGCTTAAACGGCCGCGGGACTTGCCATCACCCGCCGGGGGCTCTAACATCAAGAGCCTCGATCAGCTTGATGCAGCAGTTTGACTACTTGACTGCGGGAGAAGAATAAAGAACCGACAATAGGGAAGAGATAAGACTTTTGCCTTCCATCACAGTGAGGAGGTGTTTGGAGATTCACTGTGATGGATGTTTTATGTGGAATTGTGTTAATTGTGTGTTTTTTTTGTTGTTGTTATGACTGCAGGAACGTAATTTCGTTTGAATCTATGTTTAAATGACAAATAAACTACATTCTGATTCTGATTGTGAACGTACATGGCAAGATTAGCAAGTTTGCAGATGATACAAAAGTGGATGGTTTTGCCAATTGTGAAGATGGTTGTGAAAAATTGCAGCAGGACCTTGATCCTGATGGGTTGAGGAATGGTTGATGGAATTTAACATAGAGAAATGTGAGTTGTTGTATTTTGGGAAGTCTAACATGGGCTGGACCTACTCAACAAATGGTAGGGCTCTGGGGAGTGTTGTTGAGCAAAGGGATCTAGGATTGGAGGTGCATGGTTCCTTGAAGGTGGAGTTGCAGGTAGATAGGGTGGTCAAAAAGGCTTTTAGCACATTGGCCTTCATCAGTCAAAATATTGAGTATAGAAGATGGGAGGTCATGTAGCAGTTATATAAGACGTTGGTGAGGCCGCATTTAGAATATTGTGTTCAGTTCTGGGCACATGTTATAGGAAAGATGTTGTCGAGCTGGAAAGGATACAGAGAAGATTTATGAGGATGTTGCCAGGACTCAAGAATATGCTATAGGGAGAGGTTGAGTAAGCTGGGACTCTGTTCCTTGGAGCGCAGAAGGATGAGGGGTCTTCTTATAGAGGTGTATAAAATCATGATCGGAATAGATTGGGTAGATGCACAGTCTCTGGCTCAGAGGAGGTGAACCGGGGACCATCGGACATAGGTTTAAGGTAATGGGGAAATGATTTAATAGGGATCTGAGGGGTAACTTTTACACACAGAGGCTGGTGGGTGGATGGAACAAGCTGCCAGAAGAGGGACTATCCTAACGTTTAAGAAACCGTTACACAGGTACATGGATAGGAAAGATTTGGAGCGATATGGGTTAAAAGCAGGTGTGTGGCACATGCAGCTGGCACATGTTGGTCAATGTGGGCAAGTTGGGCCGAAGGGCCTGTTTCCACTCTGTATAACTCTTTGCCTCTATGACTCTAAGCGCATAACAGGGCTTGTACCTTCTGTAAGGCCCTGTTTGCCTGTGTGTGGGTAACAGTGTGTAATACAGACAAATGTCAGATGTGTGTTGCCTGGCAACGGACTTTGCTTTTCTGCATATTGATGCTTCTGGTGTGTGCAAAAGTAGAATGGATTCTTCATTTCGAAGACACCACACATTAAGCTGCTAATTGCGACTCATTTACAATTCAGTTCCTTGAGGTAAATGTTTGAATTTTTAACAAGGCCCTCGATAAAATCGTTCCAAATTGCACACAATTATTGATATGAGATTAATTCATCACTTAAAACTCTAAATGTCCAGAAATTCAATTGAATGCTCTTTTTTAAAGGAGTTATGCAATTGAAGAATATATTCATCTCCAGAGTCAATCAAGATAAAAATGAGTTCCTGTCATTTCAATGACTGGAAATTTGCCAAATACAGTAAATCCTCATTTTAACAGACCTCTTTATTATAGGTTTCTGTTATAGCGGGACCGTATCTGTGGTAGACCAAGATAGCTTTTTTCACAGAATGAGTACTAGGTAGATGGAGCGATTGGTATGTTTGAACCATTTTAGCTCATAGTTTAAAGATACAGTGTGGAAATGCTGAGCCCGTGCCGATCAGCGATCATCCATAAACTAGTTCTATCCTACACACTAGTGACAATTCACAGTGTGTAGGAAAGAATTACCATGGTGTTTCTAACTTTCCTTCCACACCTGTTCCACACCAAGGGAAAACTCATAGTATGTAGGATAGAACCAGTGCACTGGAGCACCCGGAGGAAATCCACTTGGCCACAGGTAGCACCTGATGCAGTGTGCTGCAAGGCAGCGGCTCCACCAGTGACCTACATAACCCGCACAACCCACAGAGAAGCTAACCAGACCACAAACCTGCCGGCCTCTGCAATGAGGTAGCACTCAGAGGAAACTCACCCTGCCACAGAGACCACGAGGTCAGGATCAAACTCGGGTCTATGGCGCTGTAAGTTAGCGACTATACCGAAGTCCTAACATTTTGTGTTACTGTTTATCATGTAGCGTATGTTTATAGGCTGTTTTTCCTCTAGAGAGAGGGCATCAGATACTTGTCCTTGGATCTGTCACCACTCCTCCAAGGTAGCAGTACTCATAGTGATCTGCTAAAGGGTAGATTGCTTCTGTACTGTGACAAATTGCAATCCAGAATCATGAAGCCAGCAGTCAGAGTTTGCATGACACCAAGTTGTAGTTCTTCTGCACATATTGAAGTTGGTTATGTTCTCACTGTTTCACAATGAAAGCTGAGACTACAACCGCCAGTCACAGCATCATCATGGTATCTTCTCTGCATCTCCACACTAGGAAGGATAGGTTCTATGACCACTTAAAACCTGTGCAAGGCTGAAGTTTGACTTCCTCGTGCTCCTTGACAGATGCAGATCTTTGGGCAGCTAAATTTATGCCCTAATGCCTCTGTCCCACTTAGGAAACCTGAACGGAAACCTCCGGAGACTTTGCGCCCCACCCAAGGTTTCCGTGCGGTTCCCGGAGGTTTTTGTCCTCCAGCAACCACTTTCAACTAGCATCGCAACCGGCTTCGACTAAAACATTACCGATTTTTAAAACAGAAACCACTTTCGACCATTAGGGAGACTGACAAAAACCTCCGGGAACCGCACGGAAACCTTGGGTGGGGCGCAACGTCTCCAGAGGTTTCTGTTCAGGTTTCTTAAGTGGGACGGGCATAAGCATCTGGATATGTGTGTATCAGTCTGGTAACTATTGACTGTTCGATTATCATTTGAGTCTTCTGGAGCATAATTAGTGTCTGATCTTATCCTCCAGGGAGCTGACATACTGCATACCCTTTCCCCCAAGCATGGCTGTTCATTCATTCCCAGTGATTCACCATTTGCTGAACCCAGATCCAAATTATCCCCTACAATACTTAAAAAATAGATGGACTAGGATGGTTGACTTCCCAACTACATGTATCAAATTAAGTCAATTTGAGTTTATTGTCATATGCACAAGTATGGTACAATTTAAAAACCTGCCTGCAACAGTATTACAGGCACATAGAGTCAGACAGCAAACCAAAACATAAACTGTACATAAAATATACAGGAATCTATAAGAAATGGTAGAGCAAGAGATTGTCCAGAGCGTTCCTTTGCTGAGCTTGGATGAGGATTGTGCAGGTTGGTTCAAGAGTAGAAAAGTAGCTGTTCCTGAGCCTGGTGGTATAGGACTTCAGGCGTCTGTACATCCTGCCTGATGCATTCATTAATTCAGCTTTATTATTAAGAATGGCAAAATACTTTTAAAAATACTTTAAAATATTTCTCCAAACCATCCAATTCCTATGGGTCAACTCAACTCATCTAGGTATGTTCTGCTGCATGGGAACTCAGTTCAGAGCTGTTTATCCAACTTACGAAGCATTCGGCTTACGAACAGTCCTCGGGAAGGAACCCTGTCATAATCGAGAGTTGAAGAGAGTTTTATTGTCATGTGTCCCTGATAGGACAATGAAATTCATGCTTTGCTTTAGCACATCAGAACATAGTAGGCACGAAAACTGAACAGATCAGTGTGTCCATATACCATTGCATAAATATATACACACATGCATAATTAAAGTGATAAAGTGCAAATAAACAGGTTATTGGCTATTAATGTTCAGAGTTTTGGCCGAGCCGAGTTTAATAGCCTGATGGCTGTGGGGAAGCAGCTGTTCCTGAACCTGGTCGTTGCAGTCTTCAGGCTCCTGTACCACAACACGTCGCACAACAGTGGTATCGTCAGCGAACTTGATGATGGAGTTCGCACTATGACCGGCTACGCAGTCATGAGTATAGAGTGAGTACAGCAGGGGGCTAAGCACGCAGCCTTGAGGTGCTCCCGTGCTGATTGTTATTGAGGCTGACACATTTCCACCAATACGAACAGTCTGTGGTCTGTGAATGAGGAAGTCGAGGATCCAATTGCAGAGGGATGCGCAGAGACCCAGTTCTGCGAGTTTGGTAACCAGCTTGGAGGGGATGTTTGTATTAAATGCCGAGCTGTAATCAATGAATAACAGCTGGACATATGAGTTTTTGTTATCCAACTGGTCCAGAGCGGAGTGGAGAGCCAGCGAGATCGCATCCACCATTGATCTGTTGTGGCGGTAAGCGAACTGCAGAGGGTCCAGGGTTTTGTCGAGGTAGGAGTTGATTTGCACCATGATCAACCTCTCAAAGCACTTCATCACCACAGACGTTAGTGCCACTGGTCGATAGTCAATGAGGCAGGTCACCTTGCTCTTCTTGGGCACCGGTATAATTGATGCCTTTTTAAAGCAGGTGGGAACCTCAGACCTCAGAAGTGAGAGGTTGAAAATGACCGTAAAAACTCCAGCCAGTTGGTCCGCACAGGTTTTTAGAACACGACCGGGTATACCATCAGGTCCAGGCGCTTTTAGAGAGTTCACCCCTCTGAAGGATTTTCTGACGTTGGCCTCTGTGACTGTGACTGTGACTGAAACACAGCGAATGGGGGCTCGAGAAGGCACATCAGTGTTCCCCCTATCAAAGCGTGCGTTAAACGCATTGAGCTCGTCAAGGAGTGATGTTTCGCCGACATTCGAGCTGCCTCCTGATCTCGCCTTGTAGGAGATGATTGCATTCAAGCCCTGCCACAGCTGCCGAACATCTGTCTTATCCTCCAGTTTGGAGCAGAAGACGCTTTTGGCCTTTTTGATGGCCTTACAAAGTTGTATCTGGACTTCTTGTAGATCACTGTATCATCAGATATGAATGCCCAGTCTCTGGCCTTCAGAGAGTGCGGATCTCTTAGTTCATCCAAGGCTTCCAGGGAGGACCTATGTGTAGGAAAGACAAAGCAATCAGTACATGTTTTTCATCATTCTTAGTGCCATCAGCTGTGCACATTCTGTTTACAATGCATCAATGCCATTCTTGTTGCCTCTTTAAGCAATATACCTTTGAAGAGTTACATCTCACATTTTCCTGACCTCAGCTATGCCCCTAACATCAACTAAATGGTCTCTATTCTGAATAATGACTTGCACCCAGCATCTGCTAGCTTCAACTTTCAATGCTCAAGTTGTTGCAAACCTCAAGTCACAAAACTAATTGTCCCACCACATATTACAGCCTTTGTATACTTCACACATGAAAGTCATATGCCCTATCTCTGTCTCATTGGTCATCCTGCCTCTCAGTGGCAGAGGCCATTCATAGCACTTGACTTCTCATCAGATTAGATGAGCACATGGTTGCAGAGGGTGGCATGATGCTCCCTCCTCCCCATTTTTGTTCACTTCCATGGTGAGTGCTGGTTTGCAGTTGCCAAGGAGAGAGTTCCTTTCAGTGATTAGTATAGCAAAGATGCAAACTATTTTCATACAGCTCACATTAGTACTATGCAATTCCATTGTCATATATGCAAACGTGACTACCAATGTTTTAATGGGTATATCCATTATATTTAATGGAAATAATCACTGGATTAACTGCTGCTATGTAGCTTGGCACCTGAATGTTCTTTTTACTTGTTCACAGTCTAACCATAGTTAGAAATTGTACATAAGAGCCAGCGCATGATTCTGGATGCAGCCCACTCTGACACTTCTTTTATCACTAAGAAAAGTGAATTTTAAAATAGGGAGCCAATACATCAGTTATCTAGAGCATTGGTGGGAAGGAATCTGGAGTATCATGTACAGTATTGATTTCATTATTTAAGGAAGGGTGCATAGGTTTCAGAAACCATTCAGAGAAACGTTTCATCACTTCTTCTTCCTCGTGTCCAGCTATCTTCTATATCACGTCTTTCCGGTCGGTCAGTGACGGTTGACGGTCAGTGGTTGCAGAATTGGCTACTTCAGTCATTCACTGTGGTACAGTTCCTGTCATAAGCATAGCCCGGGATGCGACACAAGGAGGCTTCTGCTTGCATCCAGTTACATCACTGTAATGGATAAGTCGTCCCAGGAAAGATTGCTGGGCTTCTATCAACTGGAGTTTAGGCACACATAGGTTCCTGAGATGTCCTGAGATTGTGGATGGGTTGAGGATGCTTCATCTCATGGAGGAATCCAGAACCAGTGTCAGTCAGTATTTAAAACTAAGTCAAGTCCATTGAAGACAGAGATTAGGTGATTTTTTTCACTCTCACAGGATCATGAATCTTTGCAATTCCCTTTCTCAATGATTGGACGAAGCAGAATATTTGAGTATTTTTAAGGCAGGGGGGAGACAGGTACTAGATAAGCAAGATGGTGAAAGATCGCTTGAAATGTCAAAAACTTGGAGTTTAAGTTACAGTCAAATCAGCCATGAATAAATAAATGGTGTAGCATACTTGAGGAACAGAGTGTGCTACAAGAGGCTTGAGTGTGCTTTAGGATACAAACAACATTTTTGTTTTGGATTAGTTCCAAGATTATTGAAGCTGCAAGGTGTGGTTCTATCTGGAAGAGCATGATTAACTACAGGGTTTTATTTGGAATAGAAAGGCTCTTTTAAAATCCATCTTTGGATTTTGTAGAGTACTAAGTACTGTAAAGCTTGCATTAAAAATAAACAAACCCCTACTTTACTTTCCGTATACTTACCTGACTTGAATCTTCAATCAATTCTGTAGTCTGTGTGCTTTCGGGCTTAGTCTGGCAACATTTTATCTCCCATGATCTAGTTCAAGCTGAGGTTCCATACCTTTCAGTCATATTTTACACAGCATACAGTAGTTCTATACACTTACTTTTCCTTATCTCATGCTTGCAAGTGAAGCTTTAAAGCAACATATTATTCATCAATTTATTGTGATAATGAGTGCGGTACTCCAAAGAGGTGTTCCTTTTCCTAGCAACATGTGGCATGTTGAACGATTGCATTGGTTGTCATGTCAACAGAATGAGCACTATCTTGCTGTTGCTTGTTTAGGACCCTTCAACTGTCCTAGCATTCAGTTATGAATTAGTTAAATTTAGTTCAGATTGAGCATTGGGAAGACTGAAGTTATAGCTTTCATCTCCAAGCTACGAAAAACCAGTCCTTACTGCTTATTCCATCACTGTCTCAAGCTGATCCAGACCAATTACAGCCTTTGTATCATACTTGACTGAGTGGGGATTTTTAACCCTGCAGCACCACCTTCATAAACCCATTTCTGCTTCAAAATCATTGTCCATCCCCTACTTCTTAACTTAGACCATCTAATGATGAAACCTTAAGCCATGCTTTTGTTACCTCCGGACTCAACAATTTCAATGCCTTCTGGGCAGACCTCTAATCTTCTGTTATCCATAAAAAACAGAAGAATTTTATTAAGCCCAGCATCTGTATTTATAGGTGCTGTAATTTATTCACAGTTTTTTTCTAGAAGGTTTAATTTTTTTCCCAGCTATTTTAATATCTGACTGATATTTGACGTGGGGTTGATAGTCTGCTCAAATTAGCAATGTTACAAAATTTTGATATTTAAAAAATCAAGTCTGTAATTTATACCATCAAATGAAGCATAAAAAGAAGTTTAATTTGACACCTAATTCACTTTCATATGTTCAGTATTAAAAAAGTTAAGTCCATTTTCATTCTCGGAAATTAGCATCTTGTTCCCTATTGCTTTTCCATTGACTTAACACAAAAGCTGTGATCGAGGACAGTCAAAAGCCCATAACTTTCTTAAAAATTAAGAGAACTGAAATAAATTTTCAGTTATTACAGATTGAATCATTCTGAAACAAATATGAAACAATCTTACTTGAATGTGCTGAAATTAAAGCATATAATTAGTTGGTTACCCAATTGTAGCTAATTACAAAATTCAATTACTAGATCTAAACATCTACCCATTTCTTAAGAAAGGATTAACATTTTTAAATAGCCTAAGTGTCCAAATAACATTCACACAAGAATTCACAATATAACATGATTTTTAAATCTCATTTTTCATGAATTTATAGGCAAATGGAAGGAATTTGATGTTTAATTCCCATAAATTAATGGCCATCTAAATCATCTTGCGAGTGGGATTTTGTGGAACGCGATCATTTGAAACGTTGCATTTGCGGGGAATTTAAACCCCATATCGGCAGGAAAAACACTGCCAGTTCGTATGGGGCCTAAATCACCTCTTCGCAATGTGAAGTTTTGATTAAAGGCATCCTAAGAAGCACGTTTATATGTAAAAATAAACGGATTACCTTGCTTTGTCCCGTACGTGAGATCCGTCCCGTTGTTGGCGTTGATGGCTTTAGAAGACGATTTTTATTTTACTCTTGCTATTAAATTATCCAGCAATGCCTTTCAAAAACTTGATAAAACGCAAGTTGGATCGATTTTTCTTCAGCAACTAAACAGCCTGACAAAGATCGACTTCAACAGGCTGTAGAAAACGGTATTTTAAACCTGCCCCCCTCTCAAAGGTGCCAAAGTCGCGCACACGGCCAGTGGCAGAACTGCAGCACCACTGAAGGTAAGTTTTGTAACATACCTACTCAAATCATATCCTCCGACTCACAGAAGACTTGGGGGTGTCCTGTTAGAAATTTGCCTTCACCTTTCTGTTTTGAACGAGATCCATCTGCTTCCTTGGTCAAGGTCTTTGCCAATTAAAGTGAAAATAAAAATGTTACTGTGCGGACACATTACTCCTTGATCTAGAACAGTAAGTCATACAGAAGCAATTTGGCAGTTAAGTGCCTTCAATGGCAGCTTATCATGTGTTTTCTCAGCATGTGAGGTAAGACCTTTTTATCCAACAGTTAAAACTTGCTGTTATCATTGATCATGATATTGACCAAGGAAGTAGATTTTACCATTTCGTACCAATGGTTACTTCTCATAGTGTCAGCCGACAGAAGTCACTGGACATCAAGGCCCTTCATTCATTGTTTATCATATCCTGCTGATTTCAGAGAACATGAACTGAGCACTGATACAAGATTCCTCCAAAAAGCAGTGGAATATTTTGCAATAATTTATGCAATGAAAGCATGCTACAGCTGCCTAGAGCAATTGAAAGTACCTTGCAATATAGTTAAAGTCCTAATTTAATTTAAAGTGAGCTGCTGCTGGATCATGCCTACTTTTTCCACTCCTGGAACATTACAGAAGCTGACTGTTATGGGCTCTCTTATTCTACTATAAGGTAAGATTTGCCATGGACCAAAATGCCAGCCTAAGCCAAAGTTGATGCATTGCAGGTGAATGCAGCAAACAATTAAATTGTGTCTGTGCCTTTTTGTTAAAATATAAAGGCCTTGTGGGTTGTATACATAAGACCATCAGAAACTTTAACGTAAAGAATGGGGATAGAGGTAGAGGATCAACCCTGGTTTACTGAAAACAAGAGCAGCCTTGAAGGGTAAGTTGGCTCATCTATTTAAAAAAAAATCATTTTATAAAGCCATTGGATCAAGATGGCGGCGCACACAGTTGCAGCAGCTCGATGTTCTCCCGGTCAGTGCTTTGTGTTTTTTGTATATGTGTGCGTGTTGTTTTGTGCCCTGTGTACTTACTGTCGGGCGGACAGGATCTATGGCCGTCAGGACCTTCTTAGGATTGGAGCCGATCGCGAACGGGGGGTTACCGCCGAGTTTGTCCGCTCACACAAGATCCCGGTGGACATAGCGAGGAGCCCCGACTCTCCGTGGATTACCATCCCCGCGGGGAGGATGCGAAGACGGCGTAGAGAGAAAAGGAAAAAGCGAGGCTGCAGGGCCGGCGCATTGGCCAGGCTACGGAGGCAGCCACTGAAACCACCGCTTCCCAGCCTGTTTCTCACGAACGCCAGATCCCTGGCTAACAAGATGGACGAACTGAGGCTACAGACTGCAGCTAACAACGCTGTGAAGGACAGCTGTATCCTGTTGATCACGGAGACCTGGCTTCATTCATCCATTCCGGACTCTGCAATCGAGCTAGCAGGCTACACAGCACAGCGCCATGACAGGACAAGAGACTCTGGTAAGAGCAGAGGTGGAGGGCTCTGTGTGTACGTGAACAACACCTGGTGTACAAACACAGTGATTGTAGACAGTCCACTGCTCCCCAGACCTGGAGTATGTGACTGTTAAATGCAGGCCCATTTATCTCCCTAGAGAGTTTACTGTTGTCATGATAACTGCTGTGTACATACTACCGGATGCTAATGCTAACTCGGCTATCGGACATTTGTACGGTAGCACTAGCAGTCAACAGAGCATCTATCCGGATGGTGTTCACATCACAGCAGGGGACTTCAATCACGCGGAATTGAAGAAAATGCTCCCAAAATTCTACCAGCATGTTAAATGTGCTACAAGAGGAGCTAACACACTAGACAAGGTCTACTCCAACATCAAGCTGGGCTACAGGGCTAGACCACTACCACACCTGGGTCAGTCGGACCATATGTCCCTGCTTTTAATTCCTGCACATGCCTCCCTCAGGAAAACTGCTCCTCCCATCACAAAGACTATCACAACTTGGCCTGATGGTGCATCGCAGCAGCTGCAGGACTGCCTCGACAGGACCAACTGGGATGTGTTTGAACACCGGGACCTGGAGTTGTTCACAGACAGTGTACTGTGTTACATTAAAAATTGCATGGACACGGTCACAGTGGACAAACAAATCCGGGTCTACCCCAACCAGAAGCCCTGGATGACCCGGGAGGTCCAGCGGCTGTTAAAAGAGAGGAACACTGCTTTTAGGTCTTGTGATAGGGCTTTATACAGCACGGCCCGAGCTAACCTGAAGAGAGGCATCAGAGAGGCCAAGTCAGACTATAGGAGGGAGATAGAGGACCACCTGGACAGTAACAACAGCAGGCAGGTGTGGCAGGGGATGCAGTATCTCACCAATTATAAGACAAACCTTGGAGCTGCTGAGGGTGACGCCTCGTTGGCAGAGGAGCTGAACCTCTTCTTTGCTCGCTTTGAAGTGGAGCCACCCGAGACGGCCACAACACACCATATGGTCCACAGTAGCCTAACCCTCACGATAGAGGAGCATGAGGTGAGGCGCACGCTGCGGGCCATCAATCCAAGGAAGGCTACTGGACCCGACGGCGTCTCTGGACGCGTGCTGAAGGACTGCGCAGACCAGCTGGCTGGAGTCTTCACGAGGATTTTTAACCAGTCTCTGGCCCAGTCCACTGTCCCACCCTGTCTGAAGTCCGCAACCATAGTCCCCTTGCCCAAAAAACCCTACATTTCCAGCATCAACGACTACCAGCCAGTTGCACTCACACCAGTGGTGATGAAGTGCTTTGAAAAACTGGTCTGGGGTCATATCACATCACTCCTGCCCCGAAGCTTTGACCCCCACCAGTTTGTGTACAGAGCGAATAGATCTACAGAGGACGCTGTAGCCACAGCTCTCCATGCTGCACTGTCCCGCCTGGAGCAGCGGGGAAGCTATGTGTGAATGCTCTTTGTGGACTACAGCTCTGCTTTTAATACTATCCTTCCCCACAAACTGGTGGACAAATTGGGGGACTTGGGACTTCCACAATCCACCTGCATGTGGATAAATAGCTTCCTGTCGGGCCGCAGCCAGAGAGTCAGAATGGGCCATCACACATCCACGGCCCTCAGTCTCAGTACTGGCTCTCCACAGGGCTACATGCTGAGCCCCCTGCTCTACACCATCTACACACATGACTGCACCTCCGCCCACCACAGCAACACCATTGTCAAATTTGCGGATGACACTACGATGGTGGGGCTCATCTCCGGGGGGGGGATGAGTACGCCTATTGGGATGAGGTGGAGCAGCTGACAGTGTGGTGTGGAGAAAATAACCTGCTCCTGAACACCTTAAAGACCAAGGAGATAATAATAGACTTCAGGAAGAACAAAACAGAACTGGTACCACTAATCATCAGAGGGGACTGTGTGGAGAGGGTGGCGGATTTCCGCTTCCTGGGAATCCATATTGAGGAGGACCTGACGTGGAGCATGAACACCTCTGCGCTGCTGAAAAAGGTCCAGCAGAGACTGCACTTCCTGAGGGTGCTCAGGAAGAATAACATCACACAGAGACTGCTGCTGTCCTTTTATCGGTGCTCCATTGAGAGCATCCTAACATACTGTGTATGTGTGTGGTACACCAGCTGCACAGCAGCTCAGAGAAAAGCGCTCCAGAGGGCCATTGACAACGCCCAGAGGATTGTCGGCTGCCCTCTCCTTACCTTGGAGGACTTACACAGTTCCCACTGCATCAAAAAATCCCAGAATATTATAAAGGACATTTCCCACCCCGGACACTCCCTGTTTGAACTGTTGCCGTCAGGCAGACGGTACAGATCTACAAGGACAAGGACAAACAGACTTAAAAACAGTTTTTACCCCACTGCTATAAAGGCACTAAATGTCGCCACCAAGGAACGCGGGGACTAAGGGACTGTGGTTGGTACACTGTGAAATCGACAGAAGGATGTAGGGTTGGGTGTTTATGCGTGCCATTTTCATATTTCATATTTATTTTAGTTCTTTATCTTTTTTAATATTTTACCTTGTATGTACCGTTAGCTTTTATGGTTTGAATGGTGCACTGACTGGTTGACATTTTTAAATTTTGTTGTACATGGTTCATGTTACAATGACAATAAAGAAACTATATATACTATACATTGGGAAAGAGTTTGAATAAATGTGATTTCCTAGGAAAGGCAACATTAGTAAAGTTCTTTCAAGAAATTAACAACTATACCTTTGGTGTGATTGTGACCACTGCATTAACAATGATTGTCTCATTCTGTCAAAGATCAATGCATAATCCTGGAAACTTAGTTGGAGAAGCTGCACCACCATAGGAGAGTGTTGCTCTGAACCATAAAACATTGACTTCCGGTGGCGCTATGGAGTGTTGAAACATAGAAACATAGAAACATAGAAAATAGGTGCAGGAGTAGGCCATTCGGCCCTTCGAGCCTGCACCGCCATTCAATGTGATCATGGCTGATCATCCAACTCAGTATCCCGTACCTGCCTTCTCTCCATACCCCCTGATCCCTTTAGCCACAAGTGCCACATCTAACGCCCTCTTAAATATAGCCAATGAACTGGCCTCAACTACCTTCTGTGGCAGAGAATTCCAGAGACTCACCACTCTCTGTGTAAAGAATGTTTTCCTCATTTCGGTCCTAAAGGAATTCTCCCTTATCCTTAGACTGTGACCCCTTGTTCTGGACTCCCCCAACATCGGGAACAATCTTCCAGCATCTAGCTTGTCCAACCCCTTAAGAATTTTGTAAGTTTCTATAAGATCCCCCCTCAATCTTCTAAATACCAGTGAGTACAAGCCGAGTCTATCCAGTCTTTCTTCATATGAAAGTCCCGACATCCCAGGAATCAGTCTGATGAACCTTCTCTGAACCCCCTCTATGGCAAGAATGTCTTTCCTCAGATTTGGAGACCAAAACTGTACGCAATACTCCAGGTGTGGTCTCACCAAAACCCTGCACAACTGCAGTAGAACCTCCCTGCTCCTATACTCAAATCCTTTCGCTATGAATACTACCATACCATTTGTTTTCTTCACTGCCTGCTGCACCTGCATGCCTACTTTCAATGACTGGTGTACCATGACACCCAGGTCTCGCTGCATCTCCCCCTTTCCTAATCTGCCACCATTCAGAGAATAGTCCACATTATACTGCATCTGCCATGCATCTGCCCATTCACTCAGCCTATCCAAATCACCCTGCAGCCTCCAAGCATCCTCCTCACACCTAACTATACCCCCCAGCTTGGTATCATCTGCAAATTTGGAGATGTTGCATTGAATTCCCTCGTCCAAATCATTAATATATATTGTAAATAGCTGGGGTCCCAGCACTGAGCCTTGCGGCATCCCACTAGTCACTGCCTGGCATTCTGAAAAGGACCCGTTTACTCCTACCCTTTGCCTCCTGTCTGCCAGCCAGTTCTCTATCCACATCAATACTGAACCCCCAATACCGTTGAGAGGCGCAACATTTAGCTCCGCTCCAAAAAAAGCATTATAACACCTGAAAAAATAAAAACGGATTGAAGAAAAACACTTACCAGCAGATGCCCGTCATCGCGTAAGTGACGTCATCAGAAATCAATGTGATACTGATTTGATACCGGTATTTTAAATGAAAAAACGGGCTCACAAAAGGAACCTTCCTACTCCACCTCCGAGAAGACACAGAACTCGTGGGCAAACTCCACAAGAGGAAGGTGAGGAAATGTTTCAAGAATCTGAGGAAGAAAAACTTATTTCTACTATGGAACAAGAGCAAGAACAAGAACAAGCTCTAAGAAAGGCTATGGTAAACGACATTAGAGAAATGCTGGCTGAAAAGCTCGGAAACTTAGACACAAAGCTGGATGACCAACTTAATGCTGTGAAAACAGAAATCTGTGGAAAAATTGATACTCTACAAGTTCGAATCGAGGAGGTAAATTCCTCTTTGAAAGGATAAATTAAAAGGGTTGAAGCTGATATCAGGAGCAAGCTGGAACCCATCATTCTCACTTCAAGAAAACAAAGCCACGCCATCAGAGAACTGGAAGCTGCAACTACTGATATCTCTCAGACAATTCAAAGACTGAAGAAGGAACTCGACCGTGTCTCTGGGCAATTGGCTAAAATGACCAAAAAATGCCTAGATCTTGAAGGCCATTCTAAACGCCAAAATTTAAGGATTGTTGGCGTGAAGGAAGAAAAGTAAGATGGAAAAGACACTCAGGACTTTGCTGCCGACTTACTCCTACAGGTACTTAATCTGTCTGAGAGACCCAAACTCGACCGGGCACATCAAGCTCAGAGAGCCCGACCAGGAGCTGAGCTCCACCAAGACAACTTACTTTGAAACTACACCACGCTTCAGTTCTTGAAGACATCATGAAGAAAGTTGCAAGCACAAGAAACCTGATTTTTGAAGGAGACAACATAAGAATCTTTAGAGATTATCCAGCAGAAGTTGTCAGGAAAAGAGCACTCTTTACCAAGTCGCGAGTTATCCTCAGAGACATACCAAACTTAAGATATGGACTAATGTATCCAGCCAAACTAAGGGTCACATAGAGAATCCGAACATTTCTTCACTGACCCAGAAGATGCATTTAAATATGCGCAAGATATAGCAAAGGACAAGTAGATAGGTAACATTGTGCATAGCTCTGTATGAAAATACATTAAATTGACTTTAACTGATTACTAGCAGGGCTATGCTTTATTTACCCCGAACTTTCACTGCTTGCTATATTGTGTGTTTAATTCACTCCTTTTATATGCATTTATAGTGGGGTCTTTAAATGGGTTTATAAGTTTATAATGCGTTTTAAATTATGTTTAAAAATGTCCGTATAAGATGGCCGACAGGCTGTTAAGTCTAGACTAAGATCTGAGATAGTAATGGAATGTATGGGCAAAATGAAGGAGAAAAGGGGGGACACGTGGGAGCGAAGCAGGCAGAGAGACTAATCTCTCTCTGAACAACCCAGATGCGAAAACAACTTAAACTCAAAATAATTTATCTAGCACACTAACATAGTACAGAAAAAAATCAAATGTATTAAGCTGTCTATTTTAATTTAACACTTAACATCTAATCATGAGACTTACTAAATCTTGGTTACGGTTAAGGAGTCTGTTTATATCCAAAAGGTGGTTAAAAACTATCCGATAAAAAGGTCTAGACTTCATAGCAGTCGGCAGGGCAGAGCGAGAGGGAATATGCTAGAGAAGTTGGTGAGGAGGGGTAAGGTAATAAAGAATTAGGGGGAGGAGGAAGGAAGAGTGAGACAGGGAGAATTACAGAATGTTATTGGAAGGGGGATTTAATGTGGATTAGTTCAGAAACCAGGGAAAGTTAGCGTAGTCAAGTAGAGTAGAGGGAAGGTGGGATGCCCGGGAGAAGGCAGGGGTCAATAGAGAAAGAGGTGTTAAGCAAGTGTAGACGGGCACTGGGTAAGTTGTAGTAAGATGCGAGGAAGGTTAGAAACAGTATTAGAATGATTGGGGAAGTTGCTGGGGTGTTGATGGGTGTTTGAGAAGGGAGGAGAGAGAGAGAATCTCGCTCTGCCTGCTGAACTGCTGGAGGTACTAATTAACTCCTTTAAGCCTGCCGATTTAAAACCGGCTATGTATTTAACATACTAATCTCAGTAAGCAAGTTAATAGGCTTTATATTTCAATTTAACCAGTAAATACCCACTTTGCATGTATTGTATAAAAAAGATATCTAATTTTCTCAGATGAAATTATTTAGGGAGCCTTCTCCGTTTTTTCTTTGTTACACTATATGTCGCTCAGTCCCTTTTTTTTAGTACTACTCTCAAGGGACGGAGCTAACTGAACTCAACTTTTTCCCTCTCTTGTTCTTTCTCTTTTCTTTTCTCTCATTTTCAGGTTAAAAGGTTAAAATTGAAGCTGTACAATAATTGTATAAATTTAGATTTATCCTTGTACAATTGCTTCTAATAACATTAAAAAAAGAAGATAACTTTGAACAATGCAGCATAGGAATAGTCCATTTGGCCCATGATGTCTTTGGTGAACATAACAATTATTAAACTAATCGCTTCTGTTTGCATGTGATTCAAATCACAGCTTTTCCTGCTTATTCATATTCCTATCTAAAAGTCCCTTTAACCCCACTATGGAATTAAAGCTTTGTGGAATTCCCTCTACAACTCAATGGTTAACTAATCCCTTCCCACACAAACTACGCCCTCCCAGGTACCTTCCCCTGCAAACGCAGAAGATGCAACATTTGTCGCTATACCTCCTCCCTCGACTCTGTCCAGGAACACCGACAGTCCTTTCAGGTTAGGCAGAGGTTCACTTGCACCTCCTCCAACCTCATCTACTGTATCTGTTGTTCAAGATGTGGACTCTTATTCATCGGCGAAGGCGATTGACAGGGCGATTGTTTCGCGGAACACCTTCGCTCAGTCTGACTGAACCTACCTGATCTCCCGGTTGCCGAACACTTTAATTCTCCTTCCCATTCCCACACAGACCTTTCTGTCCGAGGTCTCCTCCATTGTCAGAGTGAGACGAAAAGCAAATTTGAGGAACAACATCTGGTATTTTGCTTGGGCAGTTTACAGCCCAGTGGGATGAATATTGATTTCTCTCACTTCACGTAGCCCCGGCATTCCCTCTCTCTCTATCCCTCCCCCACCCAGTCACAGTAGCTTCTCGTTTTCACCCTACAAACAGCTAACAATAGCCTGTTTCCTTTATCATCGTTATTTGTTTGCATATCTTTTATTAATTGCTCTTTATCTCTCCACATCATCGTCTATGTCTCTCGTTTTCCATATTCCAAACCAGTCTGAAGATGGGCCTCCACCCGAAACATCAACCATTCCTTCTCTCCAGAGATGCTGCCTGTCCCGCTGAGTTACTCCAGGTTTTTGCGTCTATCTTCAGTTTAAACCAGCATCTGCAGTCCCTTCCTACACAGGCTGTATTCCCTGCATGGTGCTAGGATGAATATCTGTTCTGGACTCTGAAAGAAACCTGGAATGGGAGAATCCTGTGGTCATGGTTTATGTGGGCTCTAGTAGCATAGCTAGGACATTGAAATAGGTTCTGATGAAGGATTATGAGGAGCTGGGGGCAAAATTAAAAAGCAGAACCACAAATGTGATAATCTCCAGATTATTCCATGAGATGAGCAAAATGGCGAAAAATCAGAGAGGTAAATGTATGGGTCAAAGCTGGATGTGGTAGAATTCACGACACACTAGCACCTGTATAGGGAAAGGAGAGAGCTGTTCCATTGGGATGGGCTCCACCTGCACACGATGGGTCATTGTTGGGGGTTTAAACTAACTTGGAGTGTGAGGGCTCTAAGGATAGGTTTAATAACTCAGGAAGAAATGAAAGAACAATGGCACAGGATAGTCAAGGAGAAACTTTCATTCATAGTGTGATTGGCCTGGGCAGAAGATGTAGATGAAAAAATGTAACACAGACCTCAAAATAGGCCAGAGCATAAATGAGGAAGTTTGAAGGAAACGGCAATTGTCATGGGAGAATTTAAGAAGAATTTAAGAAGAATTTTTGGATTGCATCAGAGATTGCTTTTTACAGAGCGGGATATTGAGGAGGAATTCATTATGGGTCCTGTAGTTTAAAACGTGAATAGCGGGTAGAGACTATAATATGATAGAATTGAAAATATCATGCTCATTATGAGTTCCCATCTGAGCCTATAATGCTCAGCAATAGTTTATCCACGTCAAAAAGAGGGATTCTATGAGAAATAAACACAATCAGAGAGTTAAATTGAAAACTAGAATATACAAAGTGCCAAGGTCTGCTGGTAGACAAAAGGGCTGGGTTGTTCTTTGAATCCAGCAGCAGAAACGAAGAAGGGAGAAAATTAATTTTAAGAAAAAACTTGCAAACAGTAAAAGTTTCTATTGATAGGAAAAGGACTTAAGTAAATTGGGAGCTTCCGGAGAATGAGGCTTGTTACAGCTAACAGAGAAATGGCAGATATGTTGAATCATTTTTTTTACATCAGTCTTCACCGTGGAGACATCGTTAAAGTCCTTAAGATATTAGATGGGACTAATTGCAAATAACATGGTAGAATTTACAAACATCCCAATTTCAAGGGATAACATATTGGAGAAACCCAAAAGGATAAATGTCGATGGAAGTACAGGGTGATAGTGAAGGTTGTTTTTCGGACTGGAAGCCTGTGACTCGTGGTGTGCCTCAGCGTTCAGTGCATGGCTCATTGCTGTTTGTCATCTATATCAATGATTTGGATGAGAATGCTGTTATCAGAACACTACTAGAGAGCAGTCTTAAACTACTATCCACTTCATTTGGAGCACAGCGGACGATCTTTGATCGGACTTTACTGGCTTTATCTTGCACTAAATGTTATTCCCTTATCATGTATCTGTACACTGTGAATGGCTCGATTGTAATCATGTACTGTCTTTCCACTGACTGGTTAGCATGCAACCAAAGCTTTTCACTTGATTAGTTGGGCAGGTGGGCTGAGGAATGGTTGATGGAATTCAATACAGAGAAAAATGAGGTGTTACATTTTGGGACGTCTAACATGGACATGACCTACACAGTGAATGGGAAGATTCTGGGGAGTGTTATAGAACAGAAAGATCGAGGAGTGCAGGTACATAGTTCCTTGAAAGTGGCATCACAGGTTGATGGGGTGGTCAAAAAGGCTTTTGGCACATTGACCTTTATCAGTTAGAATATTGAGTATAGAAGTTAGGAAATCAATGCAGTTATATAAGACATGTGTGAGGCCATATTTAGAGTATTGTATTCTGTTTTGGTTACCATTTGATAGGAAAGATGTTGTCAAGCTGGAAAGGGTGCAGAGAAGATTTACAAGGATGTTACCAGGACTCGAGGGTCTGAGCTGTGGGGAAAGGTTGAGCAGGCTAGGACTCTACTCCGTGAAGTGCAGGAGGATGGGGGGTGACTTTATAGAGCTATATAAAATCGTGAGACAAATAGATCGGGTAAACACACAGTTTCCTGCCCAGAAAATGGGGAATCGAGAACCAGAGGACATTGATTTAAGGTGAGGGGGGGAAGATTTATTTGGAACCTGAGGGGTAACATTTTTATACAAAGGTGGTAGGTGTATGGAACGAGCTGCTGGAGGAGATGGTTGAGGTAAGTACTATTGCAATGTTTAAGAAACATTTAGCCAGGGTTAGGGTAGGATTAGCGGGGCATGGGCCAAATGCAGGCAGGTGGGACTAGTGTGGATGGGGTATGTTGGTCGGCATGGGCAAGTTGTGCTCAAGAGCCGGTTTCACGCTGTAAGACTCTTTGATTCTCTGTGACTCTATGAGATGGTGGACACATTAGTAGATTTATTTTCTTACCTCACTAAACTCTGGGAGCGTATTGAAAGAATGAAAAACATCCATTGTGACTTACTTGATCAAAAAAGGAGTAAAGCTTAAGACAAGGAACTTTGGGCCATTTAATTTAACAGCTATTTTTGACAATATGCCAGAGTCAATAATCAAAGAGGAAATAGGTAATAATTTCAGAAAGCTGAACATAATAAAATCTAGTTTAATGAAACATAGTTTAATGAAAGCTAAATTGAATTTGAAAAATTTGCTTGAATTCTTATTTTAGTTTATTATTGTCAAGCATACGGTGGTACAGCTTCAGTCCAGTCCAATAGTGTACAATTGTGGGCCAAGTCCTGACCATAAACCAGTCAGCAAAAAGACGAAACATGGTTACACAATAAAGCGGCATGGTGAGGCAACGGTAGAATTGCTGCCTTATAGTGCCAGAGGCTTTGCTTCCTGAAATCAATCACAATCTCCTTTGACTTGCTGGTCGATCACAATCTCCTTTGTCTTGCTCTTTGGAAATCATAAAGGGAGAATTGATAGAGAGGAACCTGTAGATTATATTTAGTTAGATTTCCAAAAGGCATTGAAAACTGTCTGCGTCTTCGAAAATACAGTTGGCATAAATGGGTCTTTACAGACTGAATGAGGTAACTCGTGGAGTACCACAGAGAACAGGTCTTGGCCTACAATTGTACACTATTGACATTAATGACTTGGAGGTAGGAACAGTATGTAAAGGAAAGTATGAGGTCATGCACTTCGGTAAGAGAAATCAAAAGACAGATTTTTAATTGAATGATGGGAGACTGGAAGTCAGTAAAGTACAGAGGGATCAGAGATTCCTAGTGCACGAATCACAAAAAGCTTGCAGGTAGCCCAATATGTTGTTGAGCAAATGGCTGTTTGGTCTTCATTGCAAAGAGATTGGAGTTTAAAAATAGACATGTTTTGTTGCAATTGTACAGAGTGCTGGTGAGACGACACCTGGGATACTGCTGCTGTCTTGACCTGAAAGAAAATAGAGCAACATGGTAGGCAGTACAAAGGAGATTCACAAGGCTAATTCCTGGGATGAGAGGATAATCCTGCAAAGTGATTAAATAGTTGGGCCTGTATTATTAAAGTTTAGAAAAATGACCTTATACAAACGTATAAGATGCAAAGGGGGCTTGATAGGATAGCTATTGAAATGTTTTTACTCCGGCATGGGTCTCAAACAAGTGGACATAATGAAAAGATAAGAGGTTGAATGCTTAAAACTGAACTACATAGGAAATTTCCTCTTTCAGATGTTGATGAATCTCTGAAATTCTCTGCCCCGGCTGGTGGTGGAAGGTGGATCATTAGAAGTATGTAAGGTGGAGGGGAATAAATATTTGATAGATCGAGGAATCAGGAGTAAGGAGAAATAACTCAGAAAAGTAGCTGTGGTCAGCATATATCAGTCATGATCAAATTACATTGGGTTGGACAGGCTGGAAGGGTTTATTGACTCCTCTCGCTCCTACTTTCAAATGTTCTTGTGAACAATCAACCTACAGGTAATCGGAAAATACTGGAGTTGGTAATATTAGTGAGATTGTCCTTATTGCTGCTGAACCATGTGAGATCAAGAGGGGGGTTTGCTGGAAACTTGAATTCTTATATAGCAGGATTCTCATCAATTATTTGTTGCAAACTAATTGATTTAATGCTCTGCAAAATTGGCATAATTTTGGTAGGTATTAGTTCTGCAAGCATTTACCAATCTAACATCTGGTGGAACATACACCACAAATCTATATCTATTGTACCCCTATTGGACATCCTTATGCTCTCTTTGGACGTACCCCTTACTTATATTGCTCTGTCTCCTGTTCAATGTCCATTGTATTCCCTGATCTGGGATAACTTGCAGGTGAGGGAGTAGTTAGCAAATCTAAATATATTTTGTAAACTTAATTCATCGATATTGGTACCCAAGCATGGAGTCTGGCCATCCAAGAGGTGCATCTCACGTGATTTTCCATCCATCCCCAGCTCTGTTTGCTCTGCTGCAAAATTGTCATGAAACTGCAAAATGATAACTGTAAAGAAGTCTCAAAAACCGTGGGATTTTTACTGGGGTACATCAAATATTAAATCATATAGGTATGAGCAGTGTTAATGATATATAGAGCATTGAAAGACATTTTGTAAATATCTCAGTCTTCCAGAGACTTCCTATATATTCCAATTGCATCACAGTCAGATGACAGGAATGGGAAGATTGCTAGAATTACATTTGAATGGCCTGTTTGCTTCTTTGGTTTCTGGCATTTTTTTAATACTTTTTTTTCAATCTGACCAATTGCAGTCTGACCATCTTAACTTCAGTATGTGGTGAACTGTAAGTCCATCTAAAAAAACCACCAAATATCTTAATTTTAAGAATACCTACTTGCAGCAAACCATAGTGGAACTTTCTTCCATGTTCTCCCTACCTCCTCTAACAGGCTTCATGCTTTCATAGTGGCACTGCAACCATGGAAACTGCACCAGCATCCATACACGGTTTTGCCAATTACTGTTATTATTCCTAATGTATTCTCCAGCGATACTTGAGCAGCCTTTTGTTTTTTAAGAGTGCTTGCCTGATGCTGTGTAATTAAGAATAAATCTCTGATTCCAAAAGCAAATGAAATTTGCCTTGGGATTGTATTTTTTTCTTGCTTTTAAACATAACTTACCTTTAATTTTCTGTTATATGCAAGAGGCTTTTATCGTGGTTTTTTGAAAGTGGAGAGATGACCCATTTATTTAATTTTCTCCAGATAATAAGAAAAGGGTCTATGTTATTTCATAATGAGGACCCACTAAAATTGACATGCACATGACATTTTCTCTCTGTGAGATTGTTTCTTTTTAGAAAATTTAACTTGAAAATATCTGACAATAACCCAGAGCTGATGTTTAACCACTGCCAGTTTTACTGATTTCACTACAATTTTGTTGAGTTCACATCTGAACAAAGGGTTTTTACCTACTGGGCATGTACCTCAGATGGCAGCAGTACTGCACAGTAAAATATTCTATCATTATCTGGTGAAGTCAGAAGACGGTACAAAAAAGCTGCCAAGGCCACAGGATGAAGGAGCTTGTTTAGCTATCACAGCCTTCCAGAGAAAAAAATCTAGACATTCCTATAAGTTACAACAATTTACAAAGCATATTTAATGCAAAGACTCCAAAAATAAGGTAACCTGACGTGGCGCCGATGGATGAGAAGTCGAAGCAAAGAAGTGGAAGCCAAATAACCGAATGGAAACAAAGTAGAAACACCAACTAACCGAAAGGGTGGGACGCCTAAAAGCAAACTAACCGAAAGGCTGTGTTGCCTAATAGCAAACTCACCGAATGGCCACTCTGACGAAACGCCACCTATCCGAAAGGCAGCGTCACCTACAAGACAACGGACCAAATGCCGCTCAACAGAAAAGGTAAATAACGGACAGGATGTTGCCGGGGGGTGGGACTTGTCAGCGATTGGTCCAGACCCTCGCGTCCATCACATCACTGTGGAGTTGTAAGCGGCTGAAGGTGCGCATCCCTCGGGACAGCCCCCACTCACCCTCGGAACGCACACCCACGCACAAAACACCAGAATCTGTAAACTGTTTTAACCGAAGATGGACACAAAAAGCTGGAGTAACTCAGTGGAACAGGCAGCATCTCTGGAGAGAAGGAATGGGTGACATTTCATGTCAAAACCATTCTTCAGACCTGGAGATGAGTCTGAAGTGTCTCGACCCGAAACGCCACGCATTCCTTCTCTCCAGAGATGCTGCCTGTCCCAATGAGTTACTCCAGCATTTTGTGTCTATCTTTGCTGTCAGTGCCAGCAAACTTCCATAGCCGCTCTGCATAAGTGAGGGAGAGAGAGAAAGGGGGAGAGAGAGAGAAGTGGGAGAGAGAATGAGGGGGAGAGAGAGAAAAGGGGAGAGAAAGAGGGAATGGGAGAGAGAGAAGGGAGAGAGAGGGGGGAGAGAGAGGAGGGGAGATAGAAGGAGGGAGAGAGAGAAGGGGGGAGAAAGAAGGGAGAGAGAAGAGGGGAGAGAAAGAGAGGGGGAGAAAGAGGAGGGAGAGAGAGAGAGGGGAGGAGAGAGAAGGGAAGGGAGAGAGAGGGGGGAGAGAGAGAGAGGGGGGAGGGAGAAAAGAGGAGAGAAAGAGAGAAGAGAGAGAGAGGAGGGAGCGAGAGAAGGGAGAGGGGGAAAGAGGGGAAGGGTAGAGAGAAGAGAGAGAGATGGGAGAGGGAGAGGAGGAAGAGAGAGAAGAGGGGAGAGAAGGGGGTTACGGGAGTGTGGGGATCATTTTCCCACGCCATAGGTGACTGGGCAATCTGAACCCAAGGACCAAGGAGTAAGCGGCCCAAGGTGCGCATCCCTCGGGACAGTCCCCACTCCCCCATGGCCACCCTCCGCGGGCTGTGGGTCGGGTGGAGCGGAGGTGTGGGACAATGTTCATCCCTCCACAGTGATGTGATGGACATGGGGGTCTGGACCAATCGCTGACAGGTCCCGCCCCCCAGCAACGTCATGTTCGTTATTTGACTTTTCTGTTGAGCAGAATTCGGTCCGTTGGCTTGTAGGCGACGCCGCCTTTCGGGTAGGTGGCATTTTGTCAGAGTGGCCATTCAGTGGGTTTGCTTTTAGGTGACACAGCCTTTTTGGTTAGTTGGCTTTTTAGGCGTCCCACCCTTTCGATTAGTTGGCGTTTCGGCTTAGTTTCTATTCGGTTAGTTGACGTGTCGGCTTTGTTTCCATTCGGTTATTTGGCTTCCACTTCTTTGCTTCGGCTTCTCGTCCATCGGCGCCATGTCCGCACACGCAAAATACTTCACAGATGTACAAACAAGCAAAATATGTTAACAATATAACTTTGTCATGGAAATTAATTTAAGGTTTGGTGAAAAAAGCCTTGGTCAAGATAGATAAAAATGCTGAGAAACTCAGCGGGTGAGGCAGCATCGAAGGAGCGAAGGCAGCATCTAGGGAGTTTGCCTTTTAATTCGCTCCCTAGATGCTGCCTCACCCGCTGAGTTTCTCCAGCATTTTTATCTACCTCCAGGACCATCTGATTGCCAGCACCTTTCAATTCGTCGTCATTTAGAAATATGTATCCTTCTATTTGTTTTCTGCAATATTGTGTGATTTTGCCTGTTTCATTCTACATTCCATCTGCAACATCATTGTCCATTCACTTAACCTGTCTATTCACCCTGATGCCTTTCTGCTTGGATATATTAATCTTGATCCCATGATAGCTGTTGCTGGTTTACTGTCCTTCCTTTTAAATCATCGGTACAACCACGCCTCACATATTCTTAGTTTGCATTATTTAGGTTTAAGATATGGTCCCCTCTCTGTTGCCATTATGAGATATAAATTGTTTCAAATGATCCAGTGGCCATCATCTTCAGAGAGTCACCATCACCTTGACCTCAACAAACTAGAAACTGGAGAATGGCCAAAGTTTCTCCTTCTGAATTTGTGGATACAGCAATGAGAGTTTGAATACTTAGTCTGGAAATACATTGCTGCATAGATACTGTAGGTCTGGGTATGACATGGCATATCTGAAGATTTTCTAGAAATGGATTCTTCCCAAATGGTTTCGGGATTGAGCAGTTGGTGGAGTAAGCTGCTGCAGGCCCTGCAGTTCATTGGATTGGGATCAGTGCTCCAGAGGGCATAGGGATTGGACATGGCCTGTAGTGGCACAGAGCGGTGGAGCAGCAGTGGAGACTACCAACAACTTTGCTTGGCCAGACCAACCCCGCAATGCCACCAGGACAGCGGGCTTTTGTGGCCAAGTTGAGAACTCTACATTTGTAACAACTTTCAAACTTGAATTTTGAAATATGGCGTCAAAACATGAAGGCTCTTGTATATTGTCTCGGTGTACTATTCCTATTCGCTTGTACTTGTGTTTAGGTATAGTAATTTTTCCATTAAACTGTATGCAAAAAATAATTTCACTCCACCATTCAAAGTACACATGACCCATTGAAATGGACAAGTCTTTTTCCCCCTGCTCAGAGGTCAACAAATCTCTAAGTGGCCTGCCACAATTTTCTCGAATCCTCATGTAATGGTCTGTTGCCAGTGATCCCACCACTGAGGCGTCTACTGAATGAGTGACTCTGCAGTTTGATGCTGCAAAACCACAGTGAGAATGCAGATGCTTTAATTAACATCCATGAACGATCCAGGCTGTATTGAGACCTTTCAGTGAAAGTCACGTTGCACTAAAGGCTCGAGTTTATATTGGTGAGAGAAAAACCATGCAAGGCTTGGCTTGTAATATATCTAGGTACCCAACTGACACCAGAAAATGCCATGCATGCCAAGGTGAATTGCCAACAGATGTGGTCAGGTCAGTTTCCTGATAGGCACATTTTTACCTGGAAATGATCACCTGTTCAATCCAGACCAGAGATACACAATCGCACAAGCAAACAGTTGCTATTTAATCTAATTAGTAGACTGATTTTACATCGATAGTGCAATAAAGTGCACAAGACTATACAAGACTCGGAACTGGTGGGCAATGCATTCCTCAAAGTTCCTTGCAATGAGTAATAGGTTCATCTTGCATTCATGGGAGTCGAAAGGACTCAGGCCACATTCCTAATTGCCTCCAGAGCTCTTCATAGACCATAAAGGAACAACATAGTTGTGTAGGAGAGTGTCTGAAGAAGGGTTCTAACTTGAAAACTCACCCATCTGTTTTATCCGGAGATGCTGCCTGACTGTTGAGTTACTCCAGCAGTTAGTGTCTATCTAGAGTCAGGTAAACTTTGGAGGTACAGAGTTTCTCTCAATTTCAAGTCGCCATGTCAGGAAAGCTAGGTCAATATATTAATATTTAGGAGAATATGGAAAGGTAGAAGGAGAATGGAAAGGTTTACAACCTCTAATTGAATAAAATAGCTCAAGATGCTTTGCATTTCTGAACAAAATATGCCATGGATCCACATCAGGACGGATGGTGAGGAGGATGTTTGGAGCATCTGAAAGGAAATGAGTGAAGTGGTGAGGGTTAGGAAATAAATTTCAAAGTTGAGAGGATTTGCAGCTGAGGATGAATTACAGAATGATGAGAATCAATACTGTACAAAAACATTTATGATCTTTTTATATCAACCTATTCAGAACATATTCTATGCAAAAATGCAATTATGATCCCTGTGCAGAAGAAAATAACATGATTACAACGCGGAGCGGGCGATGCCTTACCGGGTCGCCGTGCGGTAAGCTCCAGAGTGCTGTGACCGCCGACACCAACATCCGTGGAGCTGTGGGTGCGGGCGTCCAGCCGCGGGCGGCGCTGGATTTAAAACACCGCGGAGCCTGGGATTCGAGATCGCCAGAGTCGGAGCTCCAGCCGGCGCGGCCTGAGAACTTTGGGTGCCGCGGTCTCCGGGGAGGAAGCGGCCGCTCCAGGTATTTCCAAGCCGCTGAGGGGTGTTCACCGAACGCTGGAGTTCCATCTTCCCGGCAAGAGGGCCTTAAAACATCGGACTGGCTGCGGAGGCCACAAATAGGCCCCGACCTCGGGTGATCACAGAGGAAGAGGACTGAAACTTTCGGATGCCTTTCCCCACAGTGGAAAATGTTGATTCTGTTGTGGGAGGACGTTCATGTTGAATTCTATAATGTGTTGTGTCATTTTTCTCTTTTTAAGTTTTTTTATGGATGTACGGAAACGTAATTATTTTTTTCTATGTAAAGCACTTCGGTTTCAATGCGAGTTGATTTAAACGTGCTATATAAATACAATTTACTTTACTTTTACTGGACAATGATTCCACCATCTCTTGCATTGTCACAACATAAATGTTGCAAGGAAATTTTCTCCACTTCTTTAGTAACATTACCAAACATGAACAAAGTTTTATTGTACACTATATAATCAAATGTGTTCCATTACAAGGGACATGATGACACACATCACTTTTCTTACCATTCTCTTTCTTGCGGTGTAATCAAAAGGGTGGTTTACCACTTGGTGCCAAAAACATCCATAGAATTTTTACGTGTTAGCTCTTTGAAATCACCATCTCCTCCCCCCCCCCCTTATTCCTGTTCTTTCCACACAGCATTACAAACTCTTCAATTCCAAGTAAATATCCAATCTTCTTTTCAAAACTGGATCCATCTTACATTCAGGTAGATCGTTCCAAATAGCAGCAACTCACTACATTAAAATAAAAGTTAATCTTAATACCCCTCTGGTTCTTCGGCCAATTGTCCAAAAGCTTTTGGGTTGTGAATGATATTGACAATCATCCTTCAATTTCCCCACAAACTGGTAAGTGGGCTCTTTTCCTATTTTCCTGACCCTATTACTACAGGAACATCTACTTTTGATGTTGATAGGTTTGGAAGAGAATAGGTTAAATGGGGACAATCAGCAAGTCTTTATACGTGGCAGGTTGTGTCTTACTAATTTGGGTTTTTTGAAGAGGTGACAAAGATGATCGATGAGGGTACGGCATTGGGTATTGTCCACATAGATTTTAGTAAGGTATTTAATAAAATCCACCATGGTAGGCTGATCCAGAAGATTAAGATGCATGGGTTTAACAGTGACCTGGTTGTATGGATCCATGCTGCATCTCTGAAGTCTTTTAGAGTTTAAAGAGCACGTTTTTTAGACAGAGAGTTGTGAGTGCCTGGAATGCATTTCTGTAAGTGGTCATTGAGGCAGATGATTGTGCCTTGTAAGAAAATTTTGGATAGGGATATGGATTATGGTGGGATATGGATTATGTATAGACAGATAAGTGTAGGTCTTGGCATCATTGCTCGGCATAGACAATGAGTGCCGAAGAGCTTTAAAATCTATTAAAACTATCCAGTACTGTTTAAGACCAGATGTTCCATGACTGAATTGGTTTCTATTCTAATACAATCTCATAATTAATTTAGTATTTTATCATGATCGGATTTAATCTTGTGACCTCTAAATTCGTAGCCCAATCTCTATCTACAATGACAAGACTGATGTTTCATTACTTCACAGATCATCTTTTCAAGTTCAAGTTCTACTGAGTTTATTGTCATGTGTCCCTGATAGGGTAATGAAATTCTTGCTTTGATACAGCACAACAGAACATAGTAGGCATTGACTACAAAACAGATCAATGTGTCCATACAGCATTATATAAATATATACACATGAATAAATAAACTGATAAAGTGCAAATAACAGACAATGGATCTGAAATGTTCAGAGTTTTGTCCAAGCCAAGTTTAATAACCTGATGGCTGTGAGGAAGTAGCTATTGCTGAACCTGGTCATTGCAGTATTCAGGCTCCTGTACCTTCTACCTGAAGGTAGCAGGGAGATGAGTGTGTGGCCAGGATGGTGTGGGTCCTTGATGATGCTGCCAGCCTTTTTGAGGCAGTGACTGTGATAAATCCCCTCGATGGAAAGAAGGTCAGAGCTGATGATGGACTGGGCAGTGTTTACTACTTTTTGTAGTCTTTTCCTCTCCAGGGTGCTCAAGTTGCCGAACCAAGCCATGATGCAACCAGTCAGCATGCTCTCTACTGTGCACCTGTAGAAGTTAGAGAGAGTCCTCCTTGACAAACCAACTTTCAGTAATCTTCTCAGGAAGTAGAGGCGCAAATGTGCTTTCTTGATAATTGCATCTGTGTTCTCGGACCAGGAAAGATCTTCAGAGATGTGCACGCCAGGAATTTGAAGTTCTTGACCCTTTCAACCATCGACCTGTTGATATAAACGGGACTGTGGGTCCCCATCCTACTCCTTCCAAAGTCCACAATTAGTTCCTTGGTTTTGCTGGTGTTGAGGGCGAGGTTATTGTGCTGGCACCATATGGACAGTTGCTCGATCTCTTTTCTGTACTCCGACTCATCCCCATCAGTGATACGTCCCACAACAGTGGTGTCGTCAGCAAACTTGACGATGGAGTTCGCACTATGACCGGCCACGCAGTCATGAGTATAGAGTGAGTACAGCAGGGGGCTCAGCACGCAGCCTTGAGGTGCTCCCGTGCTGATTGTTATCGAGTCTGACACATTTCCACCAACATGAACGGACTGTGGTCTGTGAATGAGGAAGTCGAGGATCCAATTGCAGAGGGATGCGCAGAGACCCAGTTCTGCGAGTTTGGTAACCAGCTTGGAGGGGAAGATTATATTAAATGCCGAGCTGTAATCGATGAATAACAGCCTGACATATGAGTTTTTGTTGTCCAAGTGGTCCAGAGTGGAGTGGAGAGCCAGCAAGATCGCATCTACCGTTGACCTGTTGTGGCGGTAAGCAAACTGCAGTGGGTCCAGGTTTTTGTTGAGGTAGGAGTTGATTTGCGCCATGATCAACCTCTCGAACCACTTCATCACCACAGGCGTTAGTGCCACATGTCGATAGTCATTGAGGCACGTCACCTTGCTCTTCTTGGGCACTGGTATAATTGATGCCCTTTTGATGCAGGTGGGAACCTCAGACCTCAGAAGTGAGAGGTTGAAAATATCCGTGAAAACTCCAGCCAGTTGGTCCGCACAGGTTTTTAGAACACGACCAGGTATACCATCAGGTCCAGGCGCTTTTTGAGGGTTCACCCCTCTGAAGGACTTCCTCGCGAAACCTAGCAAAAAAAAGCTTTTTGCTGTATTGCTTGGTACACGTGGCAATAATAAAATAAAATAAACTAGTGTGTGAGGCATCTACTTGGCTGCTTAGCAGAGCTCTGGGCTGATCATTACAAATTCCACAAAGACTTTGGGCTCCCTTGTTGATGAGTACCATGAGTTTGTTCACGGTTTGCTGGGAAATCAGTTGGGCAATCTTCTATGGGAGGGCCACAACAACACCACTGCAGTCTTGCAGGCTAGTCACATTCAAATGTGCTTAGAATCTGACAAAAGCCAGTGCGAGAACAGATCAAAGCAATCACTCCAACAGCAAAACATTCCGGATTATTGTTTGAGGTTATGGAAGGAGGTGGAAAACATTAGAATTCTTGAAAACATATTGGAGATACTCACTGTCACTATGCTACCAGAGATGCTGCCTGTTCTGCTGAGTTACTCCAGCATTTTGTGTCTATCTTCTGTGTCAACCAGCATCTGCATTTCCTTCCCACATAGTCACTAAATTTACTCCATTTACCTAAGGTCAGGTTAAAAGAGACAATAGAGCGATGGGATTTGCTTACAGAGGGGAAGCACTGGAGTAAAGAAATGTTGATTACATGATAGATATATCAAATAATTTGTACAGACATTGATATTGTATTGTATATCTGCAATTACATGCTGGTGGTGGTATATCTACAGAACGAGGAACTATGGCTCTCGGCTGGAATTGTAAGATTAGAGAATTTATGTTTGTTAATTAGTTAATGCTTATACTGGCATTATGATTTATATTACATAGAAACATACAATCATAGAAAATAGGTGCAGGAGTAGGCCATTCAGCCCTTTGAGCCTGCACCGCCATTCAATATGATCATAGCTGATCATCCAACTCAGTATTCCTTACCTGCCTTCGCTCCATACCCCCTGATCCCTTTAGCCACAAGGGCCACATCTAACTCCCTCTTAAATATAGCCAATGAACTGGCCTCAACTACCTTCTGTGGCAGAGAATTCCAGAGATTCACCATTCTTTGTGTGAAAAATGTTTTTCTCATCTCGGTCCTAAAAGATTTCCCCCTTATCCTTAAACAGTGACCCCTGGTCCTGGACTTCCCCGACATCGGGAACAATCTTCTTGCATCTAGCCTGTCCAACCCCTTAAGAATGTTGTAAATTTCTATAAGATCCCCCCTCAATCTTCTAAATTATAGCGAGTACAAGCCGAGTCCAGTTTTTCTTCATATGAAAGTCCTGACATCCCAGGAATCAGTCTGGTGAACCTTCTCTGTACTCCCTCTATGGCAAGAATGTCTTACCTCAGATTTGGAGACCACAACTGTACGCAATACTCCAGGTGAGGTCTCACCAAGACACTGTACAACTGCAGTAGAACCTCCCTGCTCCTATACTCAAATCCTTTTGCTATGAATGCTAACACAACATTCGCTTTCTTCACTGCCTGCTGCACCTGCATGCCTACTTTCAATGACTGGTGTACCATGACACCCAGGTTTCGTTGCATCTCCCCTTTTCCTAATCGGCCACCATTCAGATAATAGTCTACCTTCCTGTTTTTGCCACCAAAGTGGATAACCTCACATTTATCCACATTATACTGCATCTGCCATGCATTTTCCCACTCACCCAGCCTATCCAAGTCATCTTGCAGCCTCCTAGCATCCTCCTCACAGCTAACATTGCCCCCCAGCTTCGTGTCATCCGTAAACTTGGAGATGTTGCATTCAATTCCCTCGTCCAAATCACTAATATATATTGTAAATAGTTGGCCAGCCAGTTCTCTATCCACATCAATACTGAACCCCCAATACCGTGTGCTTTAAGTTTGTATACTAATCTCTTATGTGGGACCATGTCGAAAGCCTTCTGAAAGTCCAGATATAACACATCCACTGGTTCTCCCTTATCCACTAGTTACATCCTCAAAAAATTCTATAAGATTCGTCAGACATGATTTACCTTTCGTAAATCCATGCTGACTTTGTCCAATGATTTCACCACTTTCCAAATGTGCTGCTATCCCATCTTTAACAACTGACTAGCAGTTTCCCCACTACTGATGTTAGACTAACTGGTCTGTAATTCCCCGTTTTCTCTCTCCCTCCAGTTTTAAAAAGTGGGGTTACATTAGCTACGCTCCAATCCTCAGGTACTACTCCAGAACCTAAAGAGTTTAGAAAAATTATCACTAAGGCATCCACTATTTATCGGCCTTTAATCCATTCAATTTACCCAACACCACTTCCCGGCTAACCTGGATTTCACTCAGTTCCTCCATCTCATTTGACCCGCAATCCCCTGCTATTTCCGGCAGATTATTTATGTCTTCCTTAGTGGTCAGAACCAAAGTAGTTATTCAATTGGTCTGCCATGTCCTTGTTCCCCATGATCAATTCACCTGTTTCTGACTGCAAGGGACCTACATTTGTTTTAACTAATCTTTTCTCTTCATATATCTATAAAAACTTTTGCAGTCAGTTGTTATGTTCCCTGCCAGTTTTCTTTCATAATCTATTTTCCCTTTCCTAATTAAGTCCTTTGTCCTCCTCTGCTGGACTCTGAATTTCTCCCAGTCCTCTGGTAGGCTGCTTTCTCTGGCTAATTTGTACGCTTCATCTTTTGTTTTGATACTATCCCTGATTTCGCTTGCAAAGGTTGCTTATTGTTGGATTGTCAAGTCAAGTCAGGTTTATTCGTCAAATACAAATACGAGATGTGCAGTGAAATGAAAAGTGGCAATGCTCGCGGACTTTGTGCAAAAAAAACAAACAAACAAACAAACAAACTACAAACAGAATGGGGCAGAATCACATATTCACATATTACATATCTGTGGGAGGAAAGAAAAAGGAAAAAAACAGCAATTTAAAAAAAACAGTAGAATGGTACAGTAAAGTTAGTCCCTGGTGAGATAGGAGTTTACAGTCCTAATGGCCTCTGGGAAGAAACTCCTTCTCATCCTCTCCGTTATCACTGCATGGCAACGGAGGCGTTTGCCTGACCATAGCAACTGGAACAGTTCGTTGCAGATGTGTTTCTTGACAATCCTCTCAAAGCATTTCATGACTACCGAGGTGAGGGCCAGCATTCAGACAGGCTGGGGAGGCATTTTTAGGTACCGGTACAATGATGGATCTTTTGAAGCAGGCAGGGACCATGGACTTCGCCAGGGAGAGGTTGAATATTGTAGTGAGCACCAGAGCTAGCTGCGTAGCACAGGACCTAAGTACTCACCCCGAGATGCCATCTGGGTCTGCAGCTTTCCTCGTGTTCACCCGTGTCAGAGCCCTCCTCATGCCGTGCTCGGACAACGAGAATGTGTGCACATTCCTCCCTTCAGCTGTGATAGCCAGCCTGCTGGTGGTATTGTCGTTAGTTGGCAGACCTGGGGTGATGTTGCCCGTCTCGAAACGAGCATAAAAGGAGTTCAGGTCATCAGCTAGGGAGGTGCCGGCACTTGCAGATGAGGGGGGGGGGGGGGGGGGGGCTACTCCGGTAGTTGGTTACAGTCCGTAGCCCCTGCCACAGGCGTCTTGTGTCCTGCTGCTCCATCTGTGACTCCATCTTGTTCCTGTACCTCCTTTTTGCGTCCTTCACTGCCCTTCGCAATCGGTAGGACTCTGCCTTGTAGACGTCCATATTTCCAGATGCCAGACCCGAGTTGTAGGCAGCGGTGTGAGCATTCAAGCAACACGAACGGATCTGTCTACCCGGTGGTTTTGATTCGGGAAGGTGCTTACCCTTACCGTGGGGACGATGTTGTCGATTATTGTTGCGATGAAGTCCGTCACTGCTTCCGTGAACTCACTGACGTCACTGGAACTTGCTTGGAACTTGATTGGTGCATATTTCTGAAGTTTGTGTAGTTGGCTAGACCTCAGCCTTATAGAGCTCTCACCTTTCACCTTTGCTGAAGGAACTTCCATTTTGAAGACATTACTGTGCAGTAAGCTGCACGCTGCTATCAGTCCAGCATGCTTTGGGAGCCCCCAGCAGTCTTCAGAGGTACTCTCAGAGATGCAGTACCATCTTTTGCTACCTAAAGGTAATTAACATTTGTAGGTATGGAGCTTCTGGATAGAAGAGGATGACAAAACTGCAGGCTTACGAGGAGCCAAGAAATCATTTTATAATATGACCCAGCAAAGATGTTATATGGGTGTACATTGTTTAAATAATGAGTTGCATAAAACAGTTATTTGTTCCAATACAGAGTTATCATATTTGCCAGAAACATCTCAATTTGTTTAATGTGCAAGGAAAAATTCAAATTACTAAATAACTCAATAAATTGTTGGTAAGTGTTACAATTCTGAGGAGTGGAGACAAGGGAAGTTTTCTCTCTGTGTGTGGCTCATGTATTGATCCAAAGTGTGAAATTGATTTAATCATCAATTACATTTTGTAATTGCTTTTTCATTTTATGAATACACTAGCATGTTACATAATTATGGGTAGGATGGATAGGGAAAATGGTGCTTGAATTTGGTGGATTCAGAACTATTAGTAAATAAGTTCAGGAGGAACACACATCTATTTTATTTGGCAGTAGGAGGTAAATTGCTTTCAACTATAAACTGCTTGAAAATACATAAGCAACAAAAACAAATGCTATTAGAACACAGGATGCTGGAAGACAATACCTTAGATCTATAGTGATCTTTAGTCTGTCCTCGCACTTCAGGATTCAGTGGATATAAGAAAATAACCTTCTTGAGCATATTAAACTTTTTTATTTCCTTGTGAAATCCAACTGCTAATTGTTATGCTGCATACCTCGGCATATGTTACCATGCATCAATTCACTATGCAGTTTAAACAAAGACAGAATTACAAGTGCAAGAGCATTAACAAATGAATAATCCATTGCTGTGCATCTATATATGATATAAATACAAAATATATCCAGTCATGAGCAGGCAATGTCAAGAACACATCAATCATGGTGGATTTCGGCTTTTCTCATCATTACACTGGTTGGGCAATGAGAGAAGCCGCATGAGGGATAAATCTGCTTGAACACATCCTCACCTGCCATGACACACTGGTTGGAGTGGCCACTGCATTGTTCTTTCAGTGACAAATTCCTTACTTCCCTCTGTGGGTAATCATTTAGTCATGTGGCATTCCATCCTGGTAAACCTGATTACAAACTGATGTACCAGCTCCAAACTGGGCATCCAGTGCAATCTGTAATCCTATAGTCTGGCATGTGTTTCTTACCTTCCATCACAGTGAGGAATGTTGATTCCACTGTGGTGGATATTTATGTTAAATTTATTGTGTATTGTGTTCTTTTTTACTTATGTGGCTGTATGTAACAAATATCACTGTACCTTAATTGGTACACGTGACAATAAATGTGAACTATGTAGATATGTGACGAGAAAGAGACTAGTTAAAACAAATGTTGGTCCCTTGCAGTCAGAAACAGGTGAAATGATCATGGGGAACAAGGACATGGCAGACCAATTGAATAACTACTTTGGTTCTGTCTTCACTAAGGAAGACATAAATAATCTGCCGGAAATAGCAGTGGAACAGGGGCAAATACTGAGTGAAATTCAGGTTAGCCGGGAGGTGGTGTTGGGTAAATTGAATGGATTGAAGGCCGATAAATCCCCAGGGCCAGATAGTCTGCATGCCAGAGTACTTAAGGAGGTAGCCACGGAAATAGTGGATGCATGAGTGATAAGTTTTCACAACTCCTTAGATTCTGGAGTAGTTCCTGAGGATTGGAGGATAGCTAATGTAACCCAACTTTTTAAAAAAGGAGGGAGAGAGAAAGTGGGGAATTACAGACCAGCTAGCCTAACATCGGTGGTGCGGAAACTGCTGGAGTCAGTTATTAAAGATGGGATAGCAGCGCATTTGGAAAGTGGTGAAATCATTGGACAAAGTCAGCATGGATTTACAAAAGGTAAATCATGTCTGACGAATCTTATAGAATTTTTCGAGGAAGTAACTAGTAGAGTGGATAAGGGAGAACCAGTGGATTTGTTATATCTGGACTTTCAGAAGGCTTTCGACAAGGTCCCACATAAGAGATTAATATATAAACTTAAAGCACATGGTATTGGTGGTTCAATATTGATGTGGATAGAGAAGTGGCTGGCAGACAGGAAGCAAAGGGTAGGAGTAAACGGGTCCTTTTCAGAATGGCAGGCAGTGAGTAGTGGGGTACCGCAAGGCTCAGTGCTGGGACCCCAGCTATTTACAATATACATTAATGATTTGGATGAGGGAATTGAATGCAACATCTACAAATTTGCAGAGCTGGGGGGTATAGTTAGGTGTGAGGAGGATGCTAGGAGGCTGCAGGGTGATGTGGATAGGCTGAGTGAATGGGCAGATGCATGGCAGATGCAGTATAATGTGGACTATTATCTGAATGGTGGCAGATTAGGAAAGGGGGAGATGCAACGAGACCTGGGTGTCATGGTACACCAGTCATTGAAAGTATGCATGCAGGTGCAGCAGGCAGTTAAGAAAGCAAATGGTATGTTAGCATTCATAGAGAAATGATTTGAGTATAGGAGCAGGGAGGTTCTACTGCAGTTGTGCAGGGTTTTGGTGAGACCACACCTGGAGTATTGCGTACAGTTTTGGTTTCCAAATCTGAGGAAAGACATTCTTGCCATAGAGCGGGTTCAGAGAAGGTTCACCAGACTGATTCCTGGGATGTCGGGACTTTCATATGAAGAAAGACTGGATAGACTCGGCTTGAACTCACTGGTATTTAGAAGATTGAGGGGGGATATTATAGAAACTTACAAAATTCTTAAGGGGTTGGACAAGCTAGATGCAGGAAGATTGTTCCCGATGTTGGGGGAGTCCAGAACAAGGGGTCACAGTCTAAGGATAAGGGGGAATTCCTTTAGGACCGAGATGAGGAAAACATTCTTTACACAGAGAGTGGTGAGTCTCTGGAATTCTCTGCCACAGAAGGTCATTGAGGCCAGTTCATTGGCTATATTCAAGAGGGAGTTGCATGTGGCTCTTGGGGCTAAAGGGATCAGGGGGTATGGAGAGAAGGCAGGTACATGATACTGAGTTGGATGAGCAGCCATGATCATATTGAATGGCAGTGCAGGCTTGAAGGGCCGAATGGCCTACTCCTGCACCTATTTTTCTATGTTTCTATGTTTCTATAATAAATGCTGGCCATGCTGGAGATATCTACATCCTGAAATGAATGAAAAAAGCACAAACATCAACCTACTTCATAACATATTCTTTTCATAAAATGTAAAGTATCACTCAACCTCTGCACTAACTCCTCCATGACTCTTTTTTTCAATTCTATTTATATTTTTATATTATATTATTGGCTGATAATGAAATATTTCACCAGACTATCTCCCCATGTTTCAGTTGGAATTTTTTATTAGCTGCTGTTGCCATGCAAACCATTGAGATATCAGATTCAAACTCCCGTCTACTGAGTCAGCTGATCTTAGTCAAAGTAGCAGAAATGAATACCAAAAAAATAACTGCAGGAGTAAGCCACTTAGCTCTTTGAGCTCACTCTGCCACTCAGTAAGATCAGCCTTGATTGAATGGCAGAGTAGACTTGATGGGCCAAATGGCCTAACTATGTTAATAATCAGTAATACTAGGTAACCAAACCATAACAGAGTAAAACTGAAGTCCATGGTGTATTGAAAATAAATTCCATAGTAGATCATAATTTCTGAGGTAGGGGTGTGGTTAGTGGTGTGCATTAGGAAGATGACAGCATGGCATGTGTGGTGTGAGCCTTTGAAGATATTAGCTGCCTTTTTGAAGCAGTGCCTTCTATTAGATCTCTTTGTGGTGGTGAGGTCAGTACTCGTGCTGGACCGGGCAATGTCTACCATTTTCTGCAGCCTCCGTCATTCCTGGATGAAGTTCCTGAACCAGGCCACCACGCAACCAGTTAATGTGCGGTTTACCGTACACCTGTGGACGTTTGATAGAGTATTCGGCAATATACTGAATCTCCTCAATCTTCTGAGGAAGTAGAGGCTGTGATAACACAACCTCCCTCAATGCTGCTCCAATCTCTGTTACTGGCAGATAGGCCAGGAGGAGCTGAGGATCAGCACCAAAGACAGCGCTTGCCTGCCAGAAAACCATGCCACCATGGACAGTGCTCCGACTAAACTAAAGCCACAGCCAGAGGCGCAACAGCTGCATCCAATTAGCCAGGATTGGATTAACTCACCTACACCTCATCAACCCTGTACCTTAAAACTAAGGTTGTTCCAGCCAGTCTGGTGAGAAAATGGGGCACCTCCTTACTAGCTGTACTTCATTTTGTAGAGGTAAGACTGAGCCACCAGGACAAGCCTGAGACTGCCAGCATCACTTGTCGGAGCAAGATTGAGCTCCAGGGACAAGCCTAAGACTGACAGCGCATCCTCAGCTGCCCGCAGATGATGAGCAACTGCACCCCCAGATGTCCCTACACCTTCTCCTCACCATCCTCCTTTACTGTAAATAAACATTTTTACGTGGGCACATCCTACCATGGGTGTGTTGGTGTAGTCATTCACATGCCGTCATGGTGGAGAATGCAGTCATGACTACAATCTTAAAAAAAAATTAAAGCACTACATGGCTACATAATTAGACAAAATTTAAGACAATCCTTCATCGAAATGGAAAAGTCATGGAGAGAAAAAAAAATAGACAATAGGTGCAGGATTAGGCCATTTGGCCCTTCAAGCCAGCACTGCCATTCAGTGTGATCATGGCTGATCATCCCCAATCAGTACCCCGTTCCTGCCTTCTCCCCATATCCCCTGACTCCGCTATTTTTAGAAGCCCTATCTAGCTCTCTCTTGAAAAATTACAGGGATTCGAAGTGGGTGCAAAAGAGGAGCAAAAGAACTTGGAAGATCCAGAGACCCAAACTATTGTCAAAAACATATTTCAAGGGAGGCAATAATTCAAGTTCTTTCTATCCCATTCATCAACTAGGGGCAATGATGAAACTGCTGCATGTTTCATTTTGTTATATATCTTTATAAGTAAATGTGCAAGTTGATGGTGCTGCTGCTGGAGCATTTGCATTTGGAATGTAAATTCCAAATTCCATAGAATTTGATATTGCAATCAGAAAGCTGTAAATAAAGGGTTTTTCTGAAAATACCAGTTTCATTCTGTGCCAATTTGATCCTCCCCACTGCCTGAGGAACTCACATTTGCTCACAGGTCTGAAACCCCAACCCTCCCTCAGCAGTAAAAAAACACAATGCTGGTTACATTTTCCCTGCAGTGCCTCTGCTGTCATTCAGCGACAGCATTTCAAAGGTTTCAAAGATTTCAATGGTCTTTTATTGTCACATGTAACAATTAAGGTACAGTGATATGTGAATTACCATACAGCCATTCGAAAAAAAAGCAACTAGATAAAAGTTGCATAAACATCCACCACAGTGGATTCCCCACATTCCTCACTGTGATGGAAGGCAAACAAGTTCTTCCATCCTCTTTATTCTCCCGCAGTCTGGAAACTTTTAAATCTCTTCCCTGCTCCGGAGACCCGACCTTTTCTCTGTCGGGTCTCCGTTGTCATTGGGGCCTAGCACCGTGGAGCGGCCTCCAACCTGAATGGTCTGGGGGCTCCAGTCGTGGAGCCTGCGGACCTTTCATCGTGGAGCTGGCCGAGTTCGGAACAGAATGCGGGAACTCCACACGACCACAAAAGCAACTCCCCAGGAACCACCTAAAGATGACATTAAAGCTGGACAGTACTGCCACGACTAATATTGCAGGCTATTAAACAGCGAACAAGAGCAGGAGGATGCTCCCAACGACAACCAGTGATGGTGGCCTGAAGCAATCATGACCTAATTCAAACACGTGCCAAAGGGCTTTCTGTGTAGATTCCCCCCATCGCTCCACGAATTCAGATGCCAGACAAGACAGTTTAATAGTAAGATTAAACGAGAACTTACCAGTTTGTAGTTTGACCGTTATTTTATGAGGAGTTACGATGAACGATTACATGAAGAAGGCCATCCCCGCGCATGCGCGTCAATCTTCAAAGCAGCGGTGTGAAATCACAGAAAACGAGTTGTTGATAAAAAATAGTAAGATTAGAGTTGACTAGAACTTACAGAAAGATCATTATGTTATGAGGGTCGGGAGCGGAGGGCACGTAATTGCTCATCGTAACTCCTCATAAAATAACGACCAAACTTCAAACTGGTAAGTTCTCGTTTAATCTTACTATTTTACTTTGGAGTCACGTGAGTGACTACGTGAAGATTTTGAAGCACTGTGATATCATGCCGTGGAAAAACGAGTCCACACAAACACGACTGCATCAGTTGACCACAGATAAGGGATATATTTATAATGCATACATACATGACATAGATTTAAAAACATGCTGATGAATGAACAAACAATGATAACTGTAACCCCTCTCATCCGAGGGGAACTATAAAATAGAATCTAAATAGAGTTGGTAAATCCCTGTTAGACAGGATGTGGTCCAGAGGACCGCACATAACCCTAGCTGCTGGTGTTGTAGCAGCCCTGGTGGAGTGAGATTAGAAATCAGTATCTACTCCTGTATAAGCCAAAACCTTGCATAACCACCTGGAGATGGTCTGACCTAGTATCAGAGCCTCAAAGGCTCTAGATGACCTTGACGTAATGTTGTGAATGTGTGACCACATGTAACCGAAAGGTGCATGGGGTATGTAAACATGAATTATGATATTGCAGGTGTAATGATCCTGTTCATTCACAATTTATGTAATGACTGGACCCGTGTGCTGAGGGCAGCGCCAGGGAATATCCTACCTATAAGAGCCGGACATAAGATAGAGATATAGCTGGAGCCCCATGGTGAATAAATGTTAACACGATGTCAATATCCCATACTTTCGTGTACTTGTGTCTGGAAGAACTTGTGTTAATGATATCCTAAATACTGGACACCAGAGGGTGAAACCTGAGAGAGCGGGACCCACTTGCTGCAGCAACTATGATGAGAAGCACATTGAGTACAATTAATGGGACTATAAACTTAATTTATTGTTAAAGACCCATAGAAAGTGCACTCAAAGACGTCAGTGTCCATGCTGTATTATATGTAACATAACATTTAAACAGAAAATGCTTCCCATCTCCGGAAGAGGCAAAGTACTGCTTTTTTGGTGCTATCCCTGCACTCTGCAGGGAGACATACATGGATCAGTCTGACAGCCTGAGCCGCAGGAGCGGGTCTTCTCAAATTCTGTAAAGCAAATAATTGATTAATTATGTAGAGGCTGGTTCCCCGAATCCCAGGCTGAACCAGCAAAGTTTTATGTTTAGAACCCCATATAAGGTTCTAATATTATTCCCAACATTTGCGGGAAACCATGGCTGCATAGGCCAGTCAGACAGTGCAAGAACCCTGAATGCGGGTTGTTGCTGAATTATTGCAAGCCCCGACTGATGAGGCAAAATGGAGAAACCACATAAAAGAACATTCCTCCCCCGTGTAGTGAGAATGAGCCTGCATGCAAGCATATCGATATTAGGTGCCATCGAGCCTTAGATCCTAAAATGCTTTGTGATCCAACATCCATTCTGTGTTGTCATTGATTTTGCATGATGATACACCAGCGCCAAAAAGGTTGGGTAAATTATGACAGGAAACTTTGACTTTATTGCATCCATTTGACTAACATATGCCACCACCACAGTGTATCAACTTGGAACTGAGTATGCAGGTTTTGCATATTCGCAGAATAATTCTTTAACCCATAGTATGCACCTAGTGTCTATAGGTAGTTTATACCAATAACTGAAGAATTGGTGATTCATGCAAATCCCATCCGCCTTCGTTACTAGAGATGGCATTCATGATTTTCCATCTTTGAGCTCTAGTATCTGTAAGTAATATGACTGAAGATTATGTGACCATAATTACCCATCACATGTTATCATTTTCATTTGTACAAAACAAGTGTAAATATCACCAACTTGTAAATGGTCCACTTACCCATGTTTCGAAAAGACCAGACCCACCTACCTCCATGGTTACCAGTGGTCTTATGGTAAGCCCAAAGGCCCGTGATGTGGGTTCTATTCCCTTCCTTGATTTCCACATTCCTGAAAGCTTGGCCCAGCTTTCAAGCGCCCATCAACTTCAGTGAACTGCTTACTGACGTTGAGGCGTGGGGGTGTCATTGCCAACAAGATAACTCTGTTCACTGCCGGCACTTGTAGCGTGATGGAAATCTGGCCCCTTCCGGGTTTTCTGCCTCTTCCCTTGCGATTATGTCCTCGCACTCCCCTCCACCGAGAGGGAGACTCATAGACAGCCCTGAGACAGGTGCTGCCGCAGGCCCCTGACGATACCTGCGCTGACATGGCCCCTCGGACCTATATCAGAATATGACTCTGGGCCAGAACGAAAACTGACCCCTGATGCTCCCCTCCTCAGAGAGGGAGACATTGTGCAGCCCTGACACAGGTGCCGCTGCCAGCGGGTTCTCCATAATACCCTGGCTCAGATAGCTCTCTTCTGGAGCATATCTCTCTGGAGCAACCTCTCCATCAGGTGCTCCAGGTGGGTTTTAGGCGTTCACAGATGCTACCCATAGAAGGAGGGGGGGAGCCTTCTGGCCCGACTCGACGGAGTCCCAAAGTCTGACCGGCTTCCTCGTGGTTTAACCCCTTTCCAGGGGAACCATAGTGGTCTGTGAGTTGCTGACCCCATAGTGAGTGACTGGGTCGCGAGACCAGCTTACTGCCAGTTTTCCCCTTATTTGGGGAGACCTTAGCGGTCTGGGAGCTGCTGACCCCATAGTGAGTGACTGGGTCGCGAGACCAGCTTACTACCAGTCTAACCCCTATCTGGGAAGCCCTAAGCAGTCTGGGAGCTGTTGACACCATTGACAGGGACTGGGGTAGCGAGATCGGCTTACTGCCAGTCTAACCGCTTTTTCTGGGAAGACCTAAGTGGTCTGGGGCAGCTGACCCCATTGTCTGCGACTGGAGTAGCGAGACCGGCGTACTGCCAGTGTGACCGCTTTATCTCGGAAGACCTAAGCGGTCTGGGGGTTGCTGACCCCATTGTCCGAGACTGGGGTAGTGAGACCGGCTTTCTGCCAGTCTAACCCCTATTTCTGGGGACCATAACGGTGTAGGAGCAGCAGACCCCATAGTGAATGACTGGGGTTGCAAGACCGGCTAACTGCCAGTCTAACCCCTATTTGTGGGGAACCATTGTGGTGTGGGAGCTGCTGACCCCATTGACAGAGACTGGGGTCTGGGGACAGAGACAAGAGGAACCTTCAAAACCTTCATAACCTTTGTACTATTTCACCGAACGGAAGACTTATTGGACTTGCAGCAGAGGAGAATGGTGAGTAAGGTGGCGAACAATCGTCGCGCTATGGGGGATAGATAGATAGATAGATAGATAGATAGATAGATAGATAGATAGATAGATAGATAGATAGATAGATAGATAGATAGATAGATAGATAGATAGATAGATAGATAGATAGATAGATAGATAGATAGATAGATAGATAGATAGATAGATAGATAGATGCAGAAACCGAGGGGTATGAGCCATGTACAGGCAGATGTGATCAGTTTAACTAAGCATCATGTTCGGCACAAACATTGTCGGCCGAAGGCCTGTTCTTAGAAACATAGAAACATAGAAAATAGGTGCAGGAGTAGGCCATTCAGCCCTTCGAGCCTGCACCGCCATTCAATGTGATCATGGCTGATCATCCAACTCAGTATCCCGTACCTGCCTTCTCTCCATACCCCCTGATCCCTTTAGCCACAAGTGCCACATCTAACGCCCTCTTAAATATAGCCAATGAACTGGCCTCAACTACCTTCTGTGGCAGAGAATTCCAGAGACTCACCACTCTCTGTGTAAAGAATGTTTTCCTCATTTCGGTCCTAAAGGAATTCCCCCTTATCCTTAGACTGTGACCCCTTGTTCTGGACTCCCCCAACATCGGGAACAATCTTCCAGCATCTAGCTTGTCCAACCCCTTAAGAATTTTGTAGGTTCTTCTATTGTTCTATGTTCTATTCTCCTTATTGAATTACCTAGCTTCCATAACCTTATGCACAGTAAATGCAGATGAGAAACCTTAATGTAAGACCGTAGATCCACACGTAGATGACAACATTGTCCCTTAAAGGGCCACAGGTGCCCTTTGGCTCTTCATCAACTAATAGAATTTTTTACGATTCTCCCTTACCTTATCTGCTAAGACTATCTCATCTCCTCTTATTGCCCTCTCAATTTTGGACACAGCTCACAAGATGGCTTATTTTCAGGCCTACCACCTACCCTCCCCTTAACTGCAATAGTTAGGAAATCAATTGGTCTGTGACAGCCAGCAACTCTCAAAATGGGCTTTAAAAATCCACATTGTGATTTGACGAAAAGTGAGGTGGGTTGTCATGATATAGCACTCTGTGGTTCTCTATTGGCGCTCTTGAGCCTTGGGTAGTGATGCACGCAACTGAACAGTCAGAGAATTAAAAGTCATGAGGCAACTGATTTACAAAAGTTCAGAGACTCAGTGAAGTTCACCAAATGAATGTGAGATCACTATTGCAATATTGTTAAACTTTTTTTCAATTTCCAAACTGTGTTCAAAAAGAATCAATTTAGCAGAGAAGAACCATGGCTTTTGAGACATTGCTAAATGGCACGGAGTATTTTAATAACTGCCCAGATAGACCTGAATGGCCCCAGTCTTCCTTCTGCACTGAAATGTAGCCTTTGGACTTAATTTCTGCCAAAATTGTTTTGAGCATTTTGGATCCTGAGCTACTGAACCTGAAATTAAAGGAAATTGGATGTTGCTTAGCAAAAGGCTCCACTATTGGAGTCAACAGTGCTCTACCAAGGACGAGTCTTTAGCTGCAGGCAACAGCCTGCCCTCACTGCTGTCTCTTCTTGCTCACTGCACTCCAAATTACCTCATGCTTTTACAAACCTATAAAACCTTTGAAAGTTTCCATTATATTACAACCTTTACAATTTTTGCACTGCAACAATAATCTTTACAAAAACAACATGAAAAGTGTTGGATTTTTCTGAGCTTGAAATAACCTGGATGGTACTGAAATATGATTTTCTCTGAATGTCCACAATATGTATTTCTGAAGAGACAAGGCAGGTTCGCAATCATTTCTTATAGTTAAATTATATCATTCACTATTTTCTTGAAATATAGTAAACAATATTACAGGTTAACTAATTTAAATCTATCTGTGGGCCTATATTTTGTTAAAAGTATTATGCTTGCATATATTTTTAGTCTATATTTGTTTTCTTACTGTTGTTACCCTTGACATGATTTTATGACAACTCTATTGGATTAATAATATTCAAAATGCTGTAATTTTACAATCTTGCCACAGGGCAGCATTACATCAACCAGGATTTTACAGTAAATGCCAATAGTTCCCAAACATCGTGGCAGAATTTTGCTGACAATTTCTTGACTGGGCTCCAAAGCTTGTCTCCACATGGAATCTTGCAGTGGCAATTACATGAATAACCAGTGCCATTTCTAATTTACTAGGGAGTCAGGACCTCTGATCATCTGACTGCTGAAGGACAATTGCAGGGTAAAAGCATCAGGTAATTTACATTTTTTAATATTAGTTGTTTAATGTTTTACTTGCTTTAAAGGATTCTCCAGTAATTCCAGTTATTATCGTTTTTAACTTTATCAAAAATGTTTAATTGTTTTGATATGAATTTTTCATGATTCTGAGGGAAATTCTCAATCTTTCACTGTTATAGAGAGGTTTGACAGCAGCTGTATGTTTCCTGCGTTGGACTCACCTAAAGGGCCTGTCCCACTTGGCCGTCATTTGCACCTCATTTACGCGTCATATCTACAATAGGTTGACGTGGTGTGACGCACGGGTAGCGTGTGGGTAGCACGGGACGGGTGCATGGAGAGGCGTGGAGGAGTATGGAGTTGCGTGCAGTATTGCGCGGCCCTCCAGGATTTCATGCTGCGCAAAATCCTTGCACGCCACCTGCGTGACATATCACGTACGCACGCTGACGCATTGGGTATGCGTGCTGACGCATTGGCGTCGCACGCTGCATCCTGACGTCTCATGTGCATCGCATGGTGACGCATGGTTACGTCACCATGCGTCGCCGCGTGCAGCAGAGTATTCAAATGATGTCACACGCACCAGACGGCATGATGACGCGTGATTTGCGGGCGATGTTGCGTGTAACGACGCGTTGACCTATTTTACATATGACGCTTAAATGAGGCGCAAATGATGGCCAAGTGGGACAGGCCCTTAAGGCTCTCTAGGTGATGCCTCATTTATGTTGATGGTACCTTTGTTACTTAAGGATTTGGTTCTTTTGTCCAGCTACTTGAGGGAAATCGTATAATGGCTTTGAGCACATAAGACAGTGAAGATCATTGTTGACTTCAAAGGCTTCAAAGGTCTTTTATGGTCACATGCACCAATCAAGATACAGTGATGTGCAAATTACCATACAGCCATATGAAAAAAAAGTACCAAGTCACACAACTACATAAAAGTTAAAATAAACATCCACCATAGTGGATTCCCCACATTCTTCACTGTGATGGAAGGCAAAAAAGTCCAATCTCCTTCCACTTTATTCTTCCGCGGTCGGAGCAGTTGAGCCATCTGTCGGAGTGATCGAACCTCCCGCAGCTGGCGGCCGAAGCTTCCGCGTCGGGGCGATCAAAACTCCTGCGTCGGGGTGGTCAAGGCTGCATATAAAATCTTGGCCATTCTCTCAAATCAAAACCAATGGGAGGTCATGTTGTAGCTGTATAAGATATTGGCGAGACTGCATTTAGAATATTGTGTTCAGTTCTGGGCACCATGTTATAGGAAAGATATTGTCAATCTTGAAAGGATGCAGAAAAGATTTACGAGGCCAGGATTAGAGGGTGTAAGCTATAAGGAGAGGTTGAGTAGGCTAGATCTCTATTCCTTGGAGCACAGGAGGATGAGGGGTAATCTTATAGAGGTGCACGAAGTCATGAGATGGATAGATCGGGTAGATGCACAGTCTCTAGTCCAGACTAGGGGAATCGAGGACCTGAGGACATAGGTTCAAGGAGAAGGGGAAAAGATTTAATAGGAATCCGAGGGTTAACTTTTTCACACAAAGGGTGGTGGGTGTGTGGAACAAGATGCCAGAGGAGGTAGTTGAGGCTGGGACTATCCCATTGTTTAAGAAACAGTTAGACAGGTACATGGACAGGACAGGTTTGGAGGGATATGGACCAAGCGCAGGCAAGTGGGACTAGTGTAGCTGGGACAATGTTGGCCGGTGTGGGCAAGTTGGACCAAAGAGTCTGTTTCCGCACTGTATCACTCTATGACTTTGACTCTAAAACCTACCAAAAGGTTTGATGAAAATTCTGTATCAGAAAGAATTTCGACAATGACTTTCCCAGTAACAACATTTCTGATGTAGAAAGCACATACAATGAAAAAATAACATGATTATAATTTTTTAGTAGATTATCCCTTGTGTCTATTAATGCCTTCAATGATAATTTACGGGCTTCAAATTTTCTTATAAGCCCATCCTTAGATATAATTTTTGCTCACAACTGTGTACGTACTGTATGTGCGCTGATTTCCAAGGATACCTCAACAGCTGTTAGACTGCTGTATTGATAACACATTCTTCATTAATGTAAATCAATTTCTGTCCATTTGCATCTGAAATTTAATTGAGAAAAAAATAAAATGGATTTCAAGTGTTTTATTTTGAAACAGAAGTGAAGTGTCTGAAAGTGTATACGTCTGTATCATTGATAATTTATGTACCCCAAATCTGTATTGTTATTGATTTTATTTTATATATCAAGTAATATTTTAAGCTGGAAGGAAGAATGTTTTAAATATTAATGTTGTATTTTCACAAAAATAAATTGTGAAGCAAACTAATCATTTCACAATGTCCCCTCCAATGTAGTAGTTATAAATGCACTATAGTTAGTATATATGAATTAGAGAGAATTAGCAAGATTGCGAAATGCAATCAAATAAAGTGCCTTTCTTAAATCTATTTTTTGAATTGTATTATCAAAGAAAATACATTTAATTCTTAAAGCAAATAAATCTTCAACATAGGATGTGGGAATGAGAGAAAAAAGGGGGGGGGGGGGAATAAATTTGAATGCAGGAGCTGAAATGGGTAATTCCAAAGGGAAGGGGCAGAGATACTGATGAGAGTAATGATCTGGTTTGAAAAGAACACATTTAGCTGGAGTGCATGAGTAATTGGGAATGCAATGGTAAGGAAACCAGAGAAAGACATTTTGTTCTTTTGGATTGATAGTTTCATTATAATTTAACAGCAACTAGTAGACCCATTTATAAGCCAGTATCCAAATGTAACACTTTCCTGCAGATCATCATATCATGCACGTCACCATATTTATTTTTTTGGGATCAAGGCCGATAGATAACAGCAATGAGTAGAGATAGAGGGGTCTAGAAGGCAAGGATTCACAAAAGTAAGAAATTGCAGCAGGAGATACAGACCATAGCCTAGAGACAATGGACCCACTCAAGAATGAGCTGTATTTACTGTTCAAAGTGTATCAGAGATCAAAAACTAACACACAGTATTTGTTGCGGCATCACATTTTTATGGTATATGTAATTCCACTGATATGTTCAGATAAAGTCTTATTTGTTTCTTGTAATGAAAATCATGCTGGTTCCAGTGTCTCTCTCCCCTCAATACTCAAGTTTTCAAAAATAAGCACATAATGTTGCTCTGTTGGCTCAGCAACAACATCCATTGTCCAGGAGACAGATGCACTAGGAAATATTATATCTCCTCCAGAGATTGTTCTCAAACTCCACTGTTACTTTAGTCCCTGACCCAGCAGTTTCTTCTGACTGTGATTCAGCCCAAATCTCGTGCAGAGACCTCAGCCACCGTCTGATTCTGTCACATGTTACATGTTAACTGCGGCAGCATGAAGTGGGCAATCTCTTATGGGAACTATGTCATACTAACAGTCTATTCTTTTCACAATGTTTTATCTTTTCCCATGCCCCTGGCCTTCAGTATCTGCCCTCTTTCAATTTCTCTTTCAATTCTGCTCCAATTGTTCTATTATATCACTTACTATTTTATAGATATTTTGTCTAATGCTATTCCTGTTGTGCCCTTTCTGGCACCCCAAATACTTTAGACATTCTTTCCCTTTATCATTTGTTAACTATGGCAACAGTGTATCAAATCTACCGGTGATGCCTGCCTACTCTATTCCAAAATCAATTTTCAATCCCGTGAACTTTAACACCAAGGGCAAAGACATCAGATGCATGGAACCCTTCAAATTGCATGTCATTCTTGTTTGGAGATATTGATAATATTGGCCATTTCACTGTGACAAAATGGAGGAAACCTGTTTGGCATATTTTTGCAAAGGCTGCAAAGACCATTAGAATCAGAATCAGAATCAGAATGCCTTTTATTGTCACTATACACATGTACAATGAGATTAAAAACTGCTCCTACTCAGTGCAAAACAAAACAAAAAGGGGGGGGGGGGATAAGGTGCACAGTTTCTGCAGCGCTATATACATATCTATAAAAAGACAATGGATAAATAGAATGGATGGATAGAATGGATAGAATTGGAAATTACAGTTACAGTACAAATTACAGTAGGTGGATAGATGAAAGTCCAGGGGTTAGGCTGTGAAGTCAGTGCATGTGTGAGTTCAGGGAGATAATGGATTTTGGAAAGAAACTGTTCTTGAGTCTATTTGTCCTTGTGCTGATGCACCTATAGCGCCTCCCTGAGGGTAGCAGGTTGAACAGGCCAAATGCAGGATGGGAGCTGTCCTTGATAATGTTCTTCGCCCTGCTGAGGCAGCGGGAGGTGTAAATGTCCATCAGAGAGGGGAGAGGGCAGCCGATTATCTTCTGTGCTGCCCTAACTACCCTCTGAAATCTCTCCCTGTCTGCCATGGTGCAGCTGCCGTACCATGCTGTAATGCAGTATGTCAACAGGCTCTCAATGGACGAGCGGTAGAAGGTCAGCAGCAGGTTGGAGTCTAGGTTGTGCTTCCTGAGGACCCTCAGGAAGTGCAACCGCTGCTGAGCCTTCTTGATGACCGCTGTGATGTTGTCTGTCCAGGAGATGTCAGCGGAGATGAGGACGCTGAGAAACCGGAAGGTGTGGACCCTCTCCACACACTCGCCGTTGACGTATAAGGGGGCTAAGTCGGTGCTGTGCTTCCTGAAGTCGACAATGAGCTCTTTGGTTTTCTTGGTGTTCAGAGCCAGGTTGTTTTCTGAGCACCAGGCTGTCAACTTCAGGACTTCCTCTCTGTAGGCTGCCTCATCTCCCCTTGAGATGAGTCCGACTACTGTAGTGTCGTCAGCAAACTTGACGATTCGGTTGTTGTTGTGGGCCGGACTACAGTCGTGGGTGTAGAGACAGTATAGGAGGGGGCTTAGCACACAGCCCTGCGGGGAGCCGGTACTCAACATGCCAGTGGAGAAGAGGTGGGGGCCGAGTCTCACAGTCTGGGGCCGGTTGGTGAGGAAGTCCTTTATCCAGGCACATGTGAGAGTGGGGAGGCCGAGAGTGACCAGTTTGTCGATGAGAATGTCCGGAATGATAGTATTGAAAGCTGAGCTGTAATCCACAAAGAGCATCCGAACGTAGCTCTGCCCCTGCTCCAGGTGGCTCAGCACAGAGTGGAGAGCTACGGTGATGGCGTCTTCTGTGGACCTGTTTGGGCGATAGGCGAACTGGTGGTGGTCGAAGTCTGGAGGGAGATAGTCCTTGATGCGCTGGAGGACCAATCTCTCAAAGCACTTCATGATTACCAGAGTGAGGGCCACGGGACGGTAATCGTTTAGGCTGGTGATGGGAGACTTCTTCGGCACTGGGACGATTGTGGCTGATTTTAGGCAGGACGGGATAACTGCCTGGTCCAGGGAGAGATTGAAGATTCTGGTGAAGATGACGGTGAGCTGGTGGGCACATGCTTTGAGCACCTTACCAGGTACCTTACCTTATCTGGGCCGGCAGCCTTCTTGGGGTTCACTGCCAGGAGCACCCGTCTGACATCGTGCTCCCTTACAGTGAGTGGAGTAGTGCAGGAGCCAGGTAAGGGTGGGAGCAGGGCTGTAGCACATGAGTGCTGCTGTTGTGATGTTTCAATGCGGGAAAAGAAGCAATTTAGCTTCTCTGCCAGCGGCGCACTCAGGTCTTCTGTCGTTGTGGCACAGCCTCTGTAGTTTGTGATGTCTCGTATGCCCCGCCATACCTCCCGTGTGTTATTGCTGGACAGGTGGGCCTCTATGCTCCTCTTTATGGTCCACCTTGGCTTTTTTAATTCCCCTTTTCAGATCGGCTCGAGCAGCCCTGTTCAGAGCTCTGTCACCTGACCTGAAGACATCATCGCGGGCTCTGAGGAGTGTGCGGACCTGGCTGGACATCCAGGGTTTCTGGTTTGGGAAAACCCGAATGTTTTTGTCCACAGTCACGTTTCCGATGCAGAACTTGATATTGTCCAGTACCGTTCCTGTGAATGTTTCTAGATCCTGGTGTTCGAATATGTCCCAGTTGGTCTGTGTGAAGCAGTCCTGGAGTTTGGAGAGTGCATTTTCATTTCCATGAGGATCATGGTTCCAGAAGGTCTGGGGCCTGGGAAGAAGTTAAATACAGGGTGATGTCCAGATATCCTCTTAATTGTTAATATGTATGAGGGTTTTGCAGAAGGAATTAAGTCCTGCTGCAAATGCATGATCAGGATTGGTTGGGGAATGGTATGTTATAATACCACTGTTAACTATGTTGTTTAAGAAGGAACTGCAAATGCTGGAAAATCGAAGGTAGACAAAAGTGCTGGAGAAACTCAGTGGGTGTGGCAGCATCTATGGAGTGAAGGAAATAGGCAACGTTTCGAGCCGAAACCCTTCTTCAAACTGAGTGTAGGGTGGGGGGGAGGGGGGGGGGAAGAAGAAAGGAAGAGGAGGAGCCAGATGGCTGAGGGAGAGCAGGGGAGGGGAGGAGACAATAAGAGTTACCGGAAATTGGAGAAGTCAATGTTTATATCACTGAGGTATAAACTGCCCAAGCGAAATATGAGGTGCTGCTCCTCCGATTTCCGGTGGTGCTCACTTTGGCCATGGAGGAGGCCCAGGACATAAAGGTCGCATTCGGAATGGGATGGGGAGTTGAAATGCTGAGCCACCGGGAGATCAGGTAGGTTATTGGGGACCGAGCGGAGGTGTTCGGCGAAACGATCGCCAAGCCTATGCTTGGTCTCACCGATGTAGATCAGCTGACATCTAGAGCAGCAGATGCAATAGATGAGGTTGGAGGAGGTGCAGGTGAACCTCTGTCGCACCTTGAACGACTGCTTGGATCTTTGAATGGAGTCGTGGGGGGAGTTAAGGCGACAAGTGTAGCATTTCTTGTGGCTGCAGGGGAAAGTGCCCGGGGAGGGGGTGGTATAGGTGGGAAGGGAAGAATTAACCCGGGAGTCACGGAGGGAGCGGTCTTTGCGGAAAGCAGACAGGGGGGGAGATGGGAAGATGTAGCGAGTGGTGGGGTCACGTTGGAGGTGGCAAAAATGACGGAGGACTATTTGTTGTATGTGACGGCTAGTAGGGTGGAAGGTGAGGACTAGGGGGATTGCCCTTGTTATGAGTGGGGGGATGGGGAGAGAGAGCAGTGTTACGGGGTATTGAAGAAACCCTGGTGAGACCCTCATCTATAGTAGGGGAGGGGAACCCCCGTTTGGTGAAGAATTAGGAGATTTCCGATGCCCTGGTGTGGAACACCTCATCCTAGGAGGAGATGCGGCGTAGACGGAGGAGTTGGGAGTAGGGGATGGAAGCAGGGTGGGAAGAAGTGTAGCCTAGATAGCTATGGGAGTCAGTGGATTTATAGTGGATGTCGGTCAGAAGTCTATCACCTGAGATGGAGATAGTGAGGTCAAGAAATGATAGGGAAGTGTTGGAAATGGTCCAGGTGTATTTGAGTGCCGGGTGGAAGTTGGTCGTGAAATGGATGAAGTCAGTGAGTTGTATGTGGGTGCAGGAGGTAGCACCAAATGCAGTCGTCAATGTAGCGGAGGTAGAGGTTGGGGATGGGGCCCTGGTACGTCTCGAACAAGGATTGTTCGATGTACCCTACAAAGAGGCAGGCATAACTATGTTGCATGGTCTTTGCACTGTTATTTGTGATTGGTCAAAGCAAGGGGCCAGGCCCAAATTGTTTATATTACCTGGAAAAATGTTTCTTTACTTTGGGGAACTGTCTTCCATTAGGAACTTTATGCAGAAACAATGTAATGAGATATTTTGTGATTGGGTTATGGAACTGTGAATTAATGTATTATAATGTAAATAAGCTCTTCTAAGCTCCCCCACCTCCCCCCAGTCTAGTTCAGTCAATAAAACATTGATTCAAGCACCGGAACAACTATTTTTTATTTTTGGATAGAACACCAATTTCCCCTGTAACACACCTAAACCATCACGGGTTTCATCCTTGTATTTGCCTGGCCAAGCCCTTCAGCCTTGTGCAAGCAGAAACACTCCAAAAGGTCACGCAGTCCCAAGTGCTCTTCCAGAAGATCCGGTCCCCCCCCCCAATGTTTTTTCGCACCACAGGTCCGATACAGTATATAAGAGGGGAGAGCACATGAGTCTGTGTCGAACTTCTGGGGGACCACTTGGGACCGTGCTGACCTGCTGGAGTTGTGTATTCGCACGAGGCTAAAGGGCTTGGATGAGTAGAGACAAGGATCGGACCTGCAGTGTTGGTTAGGTATCATATAGGGTAGTGTATTTTGTAATTGGAAATAAAGTTAGTTGATCCAGTGCTTGACTGTGTGTTTTACTGAACCAGACAAACGGGGTGAGATTAGGAGCAGAATTACAATATCCCCCAATCCCATGATTGTCACTGGATCTAAATCCTGGCTCCCTCATTAATCAGGAATGTAAGTTGTTTTGTGCAACCAAAGCCAAGGATCCAGAGTGGAGCCAGGTTCCAGACTGTGGGCCAGAAATACCACAGGAACCATGGCTATGGTTCAGAACACCTGGAATCGGGAGCATGGTTAGATTTGCATCCAGAGCCAAGATCCAGTGATGGGGTGCGTATGATGGTCAGACGTAACCATTTGAAGGAGAGTGAGGGGCAGTGTTGAGACAGGTTGGTTATACGTGGAAACATAAGAGGATAAGAAGAAGAACAAAATAATCTGGTGGAACCAGGTGAGTGAGAGGAAGGGGATGGTTAGAGACAGGGATGGGTAGATGATAAGTGAAAATAGGTAAGGAGAGGGATAATTGGCAGATGGAACTAGATTAGGGAAGATATAGGAATGATGAACCAAGTGAGAAGATACATCCGCATACAGGTATGTGGGTGATGGGCAAAAGGAACCAGATGGGAGAAGGCAATAAGGTCCAGGTAATACGTGGGAGTGAGGGAATGAAAAAGTTGACCAACGGAGGGAGAACCGGAGTGAACTGTTGGGAGTGAGAAAGGAACACCAAAGGTATGGAGGGACTCCCGTTTCACACCACTAGTCTCCGCATCGAGTATATATTCCCTTGCCACTTCCTACCTGCTTGACACACGGAGTTCTTCCAGCAGTTTATTTTTTGCCAGATTCCAGCATCTGTACTTGCTTGTGTCTCAATGTCAAAATTAAGAAAGGGAGAGAAAGAGGCATTAAGAAAAGAAAAAGAAAAAAAATGAATACTTTGTTCAAGAAAACAATTTTGCCTTCAGGAAAATTCAATTGATGCTTTGCTGTTTCATTCCCATAAGACGTAAATTCCACTGCGAAAGCTCTGTAATAGCTTTCCGCACTGCCTATAATACATAGAAAAATAGGGCTCATTTTGATAATGGAACATCTAATAAGGCCTTTATGAGTAGGATAATCAGACTTTCTTTGTTTTGAAATTGCAGCTAATCGTCATTAAGCTTCCAAGCCCCATCTGTCTTGCAAAGAGTCTGTTCTTCAACAAATTAGTCACTGTTTATTCTTTCAGTTCAGCTCATTGACATTTGAAGGCTATTTTTCTGAGATGTGCTAAATGGACTTATTATTTGTTTGATGCACCAGTAGTATGAAGGACAGAACAAACTTGAATCTCCTACATTGACCTTGTTTTACAAACATATTGCCAGTTTTATTTGTATATATTACTGTCTTGTGCCTGGTACATCTTACATCACATTTGAAATTATGAAATTTGCTCAATGTTTGCAGAGACACTCTAAAGATTAGGATAAAAGCTAAGCTATTGATTATTTAGGTCTTGAGCCAATATTTGAAGATTGTATAGTGCCTGAGCCAGGTAAAAATCAGTTAAGTCTGGGGTTTCAGAAACAAGGGATAATGGTCCAGGGAAGGGATATAGAACAGGGTTCAGAGGGGAGTGGATCCACTGTGATGAATGGGGTTGGACGTGTGGAGGAGCCTGAAATTGAAGGCTGGATGAACGGTGAGTGTGGGTGGGGTTAAATTCCCACATAAACGAAAGCCTGTAAGTGGAAAAGGTGACTGGTCAGAAATGGCTACCATATGCAAAAGTTTCTGCCCTGTGGACAGTGTGGGCCATTCCAACGTGAATAAAAATCCCAGACATGGCATCCCAATCCTGAAGGGCATGTTGTTCAGCTCCAACTCAGCTCCAGTGCACAAAGAATGAAAATCAGAGACCTATGTTCAATCCTGACCTCGGATGTTGTCTGTGTGGAGTTTGCACATTCCCCCTGTGGTGGGCAGCACAGCAATGCAGCCAATGCAGCCACTGCCTCAGCGCTACCCACATGAGTTATTTCCTAAACTCCTTTGTTGTCTGTGTGGAGTTAGTACATTCTCCCCATGCTCACTTGGGAATCTTTTCAGGTATTCTAGTTTCCCGCAATTCCAAATACATGTAGTTAATGAAGTTATCTAGATTATTTAATAAAGTTAAATAGTCACTATGTATTAGTGTTCGGATAAGTGGTAGAAACACGGGTTTGATGAAAACGTGGGAAAAATGAAAAAAGTGGGATTGGTGCAATAGTTATTGATGTTGGACTCAATAGAATGAATTTTATATGCTACTAGACTAAGTGGGACCCGTTGGGTCCCATGTTCACATGGGAGGGCTAGTCCCCCAACGCAATATTCCACCTCTCCACCATTTCCAATATTGGTGGCCAGTGGGGGGGTGGGGGGTGGGGGCTTTCTGGAGCGCTGGTATGGGTGTTGTTGGCTGCAGGGACTACTGGTCTCCAGAGGGCTAGTATGGATATTGTCGGCCAAATGGATTCTTGGGGTGGCAGTTCAGTCCCTCAAGCCTGATGTGCTGGCAGTTGACTCACGGTTATTCCTTGAAATTCCATTTCAAGCAGGGTGCAAGGCCACCAAATTCAAGTGCAGTTTCTTACCTCTTCGAGCTGGGTGCAAGGTCACAAAATTCAAGTGCAGTTTCATACCACTTCAAGCAAGGTGCAAGGCCACCGAATTCAGGTTCAGTTTCCTACCACTTCAAGCAGGGTGCAAGGCTACCGAATTCAAGTGCAGTTTCCAACCACTTCAAGCAGGATGCAAGGCCACCAAATTCAAGTGCAATTTCATACTACTTCAAGCAGGGTGCAAGGCCACCAAATTCAGGTGCAGTTTCACACCATTTCAAGGAGGGTGCAAGGCCACCAAATTCAAATGCAATTTCATACCATTTCATGCAGGATGCAACGACACCACATTCAAATGCAGTTTCATACTATTTCAAGCAGGGTGAAACCACCATAAAGACTACTATAAAACCACACAAAACACCACAGTTTCACTAGACATTCAGTGTGTTCAGTTGATTCACAGCTCAGACAGAGTCGTGACCCCTCCCTCCCCCATCATGTAGAGACGGAGCCACACCCACACTTCCGGGTTTTATAATCCCTCCCCTTCCCACCGGAAAAGGTGTGGCATTCATGGCGTGATTGACAGGAGAGAGATTCTCAACATTTTTTAAACACTAATAACAGTTTTGCTTTTCATTGATGGGAAGAATCCTCTGCACCTGATGAGTGGAGGGGGACTGAGTAAGATGGCCAAATATCACAGCCGTAAGTGGTAGCGTTTTATCTAAAATCAATATAGTGCAAACAGGAAGTTGTCAAGTTGAGACAAACAACCATCTGCAGTGCCTTTTCACTTCAACCCAAAACCCCCAACCAACTCTTTGCAGTGCATTTTCACTTCAACCCAAACCCCCCAAAACAACCATTTGCATGCAGTGCCTTTTCACTTCAACCCAAAACCCCGCAAACAACCAAAAACGGGCACATTTCAACATAATTTTATAAAGAGTAAGAGTGTTGTAAAAACAAGCCTGAAGGATGTGTCTCAATGCGAGGAGCGTTCGTAATAAGTTGAGTTGAAGGTGCAGATAGCTATTCATGTCTATGATATAGTTAGGATCACGGAGACATGGCTCCAGGTTAACCAAGGCTGGGAGCTGAACATCCGGGGATATTCAATATTCAGGAGGGATAGACAGAAAGGTAAAGGAGGTGGGGTAGCATTGCTGGTTAGAGAGGAGATTAACGCAATATAAAGGAAGGACATTAGCTTGGAGGATGTGGAATCGATATGGATAGAGCTGCAAAACACTAAGGGGCAGAAAACGCTAGTGGGAGTTGTGTACAGGCCACCTAACAGTAGTAGTGGAGTTGGGGATGGCATCAAACAGGGAATTAGAAATGCGTGCAACAAAGGTAAAACAGTTATAATGGGTGACTTCAATCTATATATAGATTGGGTGAATCAAATTGGCAGGGGTGCCGAGGAGGAGGATTTCTTGGAATGTATGCGGGATAGTTTTCTAAACCAACATGTAGAGGAACCAACGAGAGAGCATGCTATTCTAGACTGGATATTGAGTAATAGAAACATAGAAACTAGATGCAGGAGTAGGCTATTCAGCCCTTCGAGCCTACACCGTCATTCAATATGATTAAGGCTATCATCCAACTCAGTATACCGTACCTGCCTTCTCTCCATACCCTCTGATCCCCTTAGCCACAAGGGCCACATCTAACTCCCTCTTAAATATAGCCAATGACTGGCCTCAACTACCTTCTGTGGCATAGTTTCATGAGGAAGGGTTAGTTAGCAGTCTTGTTGTGCATGCCCCCTTGGGCAAGAGTGACCATAATATGGTTGAGTTCTTCATTAGGATGGAGAGTGACATAATTAATTCAGAAACAAGGGTTCTGAACTTAAACAAAGGTAACTTTGAAGGTATGAGACGTGAATTGGCCAAGATAGACTGGCAATTGATTCTTAAAGGGTTGACAGTGGATGTGCAATGGAAGGCATTTAAAAACTGCATGGATGAACTACACCAATTGTTCATCCCAGTTTGGCAAAAGAATAAATCAGGGAAGGTAGTGCATCAATAGATAACAAGGGAAATCATGGATAATATCAAAATAAAAGATGAAGCATACAAATTAGCCAGAAAAAGCAACCTACCAGAGGACTGGGAGAAATTCAGTCCAGCAGAGGAGAACAAAGGGCTTAATTAGGAAAGGCAAAATAGATTATGAAAGAAAACTGGCAGGGAACATAAAAACTGACTGCAAAAGTTTTTGTAGATATGTGAAGAGAAAAAGATTAGTTAAAACATATGTAGGTTTCTTGCAGTCAGAAACAGGTGAATTGATCATGGGGAACAAGGACATGGCAGACCAATTGAATAACTACTTTGGTTCTGTCTTCACTAAGGAAGACATAAATAATCTGCTGGAAATAGCAGGGGACTGGGGGTCAAATAAGATGGAGGAACTGAGTGAAATCCAGGTTAGCCGGGAAGTGGTGTGGGGGAAATTGAATGGATTAAAGGCCGATAAATCCCCAGGGCCAGATAGGCTGCATCCCAGAGTACTCAAGAAAGTAGCCACAGAAATAGTGGATGCATTAGTGATAATTTTTCAAAACTCTTTAGATTCTGGAGAAGTTCCTGAGGATTGGAGGGTAGTTAATGTAACCCCACTTTTAAAAAAAGGAGGGAGAGGGAAAACAGGGAATTACAGACCAGCTAATCTAACATCGGTAGTGGGGAAAATGTTAGAGTCAGTTATTAACGATGGGATAGCAGCACATTTGGAAAGTGGTGAAATCATTTTACAAAGTCAGCATGGATTTACAAAAGGTAAATCATGTCTGACGAATCTTATAGAATTTTTCAAGGATGTAACTAGTAGAATGGATAAGGGAGAACCAGTGGATGTGTTATATCTGGACTTTCAGGAGGCTTTCAACAAGGTCCCACATAAGAGATTAGTATACAAACCTAAAGCACACTGTATTGGGGTTACAGTATTGACATGGATAGAGAACTGGCTGGCAGATAGGAAGCAAAGGGTAGGAGTAAACAGGTCCTTTTCAGAATGGCAGGCAATGACTAGTGGGGTACCGCAAGGCTCAGTGCTGGGACCCCAGCTATTTACAATATATATCAATGATTTGGACGAGGGAATTGAATGCAACATCTCCAAGTTTGCGGATGACACGATGCTGGGGGCCAGTGTTAGGTGTGAGGAGGATGCTAGGAGGCTGCAAGATGGCTTGGATAGGCTGGATGAGTGGGCAAATGCATGGCAGAAGCAGTATAATGTGGACAAATGTGAGGTTATCCACTTTGGTGGCAAAAACAGGAGGGTAGACTGTTATCTGAATGGTGGCCGATTACGAAAAGGGGAGATGCAACGAAACCTGAGTGTCATGGTACACCAGTCATTGAAAGTAGGCATGCAGGTGCATCAGGCAGTGAAGAAAGCGAATGGTGTCTTAGCATTCATAGCAAAAGGATTTGAGTATAGGAGCAGGGAGGTTCTACTGCAGTTGTACAAGGTTTTGGTGAGACCACACCTGGAGTATTGCGTATAGTTTTGGTCTCTAAATCTGAGGAAAGACATTCTTGCCATAGAGGGGATACAGAGAAGGTTCGCCAGACTGATTCCTGGGATTTCAGGACTTCCATATGAGGAAAGACACAGTCTGTTAGGTTGGACAACCACACCTCTTCAACCCTCACCCTGAACACTGCTGTTCCACAGGGCTGTGTACTGAGCCCCCTCCTCTACTCCCTCTTCACCTATGACTGCACACCTGAACATGATTCTAACACCATCATCAAGTATGCAGATGATACAACGGTCATTGGCCTCATCAGCGACAATGATGAGTCGGCCTATCGGGAGGAGGTTCAGGTCCTAGCAGCATGGTGCGCCGACAACAACCTGGCCCTTAACTCCAAGAAGACCAAGGGGCTCATTGTGGACTATAGAAGGTCTAGGGGCTGCACGCACAACCACATCCATATTAATGGGACGGAGGTGGAACGTGTTTCCAGCTTCCGGTTTCTGGGGGTGAACATCTCTGTGTGACCTCTCTTGGACCCACAATACCTCTACACTGGTCAAGAAGGCTCACCAGCGTCTCTTCTTCTTGAGGAGACTAAAGCAGGTTCATCTATCTCCTCAGATTCTGGTGAACTTCTACCGCTGCACCATCGAGAGCATCCTTACCAACTGTTTCACAGTATGGTATGGCAACTGCTCTGTCACTGACCGGAAAGCACTGCAGGGTGTTGAAAACTGCCTAACGCATCACCGGAACCACACTCCCCTCCATTGAGTCTGTCCATAGCAAGCGATGTCTGCGAAGGGCGCACAGCATCGTCAAGGTCTCACCCCAGCCACAGACTGTTTAACTTCCTCCCATCCAGGAGGCGCTACAGGTCCCTCCGTTGCCGGACCAGCAGGTTCAGGAACAGCTTCTTCCCTGCGGCTGTTACAATACTTAACTCTGCACCTCGGTGATATCCAGTCACCCACCCCCCGGACACTCCTTCCCCCAGTATAATTGCACTACTGATACTGTTTGTACATATTTTATTTTACCGTTCATTATTCTAAGTTCGCTCTTTTGGGGAGATACTAACTGCATTTTGTTGTCTCTGTACTGTACACTGCGCAGTGACAATTAAAGATTGAATTGAATTGAATTGACTGGATAGACTCGGCTTGTACTCGCTAGAATTTAGAAGATTGAGGGGGGATCTTATAGATACTTACAAAATTCTTCAGGGGTTGGACAGGCTAGATGCAGGAAAATTGTTCCCGATGTTGGGGAAGTCCATAACAAGGGGTCACAGTTTAAGGATAAGGGGGAAGTCTTTTATGGACCGAAATGAGAAAAACATTTATCACACAGAGAGTGGTGAGTCTCTAGAATTCTCTGCCACAGAAGGTAGTTGAGGCCAGTTCATTGGCTATATTTAAGAGGGAGTTAGATGTGGCCCTTGTGGCTAAAGGGATCAGGGCGTATATGGAGAGAAGGCAGGAACAGGATACTGAGTTGAATGATCAGCCATGATCATAATGAATGGCGGTGCAGGCTCGAAGGGCCGAATGGCCTACACCTGCACCTAATTTCTATGTTTCTATGTTTCTATTTGCATGCAGTGCCTTTTTACTTCAACCCAAACCCCACAAACAACCATTTGCATGCAGTGCCTTTTTACTTAAACCCAAACCCCCCAAACAACCATTTGCAGTGCCTTTTTACTTCAAACCAACCATATTTTCATTTTCAAACCACATTAAGGGCACTCACAGTTGAGTAGACATGTGTTCGGTGTTATTGAGAGCTCAGAGAGACGTGACCCTCTGGCTTCCTCTATCTTGCAGGGACTGAGTGAGGCACACCACTTCTAGGTTTTATAGTCCCTCCCCCCCTCCCACCAGCAGGGGCAGCAGAGAGAATGGCATTTTTTTAATGAACATTAATATCTCTCTGATATTTAATCGATGGGAAAAATCCCCTGATCCAGTCTGGCGGAGGTGGGCTCTGAGCGAGGTGGCCAAATATGACGGCCGTAAGTGGCAGCGTTCTCCTGGAAATCAAATCGCAGTGCGCCAAAAGCGGTCAAGATCTTACTTTTAGTAATATTGATATATCTCTGTGACTATGTCACTGTGACTCAATGGAATACATTCAATTCCTGTTTTTTATTTCCCATTTATTTTTTTGGAAAAAAATGGATTTCATAGCAGACAAACCATGAACTCACAGTCTACTTTTGATGCATTCCTCTTTATCGTGGTTCAATAGAGCACAGCAGTCTGAGCCGGAAGGTTGTGTGCAACATGTAGATACTGGAAAAGGTTAAACTCTGTCTCCCTCTCCACAACTGCTCACTGGTCCACAGAGTATTCCCAGCAATTTCTGTTTTGATTTAAACTTTTCAGCATCTGCAGTGTGTAATGTTTGCAACTTGTGCTGCTACACTATCTTTGGAATGGGATGTTAAACTGTATCCCCATTTAGTTATCGCGTAAACTAAAATGAGACCTATGCCACTCTTTAAAATAGTGGGGAAATATATCCCTGTATTTCTGGATCACGTTTAATTCCACACAACCTTTAGATTTAATCTTTAGATTTTAGAGATACAGCACAGAAACAGGCCCTCTGTGGACTGGTAACTCAAAGTTAACAATTAGGCTAGTTAACTGGGGAATAAATTATGTGGTGTCAGAGATAACACCCGGTCTACAATGACTACACCGGCATTCACAATTGGTTAAACTCACATGATATCGTTTATTTATAGTTACTACAACATCCAGGTCCATGTGGGTCACTGTATATGTGTGGAGGAGATGCCGATCTTGGGCTTGTCTTGGCAGCTTAGTCGTGGTCTTGAAGCAGGAGGCGTGGCAATCTCAGGCTTGTCCCAGCAGTTCACCCTTGCCTCGATAGGAGGAATGACAGTTTCGTCCTGCTTGGTAGGGGGGGGAAGGCTGGCTTTCAAGGGCTTGTCCAGGCAGTTCAGTCTTGACCACAAGGTGGTGCTGGTAGTCTCAGCTTTGTTGCCAGTGGGTCAGTCTTCCTCCAAATCTGCAACAAGGCAACACAGCTAGCAGGGTGGCTCCCCACTTTTGTTTGTTTGTTTGTTCGTTCCTCTCTCTCACTCTCTCTCCTTCTCCCCTCTGGCTGGAATGCCTGGGTTTATAAGGGGTTGACAAGGTACAGGTAGGCCAATCCAATATCAAATAATTGGACACCTGTTACTTATTTAGGGTAGACAAAAATGCTGGAGAAAGTCAGCGGGTGAGGCAGCATCTATGGAGCGAAGAGAAATAGACAACGTTTCTGGTTGAAACCCTTCCTCAGACTTATTTAGATGTGGCCTCAGCTCAGTGGTGTTGATATATGGCCTCTCCCTGCTTGCCTGCTGGTGATAGGGATCAGAGTGGCATCTGAGGAAGGGGGTATTGTCACAATGATAATTGTGACAATACATCACATATTCTCCATCCTGCCATCTGGGAAGAGGTACAGGAGCATCAGCTGCAAAACCAGCAGGATGCTCTTCAGCTTCTTCCCGCAGGCTATAAGACTGATAAACGGACTTTGCCCCCTGCCAAAGTATCGCGCACCAACCACCAACCTGGACACACTGAAGCAGAGCCATTGTCGTGCCGCTGCTGATTGGAACTCATGAATATATATGTATTTTTATTTTTATTTCTATTTATTTTTTACTGCACACTGAATGGACACTGGCTGAGCAACGTTTTTTCGTTTCTTCTGGGTATGTAAGTACTCAGGAAAATGATAATAAAGATTTTCAATTTCAATTTCAATGATAATTAAATGTATTACCGTTGAGGTTGATCTGACATGGGTTAATACTATTTCAGTGGAACTCAAAGAAATGCACACCAACTACAGCATGTAGAAATGTGAGAATTCAAATAAAAGCTGTTCTTATTAACTAATTGAAATTTCAACTGAAATGCATGGACTATTAAAAGACCATATGACATGGAACACCAAGTGCTCACAGCAAATGGCTCGCATGGAGTACAATACCGAACACACAGGAGCACATAGCACACATCAAAGAGGTCTCATGGAATACAGCATTGAGCACACAATATCACAGAGATATAGCATAGTGCGCACACGGAGCACAACACATAGAACACAACGTACATACTTGGAGCAGACATGGCTTATACAGAAGCATATAACATGAGATGCAAAGAATACATGGATCAATGTCAGTCTTCCTGGCCAACCATCTCAGCTGTCTGCTACTTCAGATGCATGACCAGGAATCTATATTGTCTCCCTTTCCTCTGTTAATTTTCTAATCGAAACATAGAAACATAGAAAATAGGTGCAGGAGTAGGTTGTTTGGCCCTTCAAGCCAGCACCGCCATTCAATATGATCATGGCTGATCATCCAAAATCAGTACCCCGATGAAGTTAATGCAATAAATTGCTTGGCATCAATTGTACACAACACCATGAGAATTGTTTTTTTGTTTTTTTTGTTTTTTTGTTTATTTTTGTTAGAAGTAAGTACAATAGTGTGTTACGGTCTGAAGAAGGGTCTCGACCCGAAATGTCGCCTATCTCCTTCGCTGCTTAGATGCTGCTGCACTCGCTGAGTTTCTCCGTGTAACCCTCGATTCTCCAGCATCTGCAGTTCCTTCTTTAACACAATAGTGCGGTACTTGAGTACCTAATACATACATACATATTTCCATTCTTGTACAACTTCGTATTTTTGATTTAATAATAAAAGAACAGTGGGAGAAAAAAGAAATATAGAGCGTCGGAATAGATAGACAAACGAGTAGAAACAGATAGCAAAATAAATAAAGGACATAGTAGAGGAGCTGAAAAGATTGAAATAGAAGGAGAAAGTAAAGAAAAGAGAGATTAGGAGAGATCTACCTATTTCGTATTTTTGCCCATCCGTCATCCGGATCTAACCATTTAATTTCTAAGGTTATGTTATGTTGCACCATATGCTTGTAAAAAGTTGATAAAAGGAGACCAAGTCTTTGAGAATTGGTCTACTTTGCCTAGTAGGAGAAATCTCATTTCTTCAAGATAAAGCGTTTCAGACATATTTGAAATCCACATTTTGAATGTTAGCGTGGTTGCGTTTTTCCAAAATTTGAGTATGTTTTTTTGCTGTTATTAGACCGTAATTAAGAAAAGCTTCTTGGAATATAGTTAGTTTACTTCCCTCTTCCATTAATCCAAAGATAATCAGTTCTGCATTGGGGTTCAATTTTGTGTTAAATAGTTTTGTAAAAATTCCATAAATTTAATTCCAAAATGTATACAGTTTTATACAAGAGACAAAGGAATGTGCTATAGTGGCATAACACCATGAGAATTGAGTGCAATAGAATATTACTGTGTTAGCACAGAAATATACATGGTTTTCCATGGTTTAACAATCCTTTTTTGGCATCAAAGAATTTCCAGGCAATAAAACATACAAAATTGGTGCACAGACAAAATGGAATACGAGGCATGAAACATGTAGATTAGGAAATACAGAATGAAACAAATGCCATAGGACACAGGGCAGAGGAACATTACACAAAACACACATAGACCAAATATCATGCCAACAATACAAGGAAACACTTAGAATTCCATAAATGGCTCTCAAAATGTGATATTGATGTAAATTGAACATAAAAACTGCTTGGTGACAAGGAAACAACCACCTTTCAACGCTGCCTGTTTCCATCCATCCATGGGTCATGCTTAATGATCTTAAAGGCATTTTTGTAATATCCTGCTCAACATCTCCTCTTTCAAAGTTAATTTTCTTTTCATGAACTGTGAGTCTCATACTTCACGAGCACTTAATGTCTGAGGGTTTTTAATAGAATAGAATAGAAGCTCTGACTTGTGGTGCTTTTTTTCTGGGAAGTACATGTCAGAGAACCTCTCTCACATCAGCTGCATTAAGTAGAATATGGTAGAATGATGCATGTAGAAATCATCAAGACCACTTTTCTAAGGTGATAATCTCCAAAAGCAATTGTAATGGTAGTATTTCAAAATAATGGTTTTAAAGCAGGGGACTGGATAATTGAGAATAGTAAAATTATTTCTTGTGAATCTGGGAAATTGAGATCTCTCTTCCTTTCTGATTATTTCTAATTTATAGCATATTGATCAGGGATGAAAAAAGAAATTGTTTTAACAAAAATCAGATTACAAAGTAGTATAATTGTCCTTAATTTGAGTTAGCATGGCAGGTGTGGAATCTTAGAGTTAGATTTAGCTCTTAGGGTTAAGGGAATCAAAGGATATGGGGAAAAAGCTGGAACTGGATAATCAACCATGATCATATTGAATAGCTATGCTGGCTCGAAGGGCCGAATGGCCTGCTCCCGCACCTATTTTCTATGTTTCTATGTTTTTGACAGTAAAGTTTCTGCAAATATAGCTATTTGTGTTTTTTCCAAGAACATTCATTCTGGTCAAAATTGGAAAGTATTTTATGGATTTCCAAATCAGTGGGCTTTTCCTATGGTTTTCATTCATGCTCTTTAATTTGCCATAGCAACTGCAAAACATTCATGAGGAACATAGAGATCAGATCAGAAGGAGCTTAATTATGTGAATTAACTTCAGCCACAATAACCACTTGATATAAGTTTGTATTTAGCTGAAGCTTCATTCTTTTCTTCAGCTTCACCATCATGAAAGATCAAAGGACAGGCTGATTTCCATCCTTCCGCATGCCGTGCGGATCCCTGTTACAAGGGTCATAGAACATATTTTAATTTTTAACAAAAGCAGATGAACTCAAATTTGGGATAATTACTAAGATGCTTCTGTTTGGTCAACGTTTCCAAAATTGCTGAAGATATTTTCCTTGTTTATCAAATGTAGGAAACCAGGAAAATAAGAATCCACCCAAATTAACAGATGTAGAGTTCCAAATTGAGCTTTAATATGTCTTATAATTGCACCTAATTGGGTCAGAATGACCCTGGTCTGGGCTGCTGCCGCTTTTAGTCCTACACTATTCCCAGCATCTCATTTATGTTATGTGCGCCCATGCTGGTCTAACTGTCCTGGATGCCTGGCTGGCATAGCTCTGCTATGAAGCTAAACATCAACTAGGCTTCAGGTGGCAGAGCCCAAGGCCCTGCTTCTGACAGCCTTTAGAAGGCTCTCTGCTGTGACAGGGCTTGAAGTGCAATATTTAAAAATGGTTCAAATTAATTTAAATTATTAAAATATATTTAAAAGATTGTAAATTTACTTAATAATAACTTTTGAACGTTACGAATAAGCAAAATAAAGAAAAATAAACAGACCTGCATTTACCTAAGCTTGTAGAAGTGACTGGATTCGGGTTATCTGTATCAGTCATCCCTGGTGTAATGGTTAGGGTAGTCAACTGTCCTGTATTAGCCGGGACATCCCGTATAAGGAGGTTACATGGCAGTCGAGGTCACAACCCGTACTGCCTTCTGGTGTACAAACGGTGAACTGCAGATAAACACTTACTATGGCTTCCAGTGCAGCAGTTCCTAAAAACACCTGCAAGTGTTGTGCTGAACATGTTTCTCATAAATACCAAGTCTAGCATTTGTATACCACATTAGCCTTGCACTGCATAAAACCACATAATAGGACATTTTGTGGTCATTTTAACACAACAATCTATTTTTCAAACTGTTAAATTAAAATGTTTTTGTTAAAGATTTTGAAGTGCACTTTAATTTCTGTGTTTGTTATTCAATGATTTGACAATTACCGGTACTTGCAATTTCAACCATAATAAATGCTGATGAGCCAAGTAACTTTTTTGAAAGTATTTATTGTCCCTATATGCCCCATACGAAAGCACAACTATCTGCACCTACTGTGGGACTATGGATTCATTTAGGTTGAAAAGTGCACAATAGATCCTTGCAATTTTATCAATTTTGGGTACTTGACTTTCAGAGTTGGTCATCATGTACTCCAGTGGTACAGTATGACTTAGAATTAGGTATTTTTGCCTAACATCACCAATCACACACTCTACATGAATGCGTAAATGTGCTAATTAATGAGTTTCTTTCACATCCAGTGCACATAGTTGTGCTTTCCCTCTTGTAAATGCAGGAATTTCTGCTTCACAACCGTAACATCCTGCATCATCTTTTATGTGGATAAATGTGAGGTTATCCACTTTGGTGGCAAAAACAGGAAAGCAGACTATTATCTAAATGGTGGCCGATTAGGAAAAGGGGAGATGCAGCGCGACCTGGGTGTCATGGTCCGCCAGTCATTGAAAGTAGGCATGCAGGTGCAGCAGGCAGTGAAGAAAGCGAATGGTATGTTAGCTTTCATAGCAAAAGGATTTGAGTATAGGAGCAGGGAGGTTCTACTTCAGTTGTATAGGGTCTTGGTGAGACTACACCTGGAGTATTGCGTACAGTTCTGGTCTCCAAATCTGAGGAAGGACATTATTGCCATAGAGGGAGTGCAGAGAAGGTTCACCAGACTGATTCCTGGGATGTCAGGACTGTCTTATGAAGAAAGACTGGATAGACTCGGTTTATACTCTCTAGAATTTAGGAGATTGAGAGGGGATCTTATAGAAACTTACAAAATTCTTAAGGGGTTGGACAGGCTAGATGCAGGAAGATTGTTCCCGATGTTGGGGAGGTCCAGGAAAAGGGGTCACAGCTTAAGGATAAGGGGGAAATCCTTTAGGACCGAGCTGAGAAGGACTTTTTTCACACAGAGAGTGGTGGGTCTCTGGAACTCTCTGCCACAGAGAGTAGTTGAGGCCAGTTCATTGGCTATATTTAAGAGGGAGTTAGATGTGGCCCTTGTGGCTAAGGGGATCAGAGGGTATGGGGAGAAGGCAGTTGAGTTGGATGATCAGCCATGATCATATTGAATGGCGGTGCAGACTCGAAGGGCCGAATGGCCTACTCCTGCACCTAATTTCTATGTTTCTATGTTTCTATGTCAGGGAGCTAAAATGATATCTGTTGTCCAAAAAGTTAGATGAAAGTGTAATTGTATTATCTATGCCTCTGCCACCCCCCCCCCCCCCCCACCCTAACAGGTAAGAATAGAAACATAGAACATTGAAAAATAGGTGCAGGAGTAGGCAATTCGGTCCTTCGAACCTGCACCGCCATTCAATGTGATCATGGCTGATCATCCAACTCAGTATCCTGTGTCTGCCTTCTCTCCATACCCCCAGATCCCTTTAGCCACAAGTGCCACATCTAACACCCTCTTAAATATAGCCAATGAACTGGCCTCAACTATCTTCTGTGGCAGAGAATTCCAGAAACTCACCACTCTCTGTGTAAAGAATGTTTTCCTCATCTCGGTCCTAAAGGAATTCCCCCTTATCCTTAGACTGTGACCCCTTGTTCTGGACTCCCCCAACATCGGGAACAATCTTCCAGCATCTAGCTTGTCCAACCCCTTAAGAATTTTGTAAGTTTCTATAAGATCCCCCCTCAATCTTCTAAATTCCAGCGAATACAAGCCGAGTCTATCCAGTCTTTCCTCATATGAAAGTCCTGACATCCCAGGAATCAGTCTGGTGAATCTTCTCTGTACCCCCTCTATGGCAAGAATGTCTTTCCTCAGATTTGGAGACCAAAACTGTACGCAATACTCCAGGTGTGGCCTAACCAAAACCCTGTACAACTGCAGTAGAACCTCCCTGCTCCTATACTCAAATCCTTTCGCTATGAATGCTAAAATACCATTTGCTTTCTTCACAGCCTGCTGCACCTGCATGCCTACTTTCAATGACTGGTGTACCATGACACCCAGGTCTCGTTGCATCTCCCCTTTTCCTAATCTGCCACTATTCAGATAATAGTCTACCCTCATGTTTTTGCCACCAAAGTGAATAACCTCACATTTATCCACATTATACTGCATCTGCCATGCATCTGCCCATTCACTCAGCCTATCCAAATCACCCTGCAACCTCCAAGCATCCTCCTCACACCTAACTATACCCCCCAGCTTGGTGTTATCTGCAAGTTTGGAGATGTTGCATTGAATTCCCTCATCCAGATCAATAATACATATTGTAAATAGCTGGGGTCCCAGGACTGAGCATTGTGGTACCCCACTAGTCACTGCCTGCCATTCTGAAAGGACCCGTTTACTCCTACCCTTTGCTTCCTGTCTGCTAGCCAGTTCTCTATCCACATCAATATTGAACCCCCAATACCGTGTGCTTTAAGTTTTCTGGGGTCATTAACCATCCCTTTACTCTCTTTCCCTTTAACTCCGTCCTCGACTATCCCATTTGACACCCCACCCCCCTTATTCAGTTTAAAACCATCCGTGTAGCAGTGGCAAACCTGCCGGCCAGAATGTACGTGCTTCGTGTGTTACTAGTGTCGGAAGCTGCCTTGTGCTCCAGAAGGATTGAGCTACTCTGTGCGTCACGCCCTTTGACCTGATGACCTTACATGCAACTTCCCTATATTAGGCTAAATTGGTTTGTCCCAAATGGGACTGTCCTTGTCCTGTATTTGACTGCTATTACTAGGGTCGAGGGGACTGTCGGGCCGGTTTGCAGCCCGGCCAGCAATCCAACCTTCGGATCTTCACTTACCCCCGACACCACCACCCTTCCTTCTCATGGCCGATCATCGGTTCATGGGTTGGGTGGGGTGCTAGACTTTGCACGTGATGTCGCACGGCACGGGCCAAAACTCCTCAGCTGGCCCGCTGGCTGGGTTTTGTGTGCAGTCCAGCACCCAGGCCAACTCATTCACCCTGTCACGGCCGAGTCAGTCAACGACTTGCCGTTTGGAATTTGTCCATTATTTTGACCTTTTGTCCCTTATTTTGTGTGAGAAAGTTGGCAACCCTAGTAATGGTGTGGGTCTGAACACAAACATGTCTAGCTCCTTTGTCCAGGTCATTGGTTCTCCTCATATAGACTCTGTGGTGAATCCAGTAGCAAAACAGGTACAAAAGTTAGGAAGGAGCTGACCTTACCACCAGCTAGGAAGTGCTCTCTGGGGAACTGTTGGCTACAGATCAGTAATTTCTGGCCAAACGAATCATCACTATAAATCTTGTATACTGAAGATTAAACACATGATGAGGTGCCATGCTGATTTGTTTCTCATAAACATAATGTGTGAACCTTGCTACCTTGTGGCAATAGCCACCTTGTGGAAGCTGCTTCTGCATTCTGCATAGCCTTGTCCCATTTACTGTTTCAATTATGTTAGTTTGAAACTGTTTTCCATGTAGTGGGGTCTCTGAGCCCTTTGTTATATCTGACATATATTCTGTCTGGGCTCTATAATGTATATGCATTATATGTTGGTAACTACATGTAGGCTGTTACACAGCTTATCTTCCCAACTCCCATCCATGACCTGATGATTCCTAGCAACCAATCACCAACCAAATGCCTCCTTCAATCGGTAACCAGTCTGAAACTTGACATCCTTTGTGGCCTGACACCTGGTAATGCTAACAGAGGCTCTCAGGGTTTAATGTTCTGCTTCTGCACAATTGGCTTAATGCAAAACACAGTTTGGAATGCACACAACATGGTACACAAGAAGTGGATTCAATGTAAAACACAGCCGAAAGCATACAAACGCCATACATCACAGAGTACATAGAGTGAACACAGCATGAAACACACTATGTGAAATTGGTACAGAAAATAGAATGGAGCATTAATAGAATATGCAGAATGGAACACAGTTTTAAATTCAGAATAGGAACACATATGAAGCATACAGCCTGGAACACACATAAGCATTCAACATGGAAACAGCCTGTTACTGTTCACATAGAGCATAGAACATGGAATGCATGATATGGAGCACACATACACCCGACATCTTCCATGTAACTGAGGGCTTTGAACACACTGCATGGAACCAGGGCCGGATTTACGTATAAACTAGACAAGCTTAAGCTTAGGGCCTTGAGATCTAGGCGGCCATTGCTCTCTCCACCAATCTGTATAAAACTTGGGATAGTGACGTTGTTACAAAACCTACCATCGGTGGCGCTGTGCTTGCAATTCCGGAGGCTTTGGTGGTGTGGGGGGGGGGGGGGGGGGAGGAGGGATTAAAATGCAGGTGAGGTATATATTCGTTGTGGAGAGGAATTTGCTCCACAGATCCTTGGATCATTTGAAGTGCAGGACAAAGCAAAAGGTATGTAGTTTATTTAACCCTTTTCCCCCGCCGAACCTCGCCGCTGCACTGGGGCCTACCCACCTCGCCGCCACATCTGGGGCCTACCCACCTCGCCGCCACATCTCGGGCCTACCCACCTCGCCACTGCACATGGGGACCTACCCACCTCGCCACCGCACTGGGGCCTACCCACCTCGCCACCACAGTGGGGCCTACCCACCTCACCACCACACTGGGGCCTACCCACCTCGCCACCACAGTGGGGCCTACCCGCCTCACCGCCGCACTGGGGCCTACCCACCTTGCCGCTGCACCGGGCCGACCCACCTCACCGCCGCACTGGGGCCTACCCACCTCGCCGCCACAGTGGGGCCTACCCACCTCGCCGCCACATCTGGGGCCTACCAAATTCGCCGCCGCACCGGGCCGACCCACCTTGCCGCCGTACTAGGGGGCCTACCCACCTCGCCGCTGCACTGGGGGCCTACCCACCTCGCCGCTGCACCGGGCCGACCCACCTCGCAGCTGCACTGGGGGCAGACCCACCTCGCTGCCACACCGGACCCGTCGAACCTCGCCACCCCACCGACCATCCGCCCACCGGGAACCTCGCCATTCCACCGCCCTCCAGTAGCCCGCAGCCGGTGCCTTACCTGCAGCCTGGACTCAGCACCGGGCCTGAAGTTTCCACCAAAGATACTACAGGAGCTCCTCTAGTATCTTTGGTTTCCACGCTGCAGATTTCCACTCCCCTGGGTTTGACTGCGCTGGGTCCTAATGCTAGTCGCCCCAACTCTGGTAACCTCAGTGGCTGTTCCACTAGGTCGTCCCCATTCCCCTCAAACCATGTTACCCCAGCTCTTCCCCCAACAATACAGTCCTCATACCCCCCAACCCCACTGACCACCCACTACCTCTCCATCAGACATCGGCCTCAGTCCACTCAACTGCCTTCCTCCGGCCCCAACCCCCATCCCTGCTGTGTGTTCACCATCCCCCCTGACCTCCCCCTCTCAGATACCAAACGGTTGTCCACAGCAGCGGCCTCACCTTTGTTCTCCTCCATACCCACCTCAATGAGTTCCAAGCCCGCCGCGATTTGGAGCTCTTCTTCCGTCGCCTCCCGCTCACACCGTTCTTCCATTGGAAGCAGTCCTCGCCCCCATTGATGATCTCTTTTCCCATCTCCAATGGACCCCCTCCTCTTGGACCCCCCCCATGGCCATCTTCCAGCCTGAGACCATTTTAAAAAAAACTGCCGGCAGGACATCAACCGCCTCAAGAGTTTATAATACCATGTAATTCTGTGTTCAGGGAAGTGGAGAGAGGACAGCCAACTGTCTGTGTTGCTCACTTGGCTGGGGTTTGTTTTCCTTGCCACTTCCATCGGCCGTTATTAGTAACGTTTTGAATTGGTCTACCAAACTGCTTTGTGAGTTGTCTGTTTATTAAGAGGTGAACCTGTTTGTTTAGTTATGTTAGCCTTTTTCAAGCAGATTTGATTCAGGTTTTGCTATATAATTGTCAATAAGGAACAATTCTTTAAGAAATATTTCCCAACTATGGGACTTCCGAATGGGCCACTTCCTACCGGAGACCGCGGCTCCCGCAGTCCACAGGCTGAGCTGGGCGACGATTCATGCTGGCGGCCCTCGGCAAATGGATCCCAGGGCTCCACGATGTTGAAATCAGCGCGGCCCGAGGCAGGGAGATCCGCAAACCACAGCTCCATGATGTTGAAGCAGCAGGCCCAACACTCCACATCTTCAAACGGCGATCCAGGTAAGGCATCGCCTGCTCCACGGTGAATCCAATATGTATTTTAAAACCAACTGTTTAATGACAACATACAGTAGGATCTAAAAGTGTCACACTGTCACTGTTCGGTAGTCATGGTCCTCTAGTCGTGGGGGTGGGGGATTGGGGGGGGCTCACAAGTGATATAGCTTAGTGCCTCTCTTCATCTAAATCCGGCCCTGCATGGAACACAGTTTTAAACACAAAGCATGGAGAATGATGCACACAGGATGCAACAGTATTGAGCGCACAATGGGATATACTCAAAGAACATAAGAACACTCTAAAATTGTACAGGTTTGTAGGTTTATTTGACTCTGGTAAAAATTATATATTGTCCCTCATGTGTAGGATAGTGCTGGGGTATGGAGATCGCTGGTCAGTGCGGATTTGGTGGGCCAAAGAGCCTGTTTCTCTACTGTATCTCTAAATAAACAAAACAAATAGAGCACACCTCATGGAATAGAGTGTGTGTGGAAGATTGAATGGGGCACACAGTATGGAATGAGGGGCATGAAATGCTGGGTCGAGATAAACACAGCACATAGGAGGTGTGCACTGTGTGGAACACACTTACAAAATTGGACATCTGGATCCAACAACTTGTAACCACTTCATCTTCCTTTCGTGTCCATCTTGCTACAAATGTTGACCTCACTGTCATCGTCCGTCCTGAAAAGGACGCAAGCTTCCAGGGACAATCAGTGGAAGCCATCACTTGTCACAATAGATGATGGTGGTGGCAGAGTTAGCTCAGGATACTTCCAGTTTCCAGCCCGTGACATAGACGCTTCTGCTATGCGGCCTTTGTAACCACTGGTACCTATGCACCGCCTCTAATAATTACTGCACTAATTGTGCTGCAGGCACTCATTATGAATCGTCGCAGACTGTATCCCCATTATGCCTTTGATATTTTAATAAGATATTTGAATCAGATCAAAGGAACAATTAGCTTTCAAGCTATTGTAATACAATAGTGGGATTGTTGTGGCGTGCAGTGCAGGCTGGAAAGAGCATTGAAAAGCAAAATGATTCATTTCTTCCATTATACTCCAGGTAACCGTTATCTTAAAGGAGTGCAATCATTGTTCTAAAAATTCTAATAAAGTCATAGATAAAAATTAGAAAACAAAATGTAAATTAGATTGATATAACTTACTTCATTGAATCAGTGAAAGGTAACTGGGACAAAGGTATGCAGAGATTAGGGGCAGTATCCACAAGGCGGCTACAGCCACAAAATAGTAGGAAAACCTTCAGATGGGTTATTGAGCTGGTCTCCTGGTTTAGATCCTCTACTCTCTTGTGTAGAGTGCAGAACTGGCTCCACCTGTACCCCCATCCAGTAAATGTTGAACTATGAGCTGTTATTTAACCCAAGCTTATGTACAAAAACATGTGATAAAAATTATTTAGCAGATTGGAGCAATAGTTTCCCTTCTTTCAATCAGCCCTAATAATCAGGAAGGTCCTGCTTTATAACCTATGACCTAATTCCCTAATTTCACTTTACAGGACCTCATCTCTCTTCGTACCAATCTCATTGGTACCCATACAGGCCACAATCTCTGACTGTTCACCCTCCCCTTTCAGAATGTCTTATGCCTGCTCAGAGACAGCCTTAATTCTGACACAAGGGAGGCAATACACCATCTTGTAATCTGCCTGTGGCCACTGGGACACCTGTCTGTGCCCAGATTATAGAGTCCCCGATCAATATTGCTCACCAAGACTTAATACATCCCTCACCAGGAAGGTCTTAAAGCCCTCTGTTTCTTCCTCGACCGCAGAACCAGCCAATTTCCCTCTACCAACATTCTCCTCCACCTAGCAGAGCTGATCCTTACCCTCAACAACTTCTCCTTCGACCCCTCTCACTTCCTCCAAATCCAAGACGTAGCTATGTGCACTTACATGGGCCCCAGCTCTGCCTGCCTCTGTGTCGGGTACGTCGAACAATCACTTTCCGGGCATACACTGGCAGAGAAGTTCTATCCCCGAACTCTACCTCCACTACATCGATGACTGCGTCGGTGCTATCTCCTGCACCCATGTGGAACTCAATGACTTCATTAACTTTACTAATAATTTCCATCCCGCACTCAAATTCCGCACTTGGACTATCCCTGACATCTCCCTACCATTTCTTGATCTCACCGTCTCCATCACAGGAGACAGACTCTCAACTGACATCTATAATAAACCCATTGACTCCTGCAGCTATCTAGACTACACTTCTTCCCACCCTGCTTCCTGTAAAGACTCTATCCCCTACTCCAAATTACTCCGTCTACGCTGCATCTGCTCCCAAGATGAGGTGTTCCATACCAGGACATCGGAGATGTCCTCATTCTTGGGGGTTCCACTCTTCCATCATAGATGAGGCCCATACTAGAGTCTCCTCGTTATCCTGCAGATCGTGCTTGCTCCCCCTACCCCCAGTCATAACAGGGACAGAGACCCCTAGTCCTCACTTTCCATCAGCTGTCGCATTCAGCAAATAATCCTCCGACATTTTCACCACCTCAAACGGGATCCCACCACTAGCCACATCTTCCCATCTCCACCCCTTTCCGATTTCCGCAGAGACCGTTCCCTCCGCAACTCCCTGGTCAACGTCCCTTCCCACCGAAACCACCCCTTCCCCAGGTACCTTCCCCTGCAACTGCAGGAGATGCTACATCTGTCCCTATACCTCCTCCCTCGACTCCGTCCAATGACCCCAACACTCTTTTCAGCTGAGGCAGAGGTTCACGTGCACCTCCTCCAACGTCCAGATGTGAACTCTTGTGCGTCGGCGAGACCAAGCGCAGACTCGGCGATCGTTCTACTACACACCTCTGCTCAGTCCGCCTGAACTTAACTGATCTCCTGGTTTCTGGACACTTTAACTCCCCTCCCATTTCCACACTGACATTTCTGTCCTGGGCCTCCTCCATTGTCAGAGTGAGCCCCAGTGCAAATTGGAGGAACAGCACCTCATATTTCACTTGGGCAGCTTATACTTCAGCGGTATGAACATTGGCTTCTCTAATTTCAAGTAACCCTTGCTTTCCCTATCTCTTCATCCCTCCCCCTTCCCTGTTCTCTGACCAGTTTTACTGTCTCCAACTACATTTTATCTGTTTGCTTTGTTGTTACCTTCTCCCAGCTAACAATGATCTATTTTACATTTTCCTTGAGCTTCATTCCCTTTTCCCAGTTTTCTCACCTTCACACTTTCTTATCTGTCTATCTCCCTCCCCCCTGACGTCAGTCTGAAGAGGGGCCTCGACGCAAAACGTCACCCATTCTTTCTCTCCAGAGATGCTGCCTGTCCAACTGAGTTACTCCAGCATTTTGTGTCTATCTTTGGTTTAAACCAGCATCTGCAGTTCCTTCGTACACTTAATCGTACCCTGTTGTTCAATAGAACCAGAGTTGGTGCCACTGTTCTTGCTGCTGTTATTTGCTCCTGAGAGGCCCTGACCCTCAATAGTATCCAAAGTGGTCAGAGGAAGACAGTCTCGGGAGATTCATGGACTGCCTACCTGCCTTCCCTGGCCATCACCAATCAATCGAGCTGAACAATTGGTGTGGCCTCCTTCTTGAAACTTGTCTGTAATCCTGTCTGCCTCCTGTTCACTGTGTCCAACTGCTGCTCTAACCAATCCACATGGTCTGAGGGGAGCTGCAACTGGGCACACGTTTTGCAGACAGACACAAAAACAAAAATATCCAAACACTTTGTGATCACATAAAGAGTAAAAGAAACCCATTGACAAAATATAGTGAAATCGGCAGCAGAAAAATAGCCTTAGTGTGAGGTGAAGAACGTTAGTAAGATAAGTAATGAAATACTAAGTAGGATAACTATATAACCGTCGTAAGAGAGGAAGGATTAACAAGTTTAACATTTTTGAAAGTGAACAAATCCCCAAGCTTGAAATAAATATATCCCAGATATTAAAAGGGGAAGTAATTGTGCAGGCAATGGCCACATAGCATCAATCAATAGCGAAAGGATTTGAAGGAGACCTGATGGGCAACTGTGAGGGAGATTAAGTAGCAGGAGTGCTGGGAAAAAAAGAGGGGAATGGTACTAAAGGGATTGCTCCCCTGGGAGCTGGCATGGACCCAGTGGGCTGATTGACTGCACATGTTGTTTTATGTATAAAAATATGTGAAGAAACAACAGGTAGAACTGGGTTTCAGATTAGCCTTGAACTGAGTGACTAGGCTTATACGGCTCAGTGAGGATTTTCTGTTCTGCTCTTGATAAATGTTAAAAATAGTGCTTGTATATTTAGTTCTGAATGGATTCAGCTTTGTGTTATCATTTTATTAGGTTTTCCATGAGTCTAAAGGAGATGTAGCCTGTTAGGATATGAAGCTAAGATGGCTCTAATGCTATGCAGTCTTTCCCAATATGTTAGCAATATGTCAATGCTAACTAAAGATGAGGATGATCAATAGCTTTAATCGAGTAATGTCAGTAGTCAGTGCAGAGCAGCAGTCAGCAAAGCAAATAAACCAATAAATTATTTTACAAAAACTGTAAAGGGTTAATTTTACTTCGGAGTCACGTGAGTGACTACGTGAAGAAGGCCGTCAGTCCGCTTGCGCGTCATTACGTTGACCTGCTCTGCGCGAACGAGCCGACTGGCGGCAGCGTTGCTCTGTCCAGCGATAAGTTCAACCTCACGGTAAGTTACCTTTTTTTCCAGGTTTCTTCTGTTTTCTATTTTGCAGGACTCTCTGTTCAGAGAGGTACCTGCATGACTGGGGTGAAGTCCGGACGGGCCGCGGAACCGGTCATGGACCGCGGGGAATCCCGGTCTCGGCTACAGATTCCGGGACCGAGGGGAAACCGGCTATAGAGACCGCGGAAGTGCGGTTGAACACCCCCTAAAGTCACTGACATCGCAAGGTCTGTAGCCTGGCCACCAGAGTTCCCCCGACACACAGGGGACATCTGCTTCCAGACCGGCAGTGATTTCACGGAAGGGGGTTAAACTAACCACACGCCGGCAAGGTCTGCAAGCCAAGCCAGGAGCGTCCCATCACCCGACAACAGGGGACATCTGCTTCCAGGCTGGCTGTGGTTCCCAGGAAGGGGGTAACCAAACCATAAGCCGGAAAGGTCTAGGAAGTCAGGCCAGGAGGGTTCCCCCCACATTCAGGGGCCAGCTATATCCAGACCCCTGTGGTTCCCCACGTAGGGGGTAAATCAACAGCAGTGGGGCAGGCCTGTGGAAGTCAGGCTAGGAGGGACCCCACCAACATATAGCGGTCAGCCGCTTCCAGACCGCTGTGGGTCCCCAGAAAGGGGATCAAACCAAAGGTAAGACGGTCAGGCCTGTGGACTATAGGAGTCAGGCCAGGAGGTTTCCTGATGGACAGGATCCATTCCTACATGGGTAACGTCTTTAAATGTTCAAACCCACATGGAGCACCTGATGGAGAGGTGCTCCACAATGATATACTCCAAAGAAAGTAGTTATCAGCCCGGGTATTATGGAGAACCCGCAGGCAGCAGCACCTGTTTCAGGGCTGCACAATGTCTCCCGCTCTGAGGAGGGGAGCATTCAGGGTCAGTTTTCAGTCTGACCCAGAGCAAAAATCTGACATAGGGCCGCTGGAGGGGCCATGTCAGCGCAGGTAACCTCAGGAGCCTGCGGCAGCACCTTTTTTCAAGGCTGCCTACAAATCTCCATCTCTGTGGAGGGGAGTGCGAGTGATCAGTATGGAACTGACTTCAAATTCAAAGTATGTCCATGGAACATACTGGAGCACATGCATATGGCTTCAGAGATACTCGCAAATGCTACAAGTGCCGGCAGTGAACAGCGCTATCCGGGTGACATTGGAGGGCATGAAATCCAAGAAATGAAACCAGCCGCCGAATCCTCTCTTCAGGTAAGACTTTTCCCACAGGTAAGACCAGGATGTGGAAGCACAAGCTGTCAGACTTATCAAGATACCGACGACGAGCAAAGCTTCATCGGCAGGCGACGACACACCCCACGCCTCCATCGGGGGCAGCGTTTCACTGAATCCGGTGGCAGCTTGAAAGCTGGGCACGGAAATATGGCCAGCGTTGTCTTTCGAGGCAGGCTCAGAATTATGGCCAGAGGCAGGCTCAGTATGATGAGAGTTTTCAGACCAAAGCCTTAGGGCTTAACATAAGACCACTAGTGGCCATGGAGGTAGGTGGGTCTGGTTCTTCCAAATCATGGGGTTGTGGACCATTGCATTGCATGAGATTTAGATCTGGTTTAATAAACTGATGATAGCATGTGATTACTCTATACTGCACAACATACATAGGTTCCAAGCAGGGTTGGAATTGGGGCCGGAGTTGTCTTTCGAGACAGGTCCAGTATAATGGGCTGGATTGCCTTTCAGTATAGGGTGGAAGATGCAGAATGTCACTTCATCCAGATTTAACTCCTATGTGCAGTATAGATTTTCTAAATGGGATACTTCGTTACTGTCTAATTATTGATTCTATAGGAGCTATATGGCAAGCATCGATCTCAAAGATGCATGATATTCAGTTCCAATTCACAGGGATCACCGGAGATATTTGAAATGTATCTGGATGGGTCAATGCAACAGTAAAACCGTTGCGAAATGAGCTACTTCAGCTCCCAGGTTTATTTACCAAATTAGTTAAACCGGTGCTTGGGCTGCTCAGAGCTCTAGAACATTTGTTATCACCTATCTGGATCATGTTTTTAAATGCTGTATTTTACTAAATTAACTGTTGCAGCCCAAATTAACTGTTGCGGCCCAGCTGAAGCTACCGAAGTCACAATGGTGGCAGTATTCAGCATTGCTCCAGTAAGTTTGGTCAATAATCCTCAATAATTACAAATTGATGCTAGTCCTCAAAGATGAGAAATTACAACTGCGATCTCCAGTTATGGAGGCGGATGCAGTTTGCATGAGTCACCAATTTTTCAGTTATTGGTATCAACGATTTACAACACTATGTGCATCCTATAGGTTAAAGGTTATTGTGCGAATATGCATGCTCAACTCCAAGTAGGAACACTATGGTTATGGCATATGTTAGTCACATGGGTGCAATAAGTTAAAGTACCCCATGATATTTACCTAACCTCGTTTGAGGATTTTTGTATCATCAAGGGAAACCAATGAACACACAGAATGGATGTTGGATCACAAAGTGTTTAATGTCATTATGGCTCAATAGAACACCGAATATCGATATGTTTACATCCAGGCTCAATTACCAGTTGTAAATATATGGCATACAGTGGTGAGAATACACAATCACCACACTGGGGAGGAATGGCTCTTGCATGTTTTTCCTCCATACTGCCACATCATTCGGGTCTTGCATTAAATCTAGCAAGACTCTGCTTCAAACGTTCAAACTGCCTGACTGGCATATGCAGCCACGGTTTCCCGCAAATGTTGGGAATAATATAGAACCTAATATGGTCATTCTAAACATAACATTTGCTGGTTCTGCCTGTGACATGGAAAACCAGCCACTGCAAGAAAATCAATTAATTGACTTGAGACTCTGAGACGACTATGCCTACGGCTCGGGTTGTCCGACCAATCCATGTAGTGCACACTGCCAAGTGCAGGGGAGGCACCATAAGGCAGTACTATTCCACTTCAGCAGATGGGAACCATTTTGTTTAAATATACATGTTACATACAACACAGCACGGATACTGATGTCTTACAGTTCATTTTCAAATGGGTCTATGACAAAAATTATGGAAAGTGCCATTCACTATGCCTACATGCTTTCTCATCATATTTGCTGCAGCAGTGGGACCCACACTGTCGGGCCTCATGCTCCAATCTCCAGAATATAAGGATATCTTTAATACAAGTTCTCCCAGGCCCAGTAATACGGAAGTATGGGACATAGATGTAATGTTAACATTACTTCACCAGGGGGCTCCAGCTACATCCTAAACTTTAGCCAGCTCTCTAAGGTACCTATCCTCATGGCACTGGCCTCAGTGCAACGGGTCCAGTCATAATGTAAATTGCGACTGGACAGGATGGTACATCTGCTAATACATAACATTTTATGTTTTTGATTTAATTAACCAGAACTAACCTGGGGCTTAGGTCTCAAACAAGTTTCATGGCATACCCTATGGACCTTCGGTAATGTGTGGTCACACCTTTACACTATACGTCTAGGTCACCTAGAGCCTCTAAGGCTCCTCACTAGCTATGTTTGTTGGTTACAAAAAACTTCATAGAAGTATTAGTTCCACCATCTCCAGGTGGTAAAACCGTGGTTTTGGCTAATATGTGAGTTGATACTAATATTTACCACACTTACTCCACCAGGGCTGCTACTACATCAGCTCCAAGGGTAATGTATGTTCCACAGGACCACAGCCTAGCAGCTGCAGGATGGTCAAACGAACATATGTTACCAACATTATAAATAACCCATGCCAAACCGGGGGGTATTTGCCAACTCCATTTTAGACTCTGTTTTATAGTTTCCCCCTTGATGAAAGGGGTCACTATTATTTTCTTTTGATGATTAAAGCATCAGCATTTTAACAAATTAAGTCATGTCTGAATGCATTAATCTTTTTCACTCATCCATGGTCACTTCATGCAGTATGTAACGCAAGGATTAGTTTCTGGCATGAAATCACAGAGCTTTGAAATCTTCACGTACTTACCAGTTTGAAGTTTGATCTTGATTTTATGAGGAGTTATTGATGAGCGATTACGTGCCCACCGCTCCCAACCCTCATATTATTAAGGTCACTTAATAAAGTAGTTCTACTCTTCTTTAATCTTACTATGTTCAATTCAACTACTGTTATCTGTGATTTCACACCGCTGCTTTGAAGATTGACGCGCAAGCGGACTGACGGACTTCTTCACGTTATCGCTCATCGTAACTCCTCATAAAATCAAGATTAAAACTTCAAACTGGTAAGTTCTCATTTAATCTTACTATTTTACTCCATTATGCTCCCTGTGAAAGGTCTTCCCCTGGGCAAATTAAAGGAAAATGACAGAGTCATTTCTTTGCGTTTTTCCATACTGAAACTGGTGGAAATAGTTCTATCAAATTAAACGAACAGAGTTGTATATAGGTAGCATCTGTGGAAAGAAAAATATGGATAATATTTCACGCCAGTGATCCTTCAGAAGCACTGGCAAAATGTTGCTTTAAAGCTATGATACACAGCCGGAATAGTTAATGTGAATTGAGTTCAAATTCCACCATGAGATCATTTCATAATCTGAAGATTTGTTGACCGACCCTGGCTAAAATAAGCACAAAACATGCCAGGATTTTGTAAAAACTCAATATTCATTGATTTTTTTCAGGGCGAGAGATACTGCCACCAAGTCTCACTTGCGAATATATCTGACTCGACAGCCACCTTCTGACTTACGAAGTGATTCTCCTCTTTCCTTCTTCATGAACTTTCTGTGATTTCCCCACACTACTATTTCCCACTACTATCCACTGCCAGACATGCGAGAGGCCAATTGGTTGAGCAACAATAGCTTGTGGTAATGCACCCAGCAAAAACTGAGGAGGTGATGGGGGAGGAGAGGTTTTCAACCAAGAATAGGGAGAGAATTGGAGAACTAATTGAAAAAGTCCTCTCTCATGCTAATTGTAGTAATTGATAACAGAGTTGAATTCTTGTAACAAGAGGGTTTTAAAATTCTGTTATTATAGGTGCATGCTTACACTGCATCTCCTTCTTTTGAAATGTCATACGTTTCTAATCAGATAGTCTGCAGATTCAGCTGGGACTGAAGTGACTGCTTGGATCCTGTACGTTCTATTCAAATGTTAATCTTTGTTTCATTATCAAAGATACTTAGCAACAAATGGAGTGAGATGGACCTCCATCCATCCTACAATCCTTATTTCATGTGCTTCGAGTAGGTTTTATTTCAGTCTGAAAAAAATTGCTTTTAATTAGCAGATGGTATAAGCCACAGCTTAAATCGGTGGTACTAACACAACAGTGGAGACAAATTACAGGTTCATCCTCGGCTTTAATTCTGGCCTCACTGAAACCACTACTTTCCTCACAAAAAGTATCTACTTCCTTGTTTTCATTGTTTTTATTACTAGACCATTATTGAATTTGTAAGAGCTAGGAGCAGCTACTCTGCACGGTGCCTTGTGATTTTTCTGTAACAGTAAGACGTAATGGAGATGGCTGCAGCAGAGCTGCAGGGAATGGAGGAGATGCAGGCTGTCATATGGCATGGAGGAGACCATCTTATAAGGCTGTCGGGGAAGTCTGGATCCCCGGGATCATTCTGTCCCTCTTCTATATATTCCGTGGGGACTTTCTCCACTTTGTCAATTAATTGGCCTATTTTTTTATTTCCACATTTCTTTTTGTCTATCACCTTCATCTATTTTGGTGGCGTCAAGGAAAGAGTGTTCACGTCACGGCCCTGTTTTCACCAATCTTTCCACCACGCACAAGAAGCGCAAGACAGGCACCATTGTATGCAGATGCCGAGAAGTGTGTTCAGCTCTGGCTGAACAACTTCTAATCTTCTGTGTGTACTCGATAAGAAGAAGATCTATTTTGGAATTTAATCAGCTTTGCCCCATTTCTCTCTATTTGTGTTTTTTTTAAAGGTGCTCCTGTCAATCAGCGTCAAGCTCTGAGGAAACATTGGCTGCTTCTTTCTCCACACGTGCTGCCTGACTTGCCAATTGCTTCTGGCAGTTGTCTTTGTGGATGTAGAATCTTGTTTCAACAAAGTAAATGCTGGAAAATCTTGACATGGCTGGAGACATGAGATTCTCAATATCTAAACGGAATCTCACTAACATCTTGTTTTCAGATGGACAGCCCAGGAGACCAAAGAGGGCTCAAGTCATCAGTGGGTATTCATCAGGGAACTGGAAGCTCGATAATAGATAAGATAGGGATTGATTTTGTTTTTGGTTTTAATCAATAGGAAAACAAAGAAATAATATTTGCTGCTGGGAACTTAGTTCCCCCAATACACTTTTGTGCTGATAATGAATGGCAAAGTTGCAGATTTTGCACTTACCTTTAAAATACGTGGCATTGGTTTCAAAACATTCAGACTGACAATTGACCACTCCCATTTGTTTGTGGGATGTGTCTGTCAGTGGCATGATGATGGTGGAGAAAACTGGCAGCATAAAACTACAGGCAGCACTGGGGTGAGAACCAAAAAGCGAGTGTAATTACGTGAAAGATAAGGAAGATTTTGTTGTCAAGGCTTTGTTGAAGTCGTTTGATCTGACGGTTTTCACTTTCGCGCCCATGTGGCCCTGGAGAAATTTTGTGACTGGTTCCCATTATTAAACCAAGCAGGTAATGAAATACCTCATTAAAAGATGCTCCATAAAATAATGACACAGATGGGATTTTACTTCAGAGTCACGTGAGTGACTACGTGAAGAAGCCCCGCCAGGCGCATGTGCGTCATTACGTCCGACGCATGTCGCACAGACGGGCTGGAGAGTGCAGCTCCACTAGCGGTAAGTAGTAACCCGTAGGTAAGTCAATGTTAAACCTTTCCTGCAAGTGTTTTTTAAACTCTGTAAGTCTGGCTCGCAGAGCCAGCTAGAGTTGGTAATATATATTGTTAATATAAACTGCGGTAATAGTCTGGAACGTGCGGGGACCGCGGTTACCACTTATAGATCGGGTCGGGAGATAACGGCTGCTCTAAAGCTGGCTCCCGCGATTACCGCTATTTAGATTAGGTTTGGAGATAACAACTGCGCTAATGCCGGCTCCAATACCCGCTACTGTTCTACTGGCAGCTCAACTGCCTCCATAAATTTCCAGTGCTTCAAGGCACTCAGAAATACCAAACTAAAGTACTCCCAGGCTCATTGTCACATGAGTCTGATGATGTGGAAGAATCCCTCCTTTTAATTTAAAGGTAAGGGAATGGCTCAACCAAATGGGGAAAATGCTACAAATTTAAAGTGCCATGGACAATTTCAATTGGGGTCGAATGCCCACACAGCCTCTCGCAGAAGATTCATACAGCAAAGAAGAAAACACCACTTATGGATAACAATGGGAATCATCCTCTCCAGCACCTTGTTTAGGGCTGGATGAGACCTCCCTAGAGCATGACTCGGGAGAAGCAGGGCAGGAGGAATCTGACCCTGAAGCTGGTGTCACTGCTTTTGTGCACACACCAGCGCACACGATCTATGCTCCAGGTGTCCCGGACGTAACGTTAAACTTCGCTAAACCCGGAAGGGACTGGGGAGGCTATCGAGAAAACTCTAGATGCCAATGTAAATTACATGGCTTCTCACCAGCTCCAGGATACGTTCATGGAAGACTGCCACACGTTACAAAACACGTGTAAACTGTGCTTCACTCAAAATGCCCACCGTGAACTCGGCAAGGGCACGAATGAGTGCAACGATGCGGGGACAAGAAGTGAGATTTCAACGCGTCCTCAAGTTGTTGGCAGCAGGCATTCGGGGAAGGTCCAGGGACTGGGCCAAGCAGAGTGGGGCCAGTGGGATGACGGTATTACTCACCCGTGTATCCCAGCTACAACCCCAATATGGGAAGGAGTAAAGGCTGACTGTAGAGGTACAGGTGATTCATTCTGTCCAGGAAAGATTCTGGGAAACAACCTCCGGTTGGGGGTAGGTTGCAATTGGTTATGATGAATGGTGCTGCATAACATCTCATCGGTTTATACTGGACACTGTGTCAAGCTCGAATACAGTTTATGTCAGGAATTGATCCGCCTGTACAGAATATGCCTAATAGAGTGTTAAAGAAGGAACTGCAGATGCTGGAAAATCGAGGGTTAACAAAATGCTGGAGAAACTCAGCGAGTGCAGCAGCATCTATGGAGCAAAGGAGATAGGTAACGTTTTGGGCCGAAACCCTTCTTCAGACTGATAGAGGGTGGGGAGAGGCGGGGAGAAGAAAGGAAAAAAGAGGAGGAGGAGCCCGAGGGCTGAGGGATAGGTGGGAAGAGGAGGAGACAGCAAGGGTCAACAGAATTGAGAAAATTCAATGTTCATGCCAAGAGGATGCAGACTCCCCAAGCGGAATATGAGGTGCTGTTCCTCCAATTTGTGGTGTTGCTCACTCTGGCCATGGAGGAGGCCCAGGCCAGAGAGGTCGGATACGGAATGGGAGGGGGAGTTGAAGTGCTGAGCCACCGGGAGGTTGGGTTGGTTATTGCGGACTGAGCGGAGGTGTTCGGCGAAACGATCGCCAAGCCTCCGCCTGGTCTCACCGATATAGATCAGCTGGCATCTAGAGCAGCGGATGCAATAGATGAGGTTGGAGGAGGTGCAGGTGACCCTCTGTCGGACCTGGAAGGACTGCTTGGGTCCTTGAAAGGAGTGGAGGGGGGAGGTAAAAATGCCTAATAGAGTATTGGGGGTTTCTGCACAAACTCAGCAGGTAAAAGAAGAAATTACGGTTTTGTCCCAGAAAAGGGGTAATTGAGAGGACGATAAACCATCCTCAATAATTTGTGTCCAATATATTCCCCAGATAGAGAAAACATGGGGGATGTAGAGGCATTCTGGACCTAAACCAGTTAAATTCCTATATTCAGTATAGGCATTTTTAAAATGGACACCTTCAATACTGCGAAATAGCTGTTATCACAAGGCTGTTATATGGCAACTATAGATCTAAAAGATGCATATTATTCAGTACCAATTCATCATCAGTATTGGAGATACTTGAAATCTAGTTGGATGGAACAGCTGTGGCAATTTAAAGCATTACCCAATGAGTTAATCTCAGTTCCTAGGCTATTCAAGAAATTGTTGAAACCAGTGCTGGCACTACTTTAGGCCCAGAATCACATGGTAATGGCTTATCTAGATGATATTTTAATCATAAGCAACACTCAGGAGACAACTGAGGAATCGGTTTCAGCAACCAAATTCCTGTTTGAAAGGTTAGGGTTCTTGGTCCATGCAACCAAATCTAAGTTAGAGCCATCCTAAAAAATTGTTTATTTGGGATTTGTAATTGATTCAGTTGATATGTCAGTGACTTTACCTACAGCCAAGGCTGTGGAGATCAGAGAGGTCTGTACCAGTCTCGCTGAAAAACAATATCCCTCCATCCGGGAAGTAGCTACTATTATTGGTAAATTGGTGGCAGCTTTCCCTGCAGTGCAGTTTGTGCCACTGCACTATCAAAGTCTGCCACGAGCTAGAGAACTAGCACTTAAAGAACATGCAGGTCATTTTGATAGACCTATGCAGTTACCAACCAGAGCCATAGCTTAATTACAATGGTGGATTATGAATATTGTACAAACTACCAAAAATATTTTGGTTCAGCTACCTTCAGTGCTTTTACAGACATATGTGAGTGCTGCCATATGGGGAGCTACGGACAGTGAGTCTAGCTGTGGTGGTAGGTGGAGTGTGCAAGAGGATTTAATCCTGCACAGGCATGGTATAAACTACTTAGAATTGCTGGGTGCATTCTATGGATTAAAAGTTTATTGTTCAACAATGAATAATTTAGATGTTCATCTCCAGATTGATAATACCACGGCTGTGCCATATATCAATCCCATGGCAGGAATAAGGTCAGTATCATGTGATAACCTGGATAATTTCATGTGGCACTGGTGTATTTCCAGAAACATCTGGGTCTCAGCTATCTACCTAGCAGGTAGAGACAATGTGGTGGCAGACAGCAGGTCACAAAAGTTCAATGACAACATAGAATGGATTATTAAATCCTAAAGTTTTAAAATGATTTTCAGCCGCTATAGGTTGCCAGATATTGATCTGTTGCATCCAGGCTAAATCACCAGTTGTCTAAATATGTTTCATGGGAATCGGATCCAGGAGCAGTAGCGGTGAATGTATTCTCGCTACATTGGGGACGTACATTCTTTTATGTTTCCCCCATTCTGCCTGATTAGGCAATGTCTCACCAAAATAGAGCAGGACTCCGCCTCAGGCGTTTTGGTGGTTCCGGACTGGACTACACAGCCATGGTTCCCATTGGTACTCAGAATGATGATTCAGCCATTCATGACTGTCCCCAACTGCAGTAATATGTTGGTGCATCCAGTAACAGGAGAAAGTCATCCGTTACATGATCGTATTAATTTGTTGATTTGCAGGATCTGACCAGACCGTTCCAAGGCTTTGGACTGTCAAATAGGACCATGGATGTCATAACTGCAGCTTGGAGAGATAGCACTAAGAAACAATATGTGTGTCATATTAAGAAATGGAAGATGTTTTGTTTACAGTCAGATATATCTTATCATACTGCAAACATACTGGATGCATTGGAGTTCCGTACTATGTTGCATTTTTGATTTACACTTGAGTTATAGTGCCATTAATAGTATTCAGAGTGCTTTGTCCTCCTATTTAGGGCAGTTTCAGAACAACAACCTATCGGGTCTCATCCATCAGTGTCCCGATTCATGAGAGGAATTTTGTAACAAAAATCCTCCTGAACCTAGATATACAGAAATCCGGGATGTCAGTATAATTCTCACACTGCTTCGGCAATGGGCTCCAATTATGTCATTGTCTTTCAGAAGTTAACACTTAAAGTGGTTAAGCTCATGGCGCTAGTATCAGCGCAAAGAGTGCAAACATTGCAAAAGCAACGACTAGATAGCATGTATTTTTCTGCAGTTAACATTACGTTTTATGTGTATGGTTTAATCAAACAAAGCAGGCCAGGAATGGCCGGAACCAATGTAAGTTTTAAAGCATACACTGTTGACCAAATGTTATGAGTAGTTAAGCACCTGAGTCAATATATCAAGGTAACTAAGTCTCAGAGGCTCTGACAGCAATGCTCAACAGTCACAAAAAACCTCATAAAAGGTGGCAGTATAACCTATTTCTAGATGGTAAAACAGGTTTTGGATTCCACTGGAGTAGACACTCATGTGTTTAAATCTCACTCCACCAGGGCGGCATCAACATCTGCAGTAAGGCCGCAGGATGGTCTCAGGAATCAACTTTTCAAAAATTATGATAAACCTGTCCTGACAGTGCCAGAGCTTGGGCATGATTTGGTTTTGGTTGCGTTTGATTTGATTTGCTTTGTCTTTATTAATTTCATTTGTAATTTCCCCTGGGATAGAGGGGTTATTACTGTACTGTTATTTAAAAAATGATTATTGGATAATTTGAAGAAGTATATTCACTACTGTGCCAACTGAAGCAGTGTGTCGTATGGAGTTGATCCACGGCATGAAATCACAGAGCTTTGAAATCTTCACGTAGTCACTCACGTGACTCCGAAGTAAAATAGTAAGATTAAACGAGAACTTACAAGTTCGAAGTTTGATCCTTATTTTATGAGGGGTTACGATGAGGGATTACGTGCCCTCTGCTCCCAGCCCTCATAATCGAAAGGATCATCTGGTAGTTCTAGTCTTCTAAAGCCGTACTATGTTACTTCGGCTATCGTTTTCTGTGTTTTCACACCGCTGCTTTGAAGTATGACGCGCATGCGCCTGGCGGGGCTTCTTCACGTAATCCCTCATCGTAACTCCTCATAAAAGAAAGATCAAACTTCAAACTGGTAAGTTCTCGTTTAATCTTACTATTATATTTGGGATCACACACATTTCCTGGCAGATTGCAAAATTGATTCACTTCAGTTTCTATACATGTTTGAATAAAGCACCAGCATGAGTAACAAAACCCATACTTTCTTTCGCGAGGCAGAATTAAAGATAGCCTGTATCACTGTATCCAGGAAGTGGTCGGACCCTTGCACTGCCTTCCTCTGAAATCAGGACAAGCTCATTTCAGATCATAGAACAGCGTGATCATATAGCTTGCACAATTAGTGAATAAACATATTGTATCAGCAATTACTTTGCTGTTTAAATGATTTACCTGTGCTTATAAATATTGAAAGAGACCAAATGATGATGCATTTTACTGATTTTTTATAGAAACAAAATCGTTAAATTTTGCCAAAACAATAATAAGACTGAAAAAGGCCATTCTAAATTAAAAATAAATATTAAACGATTCCAACTCTAACAAAAGAGGACATAGAGTCTCGTGAGTCATATTTTCTCATGATATAGAATGAGTTCATTCTGCCCATTGAATCTATGCTGATAGAGAAATCCCATCATTCACATGACCATGAACTCTTGCCTGATTCTCACACTGGGGATGATTTACAGAAGCCAAATATCTTAACATGAGCATCTTGGTTAACAGAGTGGATTGTGCCAAAGGCCCTGTTTCCATGCTGTATTACTCGAAGACTCAATATCATCCTTTATTTTGGATGGCATCAGCGGTTGGAGGAGAGTTTAATGGGACAAGGAATGAGGCATTAGTGGATGACTTCCAAGAGGGCTGGGAGAACGCATTTATTTTTCAATTTCAAGATCCAGCAGCTTTCCTTCAGCTCATGGAAAAGTCTTAAAGAGGTATCTGACTCAAACTGCTTTATGTTCTACATGTTCTATGTCTTAGGCAGGGCCGAATTTACCACTAGGCTTCATAGGCTGAAGCCTTGGGCCTCAAAATCTAGGGGGGCCTCCGGCCAAGGCAGGACACCTGCCGTTCAACTCTGAGCGGGCCCCCCTCTCTATCTCTCTCTCTCTGTCACTCTCCGTCTCCGCCGGGTCTCCGCTCTCTGCTCGCTTCTCATCCACCGGCACTGCTGGCCGCCTTGCACATGCGCACTGTTACGGCCAGCATATCCTCACCCTGCACATGCACACAACCACGGCCAGCACATCATCGGCCGCCCTGCACGTGCGCACTGCCATGGCAACTGGTCGGCGCTGGGCACGTTCTCCCTCGCTTTGAATTATGGGAGATCTAGCCGCCATTGCTGTCCGGTCGCCGCCTCGCCGCGACCACTGAAAACCAACGCAGAATCACTCCCTGGAGCTGGAGTAACTCCCTGGAGTAACTCTTGCTTCTGCTTTCCTGGTCCTCCAAAAATATTCTAAATGGAATTTAATCTGGATGTGGTGGTGGGTCCATCACCAAACTCCAAACTCTGAACAATAAAAGCCTATTGCATTTTATCTGTTTATTCATTGTGTATATATACTGTCTATGGTATACAAACACACTGAACTTTTATCTCCTGTTCTGTATTATGTTTACATATTCTGTTGTGCTACAGCAAACAATAATTTCATTGTCCCATCTGGGACACATAACAATAAAACTCTCTTGACTCTTGACTTGGACTTAAGCAAAAAATGGTTCTTGGGGGAAAAAAGAGCTACCTTAATTTTAGTTGCGTCTGGTTGGGTAACTATGGTGAAGACTATTCCATGCTTTATAGACAATAGACAATAGACAGTAGGAGCAGGAGTAGGCCATTTGGCCCTTCGAGCCGGCACCGCCATTCAATGTGATCATGGCTGCTCATCCCCAATCAGTACCCAATCCTGCCTTCTCCCCATATCCCCTGACTCCGCTATTTTTAACAGCCCTATCTCTCTCTTGAAAGCATCCAGAAAACCTGCCTCCCTCTGAGGCAGAGAATTCCACAGACCTCCATGGAGCAGCCAGCAACTCTAGATAGAAGAAATTGGGTGACGTTTCGGGTAGAGACCCTTCTTTAGACTCCCTCTGGTTTTAGTGTTTTTACTTTAATTTAAAGATACAGCGTGGGAACACGCCCTTTGGCCCACCGAGTCCACGCCGATCACCGGTACACTAGTTCTACCCCACACAATAGCGACGTAGTCAAGAGTCAACGTTGTTTTATTCTCACGTCCCAGTTCGAACAATGAAATCCATATTGCAGCAGGACAACAGAATATTTAAACATTGTACTCTGTAAACAATCTTATTAACGAGAAAACAAAACGGTGCATATTTATATATGAATATATATATATATATATATATGTGTGTGTGTGTGTGTGTGTGTGTGTGTGTGTGTGTGTGTGTGTGTGTGTGTGTGTCTGTATATAATATATATACCTGCACACACAATTTCCCTCCTGGGATTAATACATTTCAATCGTATAGTATTGTGTGTGTAGGAAGGAATTGCAGATGCTGGTTTACATTGAAGATAGACACAAAAAGCTGGAGTAACTCAATAGGTCAGACTGAATCTCTGGACAAAAGGAAAATATGTTTTGGGTTGGGTCTGAAATAGTTTCCTGCACACCTTTGGAATGTGGAAGGAAACACGAGCATCCGGAGAAAACCCATGCGATCAAAGCGAAAAGGAGCAAACTCCATACAGACAGCATCCATATTCAGGATCAATTCTGGGTCTCTGGCACGTTTAGGCAGCAACCTTATAGCCAATGTACTGCCCCATAGTCTTGAATTTAATTAAAACATACAGTAGCTGTAAAGGGGGACATAGCGTCACTTGGAGATTTAAGACTGATCTGATTTAGTAACCAAAATTTTCAACTTATAATTTTTTGTGTGTTGGAAAACAAAATATAGTGGCACAGCTGGTAGACTTGCAGCCTCACACGCCATTGATCTGTGTTCGATCTTGTCCCTAATGTGTAGGGTGTGGGTGCGGAAAGTGGGATAACAGAATTTGTGTGAATGGGTAGACAAAAATGCTGGAGAAACTCAGTGGGTGAGGCAGCATCTATGGAGCAAAGGAAATAGGCGACGTTTCGGGTCGAGACCCTTCTTCAGATTGATGTCGGTGGAGGGGACACGAAAAAGAAAGGAAGAGGCAGAGACAATAGGCTGTGGGAGAGCTGGGAATGGGAAGGGAAGGAGGGAGAAAGCAAAGACTACCTGAAATTAGAGAAGCCAATGTTCATACCGCTGGGGTGTAAACTACCCATGCAAATATGAGGTGCTGCTCCTTCAATATGTGGTGGGCCTCACTCTGGCCATGGAGGAGGCCCAGGACAGAAAGGTCGGATTCGGAATGGAAAGGGGAGTTGGTGTTGAGCCACCGAGAGATCAGGTTGGTTATTGTGAACTGAGTGGAGGTGTTTTGCGAAGCGATCGCCAAGCCTGCACTTGGTCTCACCGAGGTTGATCGCACGCTGAATAATCCAACCACATTTTTGTTTGGAAGTGGAAAGAAATAATAGAAATTGCATTCATTGCAACATGTAAAAAGAGTTAAGATATTGTATTATAATTTTGCTGCATGTCATTGTGGTATATATCATGTCTTGATTGGTGAATATGTTTAGTTTGTGGCTTTATTTGAAGCAGAAATAATATGTGAATACTTCATTGAGCATAATTCCGACTGGTAACTAGGCACTTCGTTCAAGCACATTATTGCGCACATCATGCAAGCCGTCTTAAATAATCACCTAAACTGTAATTTCGCAACCTAAAAAGCTACCAAGGTTGCCCAGCTGACAACAGGGAAAAAAAGTTAAGTGAGAGCCCTGCAAAGTGTATAATATTTTTTGACACTGTCATAGGCCTATCTTACATATACTATCACAATGCACTGTAGTCTCTAAACAAACCTTCAGTAATTTTCCTTGCCCTCCATTTCAGAATTATAGTGTTTTAAGCCGATAACTCGACACTACCACTGGCAATAAATAAATTAAAAAACGCAGCTTTCCAGCCCCTTATCTCATTGGCCATGCTCGGCTGCAAATCGGTGTCAATCTGGTGGACTATCTTCCTCTAGTCGTGGGGGTGGGGGATTGGGAGGGGCCTTGCAAGTGGAACAGCCTAGGGCCTCTCTTCATCTAAATCCGGCCCTGGTCCTAGGGCAGCATGTGTGTGAGAAACAGACAACATGCAGGGTCTGCGATCCTTCATTGTAACTGGGAAAGGGAGAGATGCATGTTCGTTAACTTAAAACAGATTTAGCGTCCAGGAAAATATATATCTATATAATTAAAAGTCTCATCTTTACCACTTCCTGTCTGCTCTGTATATTGATTTTAGAAAGAACGCTACCCTGTATCACTGTGATTTTTAACCAGCTTACTCACAGTCCACCTCCGCTGAGCCAGCCCCGAGGATTTTTCCCATCGATGAAAAATAAAAAAGTTATGAGTGTTTAAAAAACCTTGAGATCAGCTGATTGGTCCTCCCGCCTGTCAATCACCGCAATGCCGGTAACGCCCCTTCCGGGGGTGGTCAGGAGTATAAAACCCCAGATGCCTGGACGTGAGTCAGTCACTCTGCAAGATTGCGAGGGAGAGGCCACGACTGTCATTCTAAGCTGTGTATCAACTGAACTGTGAGTCTGCAATGTACTTGCAATAAGTGATTTGTTAGCCCTTAATGCCAATGCCATGAGTTGTTTGGCCTGCTGCCCTGCCTGTGCTTGAAAGTGCAATGCTTAATTGGAAATGAAATGACAATGCCATAAGTTGTTTGGCCTGCTACCCTGCCTGTGCTTGAAACTGCAATGCTTCATTTGGTCCGACTGTGTTTGGAAGGAATAAATGCTTTATTAGGTCCGACTGTGCTTGGAAGAAATAAATGCTTTATTAGGTCCAACTGTGTTTGGAAGGAATAAATGCTTTATTAGGTCCGACTGTGTTTAATCCAATAGTCCCGCTCAGTTCGTGACTTCTGCTTAGTGGACAAGTCACGTTGATTGCGTAATTTACGGTGAGTGCAGACGTCTCACTGATTGCGTAATTTCTGGTAAGTGCAGAGGTCACGCTGATTGTGGAAGAGCTGCTGAGTGCGGAAGCGCCATAATGGAGAGGCTGCGCTCAGCCGTGTGAGCACATTCAAGAAGGTTTAGTGTCATATATATGGTGTGTGAATCAGTGTGAGTGTGTATGCGAGTGTGTGTATGTGTGTGTGAGTGTATGTGTGTGTGCGTGTGTGCACGTGTGCGCGTGTGCGCGTGTATGTGTGTGTGAGTGTGAGTGTGAGTGTGAGAGTGAGTGTGTGAGAGAGTGTGAGTGTGTGAGTGTGAGTGTGAGTGTGTGTGTGTGTGTGTGTGTGTGTGTGTGTGTGTGTGTGTGTGTGTGTGTGTGTGTGTGTGTGTGTGTGTGTGTGTGGTGGTTGGGACCTCAGAAAAAGAGAGTTAAACCAATAGTTAGAAGATGAAAGATCAAAATTGCAACAGCAGTAGTGTGGAGTAGTCGGGCTTAACTACTTGTTTCTGTGCTGTAATTCCTTTCCATTTGTGCTTTTTTAAAAAGAGTGTTTATTGTTATAATGAAAAGAAATGCTGCACCCAGATTTTGAAAATCAGCCATGAGGTAAATTGACAGAGATTTTGTTTTGTGATTGTGGTCGGGTTAAATACTGCCTTGAAGAGTATGGTCAACATTGCCACTCCTCATCAATCCCATTAGATTGCTTATATATTTTACAAAAAACAGATTTGGCCATGGATTGACATCTCATTCTCAGTGGTGCAGCTTTCCCCTCAGTATTCTACTGAAACCTAATTTTATATTGTATCCTAAAGTCTCTGGTGATTTAATGCTCTGAATCGTCTGACTCTGATGTCAGTTTGCTATTATTGAATTCTGCTGAGAAGACTTACTTGGTCAATTGGCATCAAATCAGCATTTGCACCCCCCATGTTTTGAGAGGCGGGGGATAATCCCACCCACCCCCCCCCCCCCATATTTTTTGAAACATGTTCCAGCAAAGTCGAGTCGCAGCCGCATTGCCACCCCAGCCTCCGAAGTCAGCCAGCTCCGTGATGGTAAGTCCACAGCAGGCTCAGTGACCGGAGTCCTCAAGGTCGATTCCAGTTGGAGACCACCATCTCCTAGAATCTAGCAGCCCGGGACTAGCTGCAGTTCCCACATTGGCTTACTTGCCCCGGGACTGGCTGTCGCGCCCAGGTCGGCTCGCCTGCCCCAGGACTGGCTGCATTTCCCAGGTCGCGAAAACGAATTGAAATAAAATACGCCTGCGGGCCGGATGATTTTGGTTATGGGCCGGATTTGGCCCGTGGGCTGTAGGTTGCCGACCCCTGCGCTAGATGTCAGGCCTCATTGTGCCCCCCCCCCCCATGTTTTAAAAGCGATTTCCGCCCCTGCAGCTGCAAACTGCTTCAAACACTTAAGGTATTAGGTGGATGCAACTACTCATTTAGAGGACACTGCTGTATTCCCATACCAAACAAATGAGGCCTCACATTATTCTATGTCCCAGCTCCTCACACAACACAAACAACAGAACTCTGTTGTGCCTGGAACATACACATGCAGGCATTTCTAAAAGGATTTAGTGGCTAGAGGTTAGGAGATTGAGATTTTGCATTCCTAATCTTTGGAATGCTGGTGTTTTCTTTGAAGAAGGATCACAGCAGAGAGCTGGAATATTAGCTCATTTTAATGTTTGCTTTTCACTGTGCCACCTCTAATAGTTGAATGTAGAAACAAGGTACTGCAGATGCCGGTTAATACTCAAAAGGCCCTATGTGCTGGAGTAACTTAGCAGATCAGGCAGCATCTCTGGAAAACATTGGTAGGTGATATTTTGGGTCAAGATGGGCCAGAAGAAGGGTCTGCCTCCATTACTATCCACAGCAGTGCAATCCAGATTCCAACCATTAGCTGCATAAATGAATTCCATATTTCCCTGAGACTTGATTCTTCCATCAATGGAAGCATTTTCTATCTATGTACTGTGTTTATACCCTTCATGATCTTAAATACCTGGGTCAGATCCTTCGGCAAAATGTTCTGTTTTTCAATGCTTCTGTTTATAAAGCGCAGATAAACAAGATGTATATCTATTTTTTTAAATAATATTTCATCCTGCTCTTGTATCCTTTTTTATGTAATGTCCATTTCAGTTTATATTGCTTCTTTTCAATATTCCTACCAACATGTAACTTTTTTCAGCATTTAATTTCACCTGCTTTACATCCATTCCTTCCACCAGCCTGAATATGTTTCCTTCAATGCTGTTACTTTCCTCCACACAGTTCACCCTTCTGCAGGTTACCATGTTTAGATTAGGAAAATATACCTCAAGTCTATTATATCCCTATTCATAACAAGGACAGAGTCCCCCTTGTCCTCACCTTCCACACCATCAGCTATCATACAGCATATAATTCTCCAACATTTTTGCCACCTCCAACGGGATCCCACTACTGGCCACATCTTCCCATCTCCACCCCTTTCTGCTTTCCGCAGAGACCATTCCCTGTGAAACCCCTGGGTCAACGCGTCCCTTCCAACCCAAACCACCCCCTCCCCAGGTACTTTCCACTGCAACCGCGGGAGATGTAACACCTGTCACTTTACCTTCCCCCACAGCTCCATCCAAGGACCCAAACAGTCCTTCGAGGTGAGGCAGAGGTTGACTTGCACCTCCTCCAACCTCATCTACTGAATCTGCTGTTCCAGGTGTCAACTTCTCTACATCGGCGAGACCAAGCGCAGGCTCAACGATCATTTCACTGAACACCTCCGCTCAGTCCATCTTAACCTACCTGATCTCCTGGTGGCTCAGTGCTTCAACACCCCCCTCCCATTCATAATCTGACATTTTTGTCCTAGGCCTCCTCCATTGTCAGAGTGAGGACCAGTGCAAATTGGAGGAACAGCACCTCATATTTTGCTTAGGCAGTTTACACCCCAGCGGTATGAACATTGACTTATCTAACTTCAGATAGCCCTTGCTTCCCTCTCTATCCCCTGCCCCTTCCCAGTTCTCCCACTAGTCTTACTGTCTCATTCTATCTTTGTCCCGCCCCCTCCTCTGACATCAGTCTGAAGAAGTGTCTCGACCCAAAGCGTCACCCATTCCTTCTCTCTGGAGATGCTGCCTGACCTTTCCATCATTTTGTGTCTACCCCAAGTCTAATATCGATTTAGGAAACCAGTGGGTCCCGTACTGATCACTGAGGAACTCCACAATATTATTCCCTCATGGCTGAAGAAAATCACTTTGACTTCCAGCTTTCTGTTGCTCAACCAATTTCCTTTCCATACAGCTAAAGCACTTCTTTATTCCGTGTGCTTGATGACGAGCTTATTATGTGACAAATTGTGGAACTTCTTGTATATGATATCAACTGCAAATTCCTCATTGATCCTCTCTGTTACATAAGGGCCTGTCCCACCAGCACGCAACTATATGCGATGAACGCGATCAAACAGGCAGCGGGGGCCGCGCGGAGGTCGGGTGATCCCCTGTACAGGTCCGGTCCCACCAGCATGCGCCTGCATGCGGCAAGCGCAACTAAACCGGCAGTAGGGGCCGCGCTGAGGTTGGGTGAGTGGCGCAACGCGGCACAAAGCGAGGCGAACTTGAAGCAAGTCCAAGGTAAGTTCGCCAGGACTTAGAGGGGCACACAGAGAGGGGCACCGAGACACACACACATACAGGGCCACGGAGCCACCCACATAGAGGGTCACGGAGGCACTTACGAATAGTTTCACGGAGGCGCGATGTCCGGGCGGTATGTAAATGTCGCGGCGACTGCGAGCCGACAAACCGTTGCCGCACGGGATTTTTGGACATTGTCGGTTTTTCGGAGCCCCGCGCGGCATCGGGACGAACTCGGGACGAACTCCGCACAATTCCGCACGGCTCCCGCGATCGAAGTGGGACCGGCCCCGCGACGCCGGACGGCTCAAGCGACCACGTTAGGTCGCGCTAATCGCATCGAGTTGCATGCTGGTGGGACAGGCCCTTTATTCAGTACATTCTATCTTTAACATATCCAGCTTATTTCCCCGCCCCCTGAATGATTGATAATTCTGTTCCCGATTATTATTTTTAGACTTACTGAGTTTTAACTGACTGATCTGTAATTAGGTTTATACTAGGTTTATACCTACAATTTTATTTTGAACATTTGTTATTTTCCATTCCTGAAACTACAAATGTTCGGATATAGACATACTCGAACGGCGCAGTGTTGAAAACCTGTACTAATTAAACAGATAACTAGAATGCACTGGACTGCTACATTTAGCCCCATTGTTTCTGCAGCAGGACAAAATATAATGTCAGACAAGATCCCTGTTCTTGATCTCATTGTAGTGGCTCAGGCAAAAATGATCTAGTGAGGACAGCATGGGGATCAGCTATGATAAGTCACAACCCTTTTGGCTGAATAAACCAAGCCTGTAAGGTTTTGTCTGTCCTAGTGTCTGTTCAGACTTGTGCACAATGGATTTCCCCCGTGGAAGGAAGTTGGAATCCAAAGTAGACACTGCAGGAAATGGAAACAAAATAAAAGTTTCAATAAAAAGGTAGATATCCACTTAAAAATAGTTCAAGGATATCATCTCATCCCCTGCTACAGATTAACATAACAGTGAATCTGTTGTCTAAAGACCTGACTGGAGACAGTGCCCCTAGCTAACAGTTCCTGGATAAAATGTCATTAAGGGACAGAGTTCTAATAATGTTAGTGACAAACTGAAAACTATTCAATCCAACCGTCATTACCTCCCATTCACTGAGCACTGTTTATCTGTTTAATGTCTGCAGTGGACTGATCATATCATCAAAATAATTAGAAACAAAATTAATGACACAATATGTTCAAATGAATTCAATAAACCTGATGGGGATTTATGCCTGGGGTACAGTTGCACAGCACTGGCCCTCCTTGGCCATCTCTCCTAAGTGACAATTCACAATCTGCCATAGCAGACTAACTCAAGAGACAGTCAACTTCCAGTGTGTCATACTATTGCTTTGATGAGCTCAACCTTAACGGAGACATATGAATCAATCATGCAAGCACCCTCCCCCCCCCCCCCCCCCCCATCATAGACTTCTGCACTCACCTCCTATTACCTTGGAAGGTGCTATTTGATAATGACATGCTTTGTTTTTATGAGCATTGTATACACTTTCCATTGTGTAAATATTGAAGACTTTTTAGTCTACAGTTACTGGATTACAGCAGGCCAGTTCCAGAAGTAAAACAACAAGGATTTGTTTTTACCCCCTCTCTATCTCCCAGCTTTCTTCATCTAATCCATGTCTGACAAAGGATTCCAACCCGAAATGTCGCCTATCCATTTCCCTCACAGGTGCTGCATGGCCTGCTGAATTTATCTAGCTGAATCATTGAAGATTCTAGCACCCGCAGTCTCGGGTGCCTCCATTTTGTTATACTTTCCTGGTGTTACATTTTGTAGGCTGGCTGCATGGCCTGGAATCTGAATGTCCAGTTCTGTCATTATGTGCAAGCAGTGGATGTCTGTTACGTGGGGAAATTAGTGATTGAGACTGTGGGAGTGGGCTTGGGATAGGGCTCTGGGTGGGAAAGAGTGAAAAAAATATTTCAAGATATGTCCTGGGAAGTCCAGAAAGGTAAGTACCCGTGTAAGTGACTCTTTAGTTCCCCAGCTAATCGGTTTTCAGAGGGTCAGCAAAATTAAACCCGGTATCTAGCTCTTGTTACATCAACAGGATTTGGAATAAGAGTTTATCTAGGTAAAATGGGAAAATATTACACCTTCCACTTCACTACAAGCACTGTAATGAATTGAACACATTTTCATTAAATTATTAAAAATTGATAATAAATGTGATAATTCCCAGATGCTATGGGATCGTTAGCAAGCTTTATGGTAGCCAGAATCAATTGTTCATTCAACTGAGGTGGCCTTATTGAAATGGGTTAGCATTCTCATTGAACTCTACTGAACTCTACTCTCACTGAACTGAGTACTAAAACAATCAGTTTCAGTAGTCACAAGAGACTGCAGATCTGGAACGTTGTGCAAAAAGCAAACTGCTGGATGAACCCAGCGAGTCATGCAGCATCTCTGGAAAGGAAATGGACAGACAACATTTTGGGTTGGGAACCTTCTTCAGAACCGTAACATAATCTCTCCATTTCCCTCCACAGATGCTGCCTGACTTGCTAAGTTCCTCCAGCAGTTTGAGTTTTAATCAGACTCAGGCCTGGTCTGTACTTCAAAGAGATGGTCTGTACTTCGAAGAGAGATCACACGGAAGCACAGGTGATTATAGACTTGCTGCCTGGGGAAATAAATAAACCAACCATCAACTGAACTTAATAACGATCTTAGTCACATTGCATTGCATATGTTGAACAAAATGAAATGGTATCACTGTCCTGAGAGAAAATGAAGAATAGATAACGGATGCTGTAAGAAACAAAGATATTTGAAAATTTTATGATAATAAAATAAAGCACTAATGAAGGCCACACTAGAATGGCTTGATATATCCATCCCCATGTACTTTACTCCCATTCACGGGCCCAGTGGACTGTTATGCACATCTTTTTTAGAGTCAGAGGATGGAGAGAGGGAGCATTGGATTTACACTATTCAGAAGCTGCAGTGGGTAGAGTGTTTAATACTCCTATTCAGAGAGGCTCAAGAAGTGATTGTATCTACGTATAGTACATCTGATCTGCTGGGTTAGTTTCACTGCACCTGCATACATGTGACAATAACAAACCTAAACCTAAACCTGCTGTCTCTGTGGGCTGTTACTTTCTGGTGCTCCCTGGGTAGTGTAGGAAGGAACTGCAGATGTTGGTTTACACTGAAGATAGACACAAAATGCTGGTGTAACTCAATGGGACAGGCAGCGTCTCTGGATAGATGGAAGGGGTGACTTTTCAGGTCAAGACCCTTCTTTAGACTGTTCGCTGGGTTGTATGTACAGCCCATCCCATATATAGTACTAGGCCACTACTGGGCCATATTGAATGGGAATTTAAGGTTAGATAATTCCTGTAATATTCATGGAAAACCTTTGCTTGTCCAAATAACCTGTAGCTTTCACACTTTTGCACTCATGTGACCTTCTGGTTTGCTGCAGAACCCATTTACAGCATACTTGTGAAAAAGCCTATTACCATTCCTATGGGATTGTATCCTGAATAAAACAGTTTCATGTATTATTTCCATACTGAGAAACGTTTTTCATGCTTCCTCGAACATGAAATCAAAAATATCAAATAGTTTTGTCAGAGATTTTCCATTTGTGATCGCATTATCTCTTCTGAAAGCTGAATGCCATATGGCTGACTATGTGACCCAAAACTTCACCCATTCCTTCTCTTCAGAGATGCTGCCAGGCCCGATGAGTTACTCCAGCATTTTGTGTCTATCTATGTGTTCACCAACTGCTTCGATTGAATACTGTATTAAAAATTTGCAACTCCTGAAAATCTCAGAAGACTAAAATGTCGTGTAGGAAGGAACTACAGATGCTCGTTTACACCAAAGACTAGAACTACCAGGTGATCTTTTAGATTATGAGGGTCGAGAGCGGAGGGCACCTAATCCCTCATCGTAACTCCTCATAAAATAAAGATCAAACTTCAAACAGGTAAGTTCTCATTTAATCTCACTATTTTACTTCGGAGTGACGCGAGTGACTACGTGAAGATTTTGAAGCTGTGATTTTCATGCCGTTGATTCATTCCATACGACACACTGCTTCAATTGACACAGTAGTGAGTAAATAATATTATTAAACATTGCTTGAATAATGCAATAAGTATTTTAATAATAATAAAAGAAAGAAAACTAATACCCTTCTATCATGAGGGAAATTACAACAAAAGATATGAATCATTACATAAAAGAAAGCAAATAATCAAACAGAACCCAACACTGCATGTCTAAACTCTGGCACCATGATAATAGGTTTATTATAAAACTTGGAAAAGGTTTCTTCTTTACACCATCCTGCGGCCTCTAAATTTGGTCGAGCGGCACGTCCTGTGCCATCGCCGCAAACGTGGACGCTGCCCTGGTGGAGTGAGATTTAAACACATCAGTGTCTACTCCAGCTAAATCCAAAACCTGTTTTAACCATCTAGAAATAGTTTGTACTGGCACTTTTTTGTATGGTTTCTTATGGGCAATAAGCATTGTTGTCTCACAACCTCGGAGACTCTTGGTTACTTCAATATATAGAGTCAAATGCTTAACCACGCACAATGTTTGGTCGACAGGATATGCTCTAAACATTACCTTGGTTCCAGACTTCCCCGGTCTGCTTTGTTTGATTAGATCATAAACATAAAAAGTAATGTTATCTGCAGACAACTGCATACAATCTAAACGTAACATTTGCAATGTTTGTACTCTTTGTGCTGACACTAATGCCATAAGCATTACTACTTTAAATGTTAATTTCTGAAAAGACAGTGACGTAATTGGAGCCCATTGCCGGAGCAATGTGAGAACTATACTAACATCCCAAATTTCTGTATATCTGGGTTTGGGAGGATTTTTATTAAAAATCCCTCTAATAAATCGGGATATTAATGGATGAGACCCGATAGATAGATGTCCTGAAAATTATCATAAATAGGAAGACAAAGCACTACGAACACTATTAATGGCACTATAAATAAGGTGCTGATCAAAATGCAACATAGCAAGGAACTCCAATACATCCGATATGTTTGCAGTATGATAAGATATATCTGACTGAATACAAAAAGCTTCCCATTTCTTTATGTGAGACATATATTGTTTCTTAGTGCTATCTCTCCAAGCTGACGTTATGACATCCATGGTCCTATCCGACAGTCCAAGCCCTTGTAATGGTCTGGTCAGAACCTGCAGATTAACAAATTCATATGATCATGCAATGGATGAACTTGTTCTGTCACTGGTTGTACCAACAAATCCCTGGAGCTGGGAATCGTCATAAATGGTTCAATTATCATTCTAAGCATCAATGGGAACCATGGCTGTGTAGGCCAGTTTGGAACCACCAAAACACCCGTGGCAGAGTCTTGCTCTAGTTTACTGAGACATTGCCTAATCAGGCAAAATGGGGGGAAAAGCATAGAAAAACATATTTCCCCAATGTAGCGAGAATGCATCCAACGCTACAGCTCCTGGATCAGGCTCCCATGACACGTATTTAGGCAATTGGTGATTTATTCTGGACGCAAATAGATCAATGTCTGGTACACCATACCGATTGACAATTTTTTGGAAAATTTGTTGATTTAACATCCATTCTGTATTGTCTTTAAACTCCCGTGATCTGTTGTCTGCCACAACATTGTCTTTCCCTGGGAGGTGGAAAGACCTCCCAGGGAAAGACACATCAGGTTGACCAGATGATCACATGATACTGACCTTACTCTACCCATGTGATTGATATATGCCACAGCTGTGGTATTGTCTACTTGTAATTGAACATGCAAGTTCTCCATTGTAGAACAATACGCTTTTAATCCAAAAAATGCCCCCAATAACTCCAAATAATTAATACCATATGTTTGGAGAATTAAATCCTCTTGGACAGTCCACCTACCACCACAGCTGGTGTTATTGTCTGTAGCCCCCCATCCGAGAGCACTAACATCAGTTTGCAATACCACTGTAGGTTGCTGAATAACAATGTTTTTAGCAGCTTGTGTAACATTCCCAATCCACCACTGCAATTCAGCCAACGCTTCCATTGGCAACTGCATGGGTCTGTCAAAATGACCTGCACATTCTTTTAGTGCTGGGGTTTTTGCCCTTTTGAAGATTTTGATAATGCAAAGGACCAAACTCAACAGCAGGAAATGCTGCTACCATCTTACCAATAACCCTAGCTACTTCTCAGATGGAGGGATAAGGTTTGTTAGCAAGACAACTACACGCATTTGTAATATCCACAACTTTATCTGTTGGTAAAATTACTGACATAGCAACTGAATCAATGACAAATCCCAAATACTCAATTGTCTGCAACGGCTGTAGCTTAGATTTCATTGGATGGATCAGAAACCCTAGCCTTTCCAACAGGCTTATAGTTGCTGAAACTGAATCTTTAGCTGATTCCTGAGTGGCATTAACAATTAAAACATCATCAAGATAAGCCATGACAGTGTGATTTTGAGCCCTTAACAATGCAAGTGCTGGTTTCAATAATTTTGTAAACAGCCTGGGAGCTGAACGTAACCCATTAGGTAATGCTTTATATTGCCACAGCTGACCCATCCAATTAAACTTCAAGTACCTACGATAATGATGATGAATTGGCACTGAATAATATGCATCTTTTATACTACTCTATACTATACTAGCATCTTTCTATACTACTCTATAGTAGCCATGTAACACCCTAAGGACATCAACTCTTTTGCAGTGTTGAAGGTGTCCATTTTGAAATGTCTATACTGGACATATGAATTTAATTTTGTGAGATCCAAAATGATTCTACAACCCCCATCTTTCTTTGCCCTGGGGAAAATATTTGACACAAATTGTTGCGGATGATTCTCTGTACTTTCAATTACTCCTTTTTTAAATAAATGTTTTACTTCTTCTTTTACCTGATCATTTTCAGATGCAGAAAACACCAAAACCCGATTAGGTTTATCCTGTACAGGTGGATCAACTCCTTCCATAAATTCTATAATAGCACCTGACACAGCATCTAATATAAACCGATCAGATGTTATACAGTACCATTCATCATAAAACAATTGCAATCTACCACCAACCGGAGGTTCTACAACAGTTTCCTCTGTGATAGAATAAAGTTTTTCTACCTCAGCAAATGGCAGTGACGGTCTCCTTCTCCCAATATATGGAATTACATTGGGCTGTGATGGGTGATAATACCTTCTCACCATACCCCTGCCTCTGCTTGCTCCTGCTCCTGAATCAAACCCCCTTCTCATCCAGCCAGATTGTCTCCTTTGTCCAAATATAAAAGGTTTTATGAGGTTGATAGTCTTTGCCTCTTCATCGATATCTTTAATTTGTTTAGGCAGGTTTTCTCCGAATAAATAATCTGGAGCTTGAACATTGCTTGATTTACACAAACCAGCAAATCTTGGGTGCAGGATGGGCCGAATGGCGATTTTTCTCATACAATTAATCTCAAAATAAGAGTTACAAAACAATGCCAACTTGTCTTTTTGGATTTTGGACATAGCATGCCCTTCCAACTGCCTCCCAAAAGCAGTAATGCCAGCTGCAATGAGCTTGAGGACCCTCTGGAATCGTATCTCCTGTCCTCACATTATTGTAGTCATGGGTGTCCAAATAGCTGGATTCACCGTTGGCACCCTCAGTGATGCACAATTAACAGGTGTTTTATAGAGGTCTGCTGTCTCAATCATGACAGTCTCCTGAAGCTGGTGAGAAACCAAATAATTAATGTTGGCCACCAGGTTTTCTTCCATGACCTCACCGCTTCCCTCTGGTATAGCAAAGGATTGTGCTACGTCTGGTACACCTGTAGTTTGACGTTTGTGTTGTGGTGGGTATTTAAGACCAGAAACACCACTTTCAGGGTCAGTCTCTTGCCGCCCTGGTACTCCTGAGACTTGCTCAAAGGAGACTTCTTCCAGACCTAAACAAGGCTCTGGATTTTCACATTCCCATGTTGTAAAGGCACCATATTCATGATATGGAACCCCCTCAGGGCTGCCTGGGAATATTCTGGGTCTTTAGACCCTTGATTAATAATTGTTTGAAGCATTTTCTCCATTTGGTCCATCCCGAGCCACAGGGCTCGTCTGCCTGGCCCTGCCTCTTCTTCATCAGATTCATCTGATATTACAGGCTTAGCGGACTTCCTTTTATTTTTCCTTTCCACTGGAGTACCCTCCGTGGCCTGTGACTGTGGAGCGTCTAAAGGCTGAACTACGGCAGGGTCAACGGCTACCGGTATCGGAACCGGCTCCGTACTAATCTGAGGTCCCGATCTTAATTGTGTTTCCACCCGGGACGCGTGCTTTCCCCGCGCTGATTTTTTCACCGTGTCCATTTTAAAACTTCCCGAACTCCTCCTGGCTATTCCAGCCAGCGTCACGGAGTTTCTACCCAGGAAGTAATTTTTAACCCACTTACCTGCGGGCTTGTTACTTAACACTGGTGGAGCTGCGATCTGCAGCCCTTCCTTACCGACATGCATCGACGTAATGCCGAGCATGCGCCTGGTGGGGCTTCTTCACGTAGTCACTCACGTGACTCTGAAGTAAAACAGTAATGTCTGTTACAACAGCATATCAAAACACTTATCACCTGTGTACCATTTGGCACCATGTTCTTAATGTTACCCTCACATTCATATATAGCTCACAGCCATTTCATCTTGACCACCTATTTAACCCTGATAAATCAAAGTATTTGATGAAATTGCTCCTGTAACCTTTATTGCCTCAGAAATAATGTTGCTGTTATATTTTTATAGTTTCACACAATGAGACTTGGAGTTATAGAGTGATATTGTGTGGAAACAATGTCCCAGCTACACTAGTCCCACCTGCCCGCGTTAGGTCCATATCCCTCCAAACCTGTCCTATCCATGTACCTGCCTAACTATTTCTTAATCGTTGGGATAGTCCCAGCCACAACAATCTTATGTGGCAGCTTGTTCCATACACCCACCACCCTTTGTGTGAAAATGTTACCCCTCAGATTCTTATTCAATCTTTTCCCCTTCACCTTAAACCTATGTCCTCTGGTCCTCGATTTACCTACTCTGGGCAAGAGACTCTGTGCGTCTACGCGATCTATTCCTCTCATGATTTTATACACCTCAATAAGATCACCCATCATCGCCCTGCGCTCCAAGAAATAGAGTCCCAGACTTCTCAACTTCGTCCCATAGCTCAGACCCTCTAGTCCTAGCAACATCCTCGTAAATCTTCTCTGTAGTCTTATGAAGTTTATGAATAAGTTTATTGGTCAAGTATGTATACACACAAAGGAATTTGCCTTGGTGCTCCGCTTGCAAGCAACAACGCGACATGCACTAACAATTAAGAATGTCAGATAAAACATTAAACATTAAGAATAAAACATTACAGTTTAAACAGGTGAATTAAATAAAATACCAGAGGGAAGTGCTTCAAAGAGTTTGTGGCCAGGGTGGAGGGGTAAGAGGTGATATTACCCGCTCACTTCCTGGCCCTTGCAGTGTACAGTTCGTCAATGGGTGAAAGGTTGCAGCCAACAACATTCTCAGTTCATCGGATGATTTGCTGCAGTCTCCGGATGTCGTGATCAGTGGCTGAGCCAAACCGGACCATGATGGAGAAGGTGAGGACAGACTCTATGATGGCAGTATAGAATTTGACCATTATTGCCTGTGGCAGATTGTGTTTCCTCAGCTGCCGCAGGAAGTACATCCTCTGTTGTGCCTATTTGACTGTGGAGTCGATGGTGGGCCCCCATTTCAGGTCCTTGGAGATGATGGTTCCAAGGAACTTCAAAGACTCCACAGATGTGACTGTGGTATTGTTGATGATGAGTGGGGGGAGGGGAGAGGGAGCTCTCCTAAAGTCTACGATCAATTCCACTGTGTTAAGAGCATTGAGCTCCAGGTTGTTACGAAGGCACCAGGACGCCAGCTGTGTCATTTCCTGTCTGTAGGCAGATTCCTCCCCATCCTGGATCAGTCCAATCAGGGTTGTATCGTCCGCAAATTTGAGACGCTTGACAGAGGAGTCTGTGGAGGTGCAGTCGTTGGTGTAGGGAGAGTAAAGGAGAGGAGGGAGTACGCTGTCTTGCTGTGCTCCTATGCTGAGGGCCTGCAGGTCCGAGATGTGTTTTCCCAGCCTCACATGATGCTTCTTATCTGTTAGGAAGTTGGTGATCCACTCACAGAGCGGTTCAGACACAGTCAACGTGGAGAGATTGGAGTGTAGTAGCTCTGGCACAATGGTGCAGAGCTAAAATCAACAAACAAAATCTTTGCATGGGTCCCCCTGGCGGTCTATGTGCTGGAGGATGAAGTCCAGGCCTAGGTCATCCACTGATCTATTGGCCCGGTATGCAAACTTTAGAGATATTTTTCAGCTTGGCCAGTTCAAGTCTTTCAAGTATCTTCATGACTACAGAGATCAGTCCAAATAAGAATGCCTATTCTAGGGACTATTTCTTTCCACCTTGATAATAGAAGCCGCTTTACTATCAAGGGTTAAACAATTTAGATCCACTGGTCAAATACATCGACTGGTATCTCAACACCCATGTGAATTTCTCCTAACTCAATAGACTTCTCCTCCAGTACTTCTTCCTTAGTATGTTGGCTCAGCTCTCAGTCCATAGGGGTTCTCTCTTATACTAGTTTCCTAACCACTGAGTAATTTCAAGATGGTCTCTTAAAGGGAAGTCTTGCTGTTCACAGTTCCTCTTTTGACCATTTCCAATTCCAACTCTCATGTTCCCTGAATAATTTCCATGTTACCAGATCTTCCCAAGTTCCATCCTTTCCTGATGATCTCTGAATAATCCTTCCCATCTTTGGCTGCCTGTCTGGGGATGAGACAATAACAATATCAATTAATAATCACATTCCAAATATTTCTAAGCCGAATCTCACAAGTCAGTTCCAAATCTCAAACTTTAAAATTCTTCCAATTCATTACCATACAATTTAGAGACCGAATTCAAATTGTTATCAATTTATTTCTAATAATCATAATTTAGGCCCACAGTAGGTATTTTGCCCCAAACCACAGAGGAATGCCTATTTTCAAATTCAAATTCAGTTCTTTAAAGTGGAGCTTGCCCCAATAGTCGTCATAGGTTGTCTGTGTTGTTTCTTTAGGAAAGAATGGATAGTGTTACTTTCCTTTCCTTCACTGGTGTCAAAAGCTAGATGATGTTAAAGTTGGGCACTAGGGTAGGTATCTTCTTCTTCCTTGATGTCAGTTTCAAAGGAGTAGGGATACTGAGGAGCAGCTTTCTCTATCTGTTGGCCTTCCCAGATCTGTCTTAAAGGGGCAGGACAGTATCATTTCCTCCTTGGTGTTGATTCCTGTTTCTGGGGAGCTACATTACCTGAGCTGTCTTCTGCCCAGATAGTATGTCGTCGATTATACTGTCCTGCAGGCACAAACTTAGTAATAAGTTATTACAATAGCACCTTTCCCCACTCCCATACCTCCTGCACAATAAGTTTGTTTCCTCTGTCCCAAGTGCCGTTTCAGTTCTCCTTAGTTCCCATTCCTTCTGACACCAGCTACTATATTTCCCTTTTCGTAGGTCTTCCTTTTAGCAAGGGTTCTGAATCCCAATTAGATTCTTTGTGTCTCTCCTCGTAGGATTCGGAAGGGGGTGATGTTCTTTCTGTTTTTTATTGTTATTTTAGGGCCATGTGAGAGTGCCTTCAGATTTTATATGTTGTATTCACTGGCAGGTCAGGGCTACCAGAATGGGTTTGGTTGCCAGCATGTCCCTGCCTCCTGATGGCCTGGCCAGTGTCCTCTTCCTCTACCTTCGGGGTCCCAAGCAAAGATTATAGAGGAGCTCCTCTATAATCTTTGGTCCCAAGTGTCTCAGTAACCTCTCGGGATCCACTGATTTCTGAAAACCCGTGGCACTCTTCTTGGCCCCCTTCCTTCTCAGTATTCCCTCACAGGGCAAGATCGGCTCCAATGTCCTAATTCCCCACAGATGCAGCACTAATCAGGTCTAACAGCTCTATACCCTCTCCAACCAAACCGAGGAAAAGTCGGCTCTCGGAATGGCATGTCTATCCAAGCTTTAAGATCCTCCTCCTCCTTATCTTCCTCCGAAGTTATTTCACGTTTTAGGATCCTTAGTACGGGTCTCCGAGCTGCCGTCGGACCAGGTGGCATTGCAGTGTGGACGTCTATGGCCTGGGGATGATTTACACCTACTGCGGGACCTAATACCAAAGGTGGAGTAGGCAGCTTCCTACAAGGGAATTGCCTACGGGGAATCCGTTCTATACCCGCATCGTCGGGAATTTGCTCCGACCTAATAATACGATCAATATCAAGATCAGCCATTTTGTATCCTCCTGCTGTCTCACCCTCAGAAAAGCTACTCGTTCTGTTCCTGTACTTCAGGAAGGATTCTTTCACTTTCCCACTAGATTTCCTAATTAATTTTGGTCCCCACTTCGGCGGAACTTTACTTCTAGCTCCTTGATCTCCCATACTATCCTCTGCTGGTGGAGCTAGAGAGTCCTTCCCCGATTTTTTTCTCTTTGGATTTGAATTTAGTGGGTGGAGTCGAGGATACCACTGACTCCTCCCGAGTGCCCTGCTCACATGTTGCGCATGGTGTCTCCGAACTGAGAACATGAGAGTGCTGTGAGGAATGGTGTGGCTACATTCTGAAAAAAATCTACTCACCCTGGCCTATAGTGAGCCTCTCTTCCTTCGAGGTCTACAGATAACACTGCACTTTTACTAAATTTAATAAGTATGATTTTAGTCGGCATCTCCCTTTTATGAGCCATCTCAATCATTTCTCTTTTAGAAGCTGGTATTCTCTCCTGCTCCTGCTGTTGGCTTCCACTATCTTCCTTTCCCTGTTCCTGAATGTCCCGAGAAGGACCAGTTCTCTCTTGCTCCCCTCTAATCCCTAACTTGAACGCTGCCATTCTTAGAGTAGAAAGCAGAACGATCTCTTTATTTATTTTTCATTTATTGAAGAACATTCTCCATTCTCCAACATTCTCCGAAAGAGTACGAACCCTGATCGAACCACCACGAATTGGATTCTAACAATACTACAATCCAAACAATTACAAATATTTAATTCAAACACACTTTTACTTAAATTATCTAACACCCAAAAATCCTTAAGCACTCACACGAGCAATACAAATAGCGGTCCGCGAACTTAACACACTCTAAATCTTAACTTTCTCAATCTCAATACACTCTAAATCTTTTTACATACACAAAGTATTTATACAATTCGGATCCAATAACGATGCTAAAAAAGACGATGCTGGATTTCTACAATTTACAATAATAATTTAACACACTAGAGCACAGTTTACAAACACTTGATCTCAATACCGCGTCACGCTGTTATCAATCAGTGAACCTCTCCCTCTGATACCGAAGATTTTCCCTTTCCTAGAGTACACTTTGTTGAGGAGTACTACTTATTAAATGACTACTTTTCCTCCTAAATGTTACTTTCCTCCTGCTAAGACTGGACTTCTATAGGGGGTCCTCTATCCCTCTCTATGTTCTACAGAATTAGGGATACCTTTTGCATCCGGGTACTTTTCACCAAGTAAATCAGGTTCCCGTCTCTCAGTTACTCTTCGCTATCAGGTACTAATCAACCATTGATCAAAGGGTTACTATTCACTGTTGATCAGCCGCTATTCGGAATCGATCTCAAACATGCACAAACTCCGAAGTTCTATCTACACAGAATTCGAATTCTACCGTACGGGCAGAACTTCAATGTGAAATTCTGTATTTGGAAATTTGATTTTGCAAATATAGATTTGTTCTCGGACCAACTAGTTTTGGCGCGTATCTCCCCACATACGCGGGCTCCCGAATTCAAATTGCCCAATGAAGTCTCGAATGGACTAGTGTATTCCCAGCCAATCTATACTCTAGCCACCGAGCCCAGTGCCTTTACGAGATTCCTCATCCATCAGATACCTTCACACAGACACCCCTCTCTGCTGAGCACCGGGGGTTCAACGCCTAGCCTCTTCGCGCTGTTAGTCGATGCCGATTTTCAGAACCCACCTTTCCAATCAGCGCTCCTGGCAAAGATAGATCAATACGTAGACCAGACCTGTGTTTCAATAGCCCACCAATTGGATACCAAATCTGGACAATGTGCCACCCCTCGCCCTCGAAGCGCGTCAGGCTCTCGTTAAGCAGCTGCAGTCTGCCAACTACGACCAAGTTTTGGGTCACTACTCACCCTGTTTTATGGGCACTTAACCCAAAGGAGTGCTAACCAACTCCCGCCCCCACCCCCGTGCTTGCTAGACTTTGTTCTAACGATCTTGATTGGACCCTTTCCCAAGCCCGCGAATGATCGATCCACTTCAACTGGCAAAGTGCCGAAAATCAATGCGAAAACTGCACAGTGGGCCCAATATCTGCACTCGCGATCGAACCAGCTCAACACCCTTGATCGCAAACTTGTGTTTGGGGGTCCGTTGAAATCCAGGATGAGCCCCCAATGTAAATAGCTTGTTCTAAGCTTCCCCCCCCAGTCTAGTTTCAGTCAAAAATCACTGAGTCAAGCATGTGCACAACTAATCTTTATTTTGCCAAAACACAATTACACTTCCCACTACTATACCTAACCACCGCTAGTTCAGTGCTCGTATCTGCCTGGCCAAGCACTCTTTAACCTCATTCAAGCAGAGACACTCCAGAAGGTCACACAGTCCCAAGCGTTCTCCCAGATGATCGACACAGGACCTCGTGGGAGCTGCCTTTTATAGGTCCCTGAACCTCGAGGGGCTGAACCACATAGGGGTGGTCTCTTTACAGTCCAATAACTAATATTGATTAACCCAGTACATGATAGACATTTCCCCAACACAATAATACAGTGACTTACTCACGTACTGCCTATTATGCCTCCTGGCATGTAGGGCAGCAACAAAGGTCCTTTACTCTTGTCTGTTCCATCATGCCTATTAGTATTGATTCCTTCAATTGCCGTTTCCGTAACATATTTGTTTTACAAGACAGGGTTGTTAGCCCTGTGCTCAACCTCCAACCTGGAGGACTAGTGGATCGCTCTTCATCTCGACCTGTCTAGCATGGGAGACCCTAACAGGAGACAAATCTCCTGCTGGCAGAGCTCTAGGGGTCACTGAGACACTCAAGTTCCCCGACTACGACAAGGTTGCAATCAGGCTCCTGGGGAGATACAGTAACTAATACAATGTATTCAAATGGAGCTTCTGAAAGGCAGCAAACATCGCAACATGTGCCTTGATATTCAAGAAACCCAGACAAGGCTGACACTTAACCCAATCAACATCTAGCAAAGTAAAGCATTGCAACATTATTTACAATGTATATGTCTGGTTTGCATTCATCCAATCCATTCCATGCAATTTGCACCTAATTGTCAGGATTTGCAGATGATCCATTCTCTTCCTACAGCTCTTATCTAGGCTCTAGACAAATTCTGCAGCTTGTCCTATTTCTGCAGAAGGCATATTTAAATTAACCAAATGGCCTAGCAGCCCAGAAGCCTTTACTCTAATTTAGTGTCCTGGCCTCTCTAATTTGGCCAGAATTAACAAAAGTTCCCCAAAACAATGAGCATGGAGTTCGAAAGGTCACTCTCTACCCTCATTACCTGGTCAGCGAGTTGCATTTGCGCCTCACGTACGCAGGCTGGGGGGGGGGGGGGGGGGGGGGGGGGAGGTGTAAACTCTAGCGACAATAAAAGAGGTAAATTCCCTCAGGGAATAAAAGGGTTTGCAGTTGATAAAGAAGTATTCTAGATTGGGAGACAGAAGTTAGATAGTACCGTGATGTCGCTGTACCATTCCTGCTTAGTATAGAAGCATATTCCACCACCTCTTCATTTTCCCGCAGCCTCTGCTTTGCGGTCCACTCTATGTAGTTGAAAGTGAGCCAGTTGTAGCGCATTGTTCGCGGTCGACTCACACAGCCAGGTGTCAGTGAAGCACAGGACAGCGGCTTGAGAGAAGTCCTGGTTTGTTTGGCACAGGAGTTGCAGTTCATCCACTTTGTTGTTTTTTTGGGGGTTTTTTTTAAATTTATTTTTGTTAGAAGTAAGTACAGTGATGTGGTACCTAAGTACCTAATACATACATGCACATTACCATTCTTGTACAACTTCTTATTTTTAATTTAATAATAAAAGAGCAGTGATAGAAAAAGGAAAATAAAGGGTGTCGCGATAGATAGAGAAGCGAGTAAAAACAGATAGCGAGAGAGACAGAGAGCAGAGATAAAAAGCTAAGGAGATTGAGGGAAAAAAAAGGGAAAATAGAAATAAAATAAATTAGGAGAGATATACCTATTTAGTATCTTTACCCATCCATCACCCAGTTCTGAACCATTTAATTTCTAAGTTTATGTTATGTTGCACCATACGCTTGTAAGAAGTCGATAAAAGGAGACCAAATCTTTAAGAATTGGTCTACTTTGCCTAGTAGGAGGAATCTCATTTCTTCAAGATGTAGCGTTTCAGACATATTTGAAGTCCACATTTTGAACGTTGGCGTTGCGTTTTTCCAAAATTTAAGTATACGTTTTTTTGCTGTTATTAAACCATAATTAAAGAGAGCTTCTTGGAACGTAGTTAATTTACGTCCCTCTTTCATTGATCCAAAGATAATCAGTTCTGTATTGGGGTTCAATTTTGTGTTGAATAGTTTTGTAAAAGTTCCAAAGATTTCATTCCAAAATTTATGAAGTTTTGTGCAAGAGACAAAGGAATGTGCTACAGCGGCATTTTGAGTTAGACATTTGTCACAAATGGGGGAAACATTTGGAAATAATTTATTCAACCTGGTTTACGAGTAATATAATCTATGTAAAATTTTAAATTGAGTTAAGTTATGCCTTACATTAATCGAACATTTATGTACATATAATAGTTTTTTTTCCCATCTGTCTTTCGGGATTTTTATCAATAACTCTTGTTCCCAGTCCCTTCTAATTGCATCTGTCATTGGTGTTTCTATATTTAAAATTATATTATATAAATATGATATTAAATTGCTTGATTCTGCATTTCTGTGCATTCCTTCCTCTAATAAATCAGAGAGTTTGATATCCTTGTATATATTTTTTCAAATAATCTTGAATTTGAAGGTATTTGAAATATTGGTTACTTTTCAGGTCATATTTTAGTTGTAATTGTTGGAAAGATAGAAGTTTTCCCATTTCATATATATCTCCAATCATATTAATTCCTATTCTTTCCCAATGGATGAACGTTTTATCAATGAGGGATTGTTAGCTATTGGGGAAAGCAGCGATAAGTTTCTTAATTTTAAATTTAATTTTATTTGTTTACAAATTTGTATTATGCTGTGAATAATTGGATTCTTCTTATATATTATATTGTTCAGTTTCATCGGGAAAGAAGAATCGCTCCTATAAGGGGAACAATCCTCTTTCTCCATTCTTATCCAATCTATTTGTTGGGCAGAACTGTCCAACCAATAAATTATATTTTTAATATTCACTGTCAGTGTCAGTCCCCCTAATTCTTTAGATTTACACAAGTGTTTTCTTTGAATTCTGTGTGATTTATAGTCCCATATGAAGTTTGTAATATCAGAGTCTAGTTTTTTAAAGATTTTTTTGGTAAATATATTGGTATTGATTGAAATAGGTACAGTATTTTTGGTAAAAAGATCATTTTTATAGCATTTATTCTTCCTATTAAGGACATCGGCAGTGTTTTCCAGAATTTAATCAACCCATTCAATTTAGTTAATAAAGGCATATAGTTTGTGTTGAGTAATGATTTATATTTCCTAGTAATTTGGATACCCAAGTACTTGAATTTTTCTGTTGCAATTCTAAAAGGGAATTTCAACAGATGTGGCGGCTCTTGAGGTTTTATCGTCATAATTTCGCTTTTGTTCCAGTTTATTCTATATCCTGAAAAAGAACCAAATTCCTCTATTAAATTTAGTATATTTGGTATGCTAATTTGCGAATTTGTAATATATAATAATATGTCGTCTGCATATAATGACATTTTATTATTTGAGTGTTTGGTATTATATCCATGAATATTTGGATGGCTTCTTATACTTTCTGCTAGAGGCTCTATCACAAGTGCAAATAGCAGGGGCGATAATGCACACCCCTGTCTATTGCCCCTTGATAATTGGAATTTCGGGGATAATATATTATTAGTCAGTATTCTAGCCGTCGGCATATCATATAATAATTTTACCCATGAGATAAAATAATCTCCCATATTAAATTTTTGCAATACTTTTTGCAATAATTTTTGCAATACAATTCTACTTGATTAAAAGCTTTTTCTGCATCCAATGAAATAATTGCTAAGTCTTCCTCTTCAGTTTATGTGAGTACATTATATTAAACAGCCGTCTCAAATTGTTGAATGCGTATCTCTTGCGTATAAACCCCGTTTGATCCGGATTTATTAGTTTGTTAACATATTTACTCAATCTTCTCGCTAGGGTCTTTGCTAATATTTTTTTAATCGGTATTTAGGAGTGCTATGGCTCTATATGAGCCTGGGTCTTCTAGACCTTTATCCTTTTTAGGTATAAATGTAATAGTTGACTCGGTTAGTGTTTCTGGTAATATATTTTCTTTAAAAGCATGTATATATAAATTTTGTAAGCATGGCAAAATTATCTCGTAGAATCTTTTATAGAATTCATTACTAAAGCCATCTGGTCCTGGCGTTTTACCATTCTTCAACAAATTTATTGTTTCTTCTATTTCCTTAAGTGTAATTCCTCGTTCCAACGTATTGAGTTTTGGAAGATTACAATTGTCTAAGAAGTTTGTAATTTTAATATTGTTTGCAGAAGTTTTAAATGTATATAGATTTTGGTAAAATTGAGCAAATCTTTTATTAATGTCTTTAGGTAGTGTTAGTAATTCACCTTTATCTGATTTAAATTTAGTAATTGTATTTTCTGTTTCCCGTTTTTCAGTAGACGTGCTGAGAGTTTATGTGGTTTATCACCAAATTCGAAATGTTCTTGTTTTGTAATTTGAAATAATCTTATTATTCTTGCCGATAAAATGTTATTTAATTTGTATTTTAATATTGTTATCTTATTATGTTTATCTATAGTTGGTTCTTTGGCATTTTCTAAATCTAATTGTCTAATTTCTTGTTCGAAATGCAATTGTTCAGTGTTGTTCTTTTTATTTTGGAAAGCTTGATATGAAATTATAGTTCCTCTAATAAATCCCTTCCAGGTTTCCCATAATAAGGAAGGTGAAATATCTGGTGTATCATTTGTCTCAAAGAAGAATATCATTTGCTGTTTTAAACATGTACAACCTTGTAAGTTGTTTAACATCTGGGGGTTAAACCTCCAGAACGATTTGTTATCTGACATTCCTTCTAATTAAAAAAAAAGTTAACGGGGAGTGATCAGAAATAATAGTATTATGATATTTAGGGTTGTATGTATAGGGAATTACTTTTGTGTCCTCTAAAAAATAATCAATACGTTTTATGTACCGTTGAATAAAATGAGTATTCCCTACCTACTGGATTAGTGATTTCATTTCGGAGTCACGTGAGTGACTTCGTGAAGAGCCCGCCGGCGCGCATGCTCGACATATCGTCGTACCGCGTTGCTGCGACGGCTGGCGGTGGAGCGCGCTCCTCGCCAGCCCTTCAGAAGGGGCCACGGAGGTAAGTATTCTACCTTTAGTTGGTGGTCCTTGTTGTTGGTTTTGTCTTGCAGCAAGGACATGGATGGGAGTTCCAAGGGCCGGAGGACGTCAGGACGAGTTCGCCGGTCAACAGTTCCGGGGCCTTTACCATCGGCAGTACCTGCATCGCAGGCCGGGACTCAGGCGGAGATGTGGGTAAGCCCTGTGTTTACAGGTCCAGATCCGCCAGCACACCACAGCTCGGAGGAGTTCGACGAGGAGGAGTGTGGTGTGCCGCCAGAGCAGGGGGACCCTGCCATGGCAGTCAGGTCGTCAGCGGGCTCGCTGGCGACCTCGAGCTGGGTGCGTGCGGCTGCACGGCCTGTTCCACTCAGCCCTCCGAGAAGGGGAAGGGCAGGAGCCCAGAAGCCTAACCCTACCAGGGCTAAGGCATTGCCTGACACGGAGGAGCGGTCAGGTTCCAGGGAAAGACCCGGGGCGGCTGTGAGGTCCAGCCGGCACGCCCCGACTCTCGACGCCGGGACGGGTCGGTCGAGTCGGGTCTCGTCACGGTCGCCGAGCCCCCCCATGGATGGGTGGGCGAGACCATGCGTCGGCAACGTCCACGATGTGGGCAGCCGGCAAGACTGCGCGGGCCCCAGGCAGCCATGCTTCGGCTGGTGCCGACACCTCGCCGCAAGTGCCCTTAGTGGCAGCGGCTTCAGCTCCCGCTAAACGGAGGCGGTTGAACACGCCCGCGCAGGAATCGCGCAGTTTGCCTCGGCGGCTGTTAGCGACAACTACCGGCACCGGCGGGGCCTCGACGAGGTGCGGGCCGATGACAGGAGCCCGGTTTTCTTTTCAGAGCCGGAGGACTCCGACCACCTGAGTGTTCAGGGTGAAGGGCGTATTGACCGTATGGAGCGGCTGCTGGAGCTCTTGCTTCAACGTCAACAACAGCAGGGCAGCAACAGGCACAGGGCGTCTTCACAAACATCTACTATCAGCCAGGAGCAGCAGGAAGAAGTCCTCATCCAGGCAATGAGCCGTCACAAGGCTCCATCCAATTGCAACTCCCTCAACGTGCCTGTGGTCAATACGCCGATATGGGGCAACATCAGTGCGGCTATCCGTCAACAGGAGGTAAAACTGCAGCGGATCCTGAAGCTCCTCACGGCCGGTATTACCGCCTTTGTGCGGTCGGTGGACGGGGACGAATTGAATTTGGACCAGGGAGATGCCCTGGCCCTCCTGTGCGCGACCCAGCACGAAATTAACGGGTTTCGCAAAACCAGCATCCGCCCAGCGCTCAATCCAAAGTTTGCAGGAGTGTGCAAACCACCGCCGCCGCCCCCGCCCCGTCAGCTCTTTGGGAAGGACCTCTCGAAGAGAGTCAAAGAGCTTGACGAGCAAGCCAAAACGGTGGGGATCATGCGCCCTCAGAGTGCCCCCACACCGTCAGGCTCAAAGTCTCCATACATTCGATCACGAGGGTCTGCCAGTACCTCGACGAGGACCCACCCTCAAGCTCCACAACGACAGCAACATCAGACCCAGCACCAGGGGTCTTTTTTTTTTAGGACAGGGTCGGCAGAGACCCTGGTGGAAAACGAAGACGCCGCGCCCTCAAGCCAACCCAGCACCTCCACGTCCACACACGCGTGTCAAGGACCGCCGGTAACCACGGAGGTGAGGGGGTCTGGTTCTCTCTTTTCTCTCTGTTTAACTTCACATGTTGGTGGTCACCTTCGGTGGTTTTTGGGTGCATGAGGTAATTTTACTGGTGACGAGTATGTGTTGCAGAATATTCAGGGGCATAAATTGAGTTTATTAATGGCGACATTCCTCCATCCCAGCACATGCCCGCTCGAACATTTAAATTATCTGCTGCAGAACAGGCAGCCGGCTATAAGGAATTGTTAAGTCTTGAGCACAGGAGTGATTAAGAGAGTGGTGCATGAACCAGTTGAATTTGTTTCGAACATATTCACCAGACCTAAGAAGGATGGAAGTTGTCGTGTCATTATTGATCTAACCCGTTTGAATACTTTTGTAACATATTCTCATTTTAAAATGGATACGTTGAAACAACCAAATCATTGATTTCTCATGGTTGCTTTATGGCATGCCTCGATTTAAAAGACGCATATTATTCCGTATCCGTCCAGAAATGTGACAGAAGGTTTTAAAATTCATCTGGATGGGGCAACTCTGGCAGTACAAGGCTTTGCCTAATGGGCTCACCACAGCCCTAGATTGTTGACTAAATTAGTGAAGCCAATTATGGCTTATTTGAGACAACGACACCATATAGTATGGCCTATTTAGATGATGTCTTAATTGTGGGCCACACCCTGGAATTGGCTGAACAGGGTGTTGCAGCTGCTGTCAATATATTTCAACAATTGGGGTTTATTGTCCATCCAGAGAAATCAAAGTTCTACCCTGCCCAGGTGATTAATTACCTAGGGTTCACGGTGAACTCTATAAGCATGAGGGTTACCATTCCAATTAACAAGATTGAGGAGGTTACCCAGGTGTGTCAAGATTTAATCCGCACCAATATACCATCGATTCGGCACTTAGCTACAATAATTGGGAAGCTGGTAGCTTTGTTTCCGGCAGCGCGATATGGACCTTTGCATTATCAGAATTTGCAAAGAGCTAAAATTGCTGCGTTAAAACAGAACGCTGGTCATTATGATCGGTCCATGCAGCTGCCGCCCGAAGCGATAAATGAGTTGCAATGGTGGGTGTGTCACATTAGCAACTCATTCAAGCCTATTAGGGAGGCTAATCCGGTGGTATATTTGCAAACTGATGCAAGCTCCAATGGTTGGGGATCCACGAATAATTGCTCTAGTTGTGGTGGCAGATGGGACACCCTTGAATCAACGATGTTGTTAACTCAAGGGATTAACTATTTGGAGTTGCTGGCAGCATTCCACGGACTTCGTGCGTATTGTTCCGAGCTTGTTGGAGCACATGTCCGTCTCCAAATAGACAACACCACAGCAGTAGCATATTTAAACCATATGGGTGGTACCAGGCCAGTTTCGTGTGACAAATTGGCTAACTCAATTTGGCTCTGGTGTGTTCAAAGAGACATTTGGATTTCAGCTACCTATTTGCCAGGTGAGCTTAATACTGTGGCGGACACCAGGTCACGCAAATTCAATGACAATATTGAATGGATGTTGCATCCTGAGATCTTTTCTAAAGTCACAGCCAAATTTGGTAAACCGGACATGACCTCTTTGCGTCACGGTGGAACCATCAGGTACCAACCTACGTTTCATGGGAACCAGATCCTGGGGCAATAGGGCTAGATGCATTCTCGCTGGACTGGGGGAAGTGGTTTTTCTATGCCTTCCCCCCATTTTGCCTCATCAGTCGGGTATTGGGAAAGATTCAGGCAGATGCTGCCAAGGGCATCCTTATTATACCCGACTGGCCCACACAGCCTTGGTATCCGGTGGTCTTTGACATGCTCAACGAACCTTGGGTCCTTTTGAAGGGTTGCCCACAATTGGTTACTCACCCTGTCTCAGGGGAGCCGCATCCCTGCCATGGCTATTTAAATTTGTTGGCTTGCAGGTTCTGAACAGGCTGTTAGTCCAATATGGCCTCTCGGCTCCGACCATGGATACCACCGGGGCGTCGTGTCGAGAGTCTACAAGGCGAAGATACCGCTCGCATATTAAGAAGTGGGAAGCCTACTGCAGCCGCTCTCGCATCACGTACGATGACGTGACAACAACCGACGTCCTGGAATTCCTCGCGGGGTTGCACCATGATGAACACTTAAGTTATAGTGCCATCAACAGCGCCAGAAGTGCGCTATCATTCTACCTCAGTTTGGAGGTAGGATCCAACAGGCTAGTGTCCAGACTCATGCGGGGTATATTCAATATGAATCCGCCTACACCACGCTATAATATCACCTGGGATGTCAGGGACGTATTAACCCTGCTCAGGACGTGGTCACCCATGGAAGGGCTCCAACTGGACCAACGCACCATGAAGCTGGTGATGTTACTAGCGCTGACTTCAGCTCAGAGGGTACAGACACTACACAAACTTTATGTCGACAGAATGACGTCTACCCCCACAGAAGTAGTCTTTTTCATTGACGAGCTACTAAAGCAGCATAGACCAGGGTGCACAGGGCTGCAGCTGAAGTTCCCGGCATACCCCGCAGATGCTAGGCTATGTGTAGCCTCACATATCCGCCACTATGTCAAGGTGACGGCACGCATCAGAGGAATGGAGAGATACCTGCTTGTCACTCATAAGAGACCTCATCATCGAGTGACAGTCCAGACGATATCCATGTGGCTTCCAGTCGTCTTGGGTAAGTCAGGTATCGACACTAATGTGTTCAAGTCTCTTTCCAACAGGGCTGCATCGACGTCAACGGCGAGGGTCATGGAGGTGCCCATGGACCAAATTCTCACCACAGCAGGATGGGCTAATGAAGCTGTGTTCCAGCGTTTTTATAACAAGCCTGTTGCTGCTCCTCTACAGTTCGCAGAAGCCGTGCTGAATGCAGGTCACGAACGTGGAGATGTCCCCGCATGAGGGGTTTTGATTTGTTGTTAATAACTCTGCTCTTGTTTTGCAGTATGAACTATTGAGCAAGTTTGTTCCTCCCATCCATCCCTGGTAGTGGTGTGTCAGCATGGACGTGGTCCAGGGCGTGTAATCACAGAAGCTTTGAAGTCTTCACGAAGTCACTCACGTGACTCCGAAATGAAATAGTAAGATTGAACGAGAACTTACCAGTTCGAAGGTTGATCTTTATTTTATGAGGAGTCGAAGTGAGGGATTTCGTGCCCTCCTCGCCCAACCCTCAATCACCTTCATCTGGTAATCTTAGTCACTTCAGTCTTACTATGCAAAGTCATTTCTTTGTTGGTTTCTGTGATTCCACGCCGCTACTTTGAAGTATGTCGAGCATGCGCGCCGGCGGGCTCTTCACGAAATCCCTCACTTCGACTCCTCATAAAATAAAGATCAACCTTCGAACTGGTAAGTTCTCGTTCAATCTTACTATTCTCCATACATCTGTTACGTTTGTGTTTTTTATATATGTATTTAGGAGTTCACTAGTTTTAGATTTTATGTTAATCCTTTTTTGTTTTGCTGATTTATCCAGATATGGATCTAGAACGCAATTGAAATCTCCTCTTATTATCACATTTTGATAGTTAAATTCTGAAATTATATCCAGAATTTTACTAAAGAATTGGGGATTATCAAAGTTGGGAGCATAAACCTTTATCAAAGTTAGTGGGGTAGAGTGAATTTCTCCTGTAACTATAACGTACCTCCCCTCTTTATCTGCTATGATATTCTTTGATTTGAATGGTATACCTTTACGAATAATAATAGCCGTGCCTCTAGATTTAGAAGTAAATGAAGAGTAGTATGTTTGCCCAATCCAATTTGCCTTCAGTCTTATCTGTGTGTGATGTTTCAGATGTGTTTCTTGTAAGAAGATTATGTCACAGTTGAGTGCTTTTAATTGGGCACAAATCTTACCTCTTTTAATTGGTTCATTAGCGCCCCTTATATTCCAGCTACAGAATGTGACTCCTCCAGTTTTCTTGTGTTTATCATCTTGCATTGTAAATTATGTTACTACCTTAGTCATATGGTGCAACCAAGAACCTCAGAACTCTAGGTGATGGGTGGTCATCCACAGCTGTTAAATTTTGTTGGCATCTCCCCTTCAAAATAGACCTTAGAAAAGACCAGAAGGTGTAAAGTGGTGAAAAGATAATTGAAAAACAAAAAGTGATATTATAATATCTAAAAATAGGGATATTATAATAAAAATAATGCCACCAAAAGGTGGTAGAAAAATTCTTGTCGCCTTCCGTAGATGTTATTATACATTTCGCTCTGCCCCTTGACCAATTATTATTAAAAGGAAGAGAGGCCGGTTCAAAATTAAAAACTATATATAAGATAAACGCATTTCAAATCTAACTATTGGAATGCATCTTCAAAAAAAAAATCCAACATTAAGTATTTATTTAAATATACCAGTAACTATGTTAGTTATACACCCATATCTGCCGATATACCGAGAGTTATTACACTTCACTCCCCAATTAAGTTCCATTCTTTTGTATTAGACAGCAGCAGGTTCCAAGGGGTTAACCAGATTCAGACCCTTGGATAATTTCCAAGAATCTGAATCTCCTCCCCCCCCCCCCCCCTTTACGCACAATTTAAACTAGATCTACTATATCCATGGAATTTGTTAGTATATTGTTAATACTTATCGATCATATTTAACTCATTATTCTTATACTTAGAAATTAATTAACATCATGAGATAAAAATCAGTCATTATTATGCTGTGCATTAATATTACACAATAGTGGGTTATTGTTGTTGAGTTAGTTCTATTAGTTAAATGTTTTATGTTAGTATATAATTGCATGTTTCTTAAGTCAGAAATTTCTGTATACAAGTCCGTTAATATTGTTTTTTCGTATTCCAAAATTCCGCTTTTTTCCACCACGGTTTTTTTTGTTTTCCAAGTCCTTCATTCAGAGTGAAACATAAAGTTCGACCTTGAGTTAACATTCCAAAGATAAAGTGTCTAGCCAGCCCCACGTGGAGAAGTCCGCCATCTTAACCAGAGCCGGCTTTTTAATAAAAAAGTCCTTTCTTCGCTGCTTCTCCTCTGTATTGCTGTGGGAGACCGACTCCTGATAATCAGTCGGCCTCCTTTGCGATACCTTGTGCATATTTAAATGCCTCTTCTGGGTCCATGAAGACACGTTCAACAGAGTTATAAGTAATCCTCATCTTTGCAGGATACATTATTCCATATCTTACGCCAGAAATTTCTTTCAATATCATTCTTGTCTTTGTGAACATGTCCCACTTTTTAACAATTTCAGCTGCATAGTCGGGAAAGAATCTTATATTATCCTCTCCAAACATCAAATTCGATCCACATGGAATCCGTTTCATAATTTCTTCCAGGGTAGAGATGTCATAAAATTTCACAATGATCTGTCTTGGTGGGGCAGCTAGGCTTGCTTGAGCCTTAATTTGAACCCAGTGAGCCACATCTATTCTCGGGGTTTCAGGCAGCTTGAGTACTTGTTTAAGTAAGTTGGCAGCAAACTCCTGAGGGTTTTGTACACCCTCCCTTCCATCTTTTACTCCAAATATTCTTAAATTCTGCCTTCTCGATCTTGCTTCCAAGTCCAGACATTTATCCTTCATTTTAGCAAGTTGCCCCCCAGTACTTTCTTGTTCCTTTCTCAGTCTTTTTATCTCCTTAGACATCTTGGTCATCGTATTATCCATTTCTTCCATAGTTGAATCAGTATTCTTGAGAAGTGTATCCAACTTCTTATTACAGTCTTTTTCAACCCGCTTAATTTTTTGGTTTAAATCCTCCTCAATCTCTTCAACAGGTTTATTTAAGTTATCAATTTTCACGATCAGCTTCTCATTACCGTGTGTAATTTTTTCAGAGATACTTTTGTCCAGCATGGCATTCCCCTCTAGTATCAATTTAGAGATGTCTTGGATAACTGAAGCTCTTACCGACTTTTTCAGTTGTTCCATCTGTCCATCCTTTGAAGTCATTTCTGTAGGAGGACTTAGAGAGTCAGCCGCTTCCAAGCTTTCAACTGATGTTTGAGGAGTTTGAGGAGTCTTACCAAGTTTTTTCAAGTAGTGTCTTGTAGCAGGTCTTGCAGCAGATTTTGCAGGCTTCTGGTGAGGTTTCCCTCTTTTCATTTAAAACTGCCGTTAATCTCCGTTCTTTCACGGCGATTTCTGATGACGTCCTTTACACGACGTCAAACAGCTCCTGAGAGTATTTTTACATTGGTCCCATCTTCCAAACCGGCATTTTTCAAGATTTAACGGGAGCAGAGCTCGAGGCTGCGCCCTTGTTGCTCCATGGCGCCACTTTGTTGTTGAGAGAACGTAGATTTGCAAGGAATATACTTGGGAGCGGTGTGCGTAATCCTCTTCGCCGGAGTCGGGTGAGTGCTCCAGAGTGCTTCCCACGGGTTCTCCTCCTTCTCAAGACCTTGAACACAGCCACAGCCACAGCGACAAGTACGTCCAAATAATCCAGCAAGTGGGAGAAATCCGGAACAATGTTTGGAGGTACCATGTCTGATGTTAATGAGAACCTGTCTCATGAAAGTGATCTTTGTGCGGTTTTCACAGACGACACAAACGAACAAACACATACAAAACAACAAGAAGCAGTACACCATGGCAGCCATCATCAGCGGCAGCCAGAATTAATTCCAGCTAGACAACATCTTCCCTATAATATTGTGCCCAGAACTGAACACAATACTCAAAATGCATCCTCACCAACGTCTGATACAACTGCAACATGACCTCCCAACTTCTATACTCTGACTGATGAAGGCTCATGTGCCAAAAGCCGTTTTGACCACCCTATCTACCTATGACTCCCCCTTCATGGAACCATGCACATGCATTCCTAGATCACTCTGTTCTACAACACTCCCAAGAGCCCTACCATTCACTGTATAGGCCTTGCCAAATGGAGATTCCCAAATGTAACACCTCATATTTTCCTGTATTAAATGCCATAAACCTTAACTCAGCCCACCTGGCCAATCGATCAAGATCTGGCTGCAATTTTTCATAACCATCTTCACTATCTGCAAAACCACCCATTTTTGTATTATCAACAAACTTGCTAATCTTCTAATGTTGCTAATGTTCTCATCCAAATCATTGATATATATGACAAATAATAATGGGCCCAGCACCGAACCCTGAGTCACACCACTATTCCCAGGCCACCAGTCAGAGTAGCAACCTTCCAAGATCACCCTCTGCTTCCTTTCAAGAAGCCAATTTTCTATCCATTCAGCTCTCTCCTCGGATCCCATGCAATCTAACCTTCCAGAGCAACCTACCATGCGGAACCTTGTCGAATGCTTTGCTGAAGTCCATATATGCAACATCTACAGCTCTGACCTTCATCTGTCTTTTTGGTCACGTCTTCAAAAAACTCAATCAGATTTCTGAGATGCAACCTGCCACGTACAAAACCATGCTGATTATCCCAAAGCAGCCCTTGTCCATCTAAATGCCTGTATATCCTATTCCTCAGAACACTCTCCAGTAAATTTCCAACTACAGATGTAATAATAATAATAATAATAATAATAATAATATATTTTATTGTCATTACACATAAGTGCAATGAGATTTGGTTTGCAACTTCCATCCGATGTCATAACTTAATCGACAAATAAAATTTAGGTTGAAATACCCAGAGAACAAGGTTTGTAAAAACGAACATTTGACCAGTAAAATCAACACAGACAAAAGTGCGAGGCCTGGCGAGACAGTCCGTGGGGGCGGGGGGGGGGGGGGGGTACTCAGCAGGGACGGTTCAGAGCCGCTATAGCTCTGGGAATGAAGCTGTTCCCGAGTCTGGCGGTGTGGGCGTAGAAGGCCTTGTAACGTCTGCCGGAAGGGAGTAGCTCGAACAGTCCATTACAAGGGTGAGAGGAGTCTTTATGTATGCTGACGGCCTTCCTGAGGCACCGTGTGTGGTAGATGCCCTCCAAGGCTGGTAGCGGTGTCCCAATAATCTGTTGCGCTCTGTGGACGACGCGCTGAAGAGCTCTGCTCTACGCCTCCGTGCAGCTGAGATACCACACAGAGATGCCATACATTAATACACAGAGTACACCTCTGTGGTGTAGCGGTAGAAGGTCATCAGCAGCTGTTGGGGCAGACCAATCCGTTTCAATGTTCTTAGGAAGAACAGTCGTTGCTGTGCCTTTTTGACCAGCACAGCGGTGTTGGTGGACCATGTGAGGTCCTCTGAGATGTGAGTGCCCAGAAACGTGAAGCTGGATACTCTCTCCACACTGTCTCCGTAGATTGAGATTGGGGCTTATTCCCCATTCTGTGACCTCCTGAAGTCGATAATCAACTTCTTGGCCTTGGAGGTGTTTAGCGACAAGTTGTTCCATGAGCACCAGTCCGCCAGGTTCTGCACCTCCACTCCATAGTTTGTTTCATCACCGTTGGTGATCAGTCCGATCACCGTTGCGTCGTCTGCAAACTTGACAATGGTGTTGTTGTCAAATGCAGGGACACAGTCGTGGGTGAAGAGGGAGTAGAGCATGGGGCTCAGTACACAGCCCTGTGGTGTGCCGGTGCTCAGGGTGATAGTGGAGGACAGGTGCGGCCCTGTGGTCGCTCCGTCAGAAAATTCAGGATCCAATCGCATATCAGTGAGCTGAGGCCTAGCTGGTGGAGTTTGGTGGTGAACTTGGTGGGGATGACCATATTGAAGGCAGAGCTATAGTCAATGAAGAGGATCCTCAAGTAGGTGCCCTGTTTTCCAGGTGGGTCAGGACAGTGTGAAGAGCCACAGAGATGGCATCCTCTGTGGATCTATTTGCCCTGTATGCAAATTGATGAGATTCAGATTCAGATTCAGATTCAGATTCAATTTTAGTTGTCATTGTCAGTGTACAGTACAGAGACAATGAAATGCATTTAGCATCTCCCTGGAAGAGCGACACAGCAAATGATTTGAATGGTGTTCCGCTCCTGGTGGTGTTGCCAGTTTCGAAGCGGGCAAAGAAGGTGTTTAATTAATTGGCCAGTGTGATATCACTGTGGGGGCAGACAGGGCTGCTCTTGTAGTCAGTGATGTCCCTGACACCTTGCCACATGCTTCTGGTGTCCGCGGCGTTGAAGTGGTCTTCCACCCTTTGCCTGTGGATGTCGTTGGCCTTTTTTATGCCTTTGTTCAGGTTTGACCTGGCAGCACTGTAGGCAGAAGTGTCCCTGGATTTAAAGGCAATGTTGCGTGCCCTTAGCAGATGTTAAGCTCAATGGCCTATAGTTCCCAGCATTTTCCCTGCAGCTTCTTGAATAGAGCCACAACCATTTGCCACCTCTCCTGTATTTAAAGTCGACTCATGAAGTTCAACCTGGGCTCCCGCAATTTCCTCTCTAGTTTCCCACAATGTCCCTGGATATGAGATAAATATTTATTAAGCTCCATTGTTTGGATATTTTAAAAGGATTGAACTAAAGATTGATCTGATCAGGAGCAACACACCCAACTAAGCTCAGTTTGGGGAGGGGGGGGGGGGGGGGGGGGGTGGTGGAAATGCTATGTCCAGTCATTGTGGCAACTGAAATTGCAACTGAGCTTTCCAGAAAAATCTCAAATGTTCTAAAACATGACATCCACAATTTCATTAGTAGCACTGAACATACAAAATCTTCCCAAGATACATTTACAGTTTTGGTTCCCATAGCGACCAGAAGAACTCTCACCCTTTTGTGCTCATCCCTAGTAACACAATAGTCAAGCAATCAATTCTCACAATAAGCACTGAATCCTTTAAGCGGAAGAACATTTTCACTCCTTTATTGAAGAAAACCTTACTTTAGAATAACCAACAATACAATAATTGCTTAGAAAGAATTATTATTAGCTTGTCTGCAAAACTGATCTGGATCGTGTATTGGGGAAAATGTGCATGGCCACTGAAGGACATTTTTTTTTGGTGGCTCTTACGGGTTTTGTCTTCAAATCTACTATAATTTGATAGTGAATTATTTTACATTGAAAGAAAGTATGCACATTTCTAAAGCATGTCATTAAATTGCCAGGATGCCTGAAGGTGGATTTTATTTGTAGTAAAACTGTAATGTATGCAAACACAACAACCATTTTTTGCACTGTAATCCTCATAGCAATAAATAAATAATTAGCTACAGCCATTCCTCAATCTACGTAATTGTAGCGCTATCGTATATCATTTTGGTGGAGATTTGGGATCTCACGCACGCACACGCATACAAACAAACAAGATGAGAGTTTTAGTAATATATACTAAACCAAGTGGGTCCCGTTGGGCCCCGTTCCCCCATCGGGGAGGGGTGGGGTGCGCGGCGTCACACAGGAGGGCTGTTCCCCGAACGCGGCATCGGCGCTCACTCCAGAGACCGGCGCCTCCCGGAGCTAATCAGCCGCATCCCCAGCGTAATCCATTCGCCCAATGCAATGTTCCACCACTCACCCATAGCCACCAACTGCGCAAGCGTGGCTCATTTCCCCTCATCCCCAACACTGCTCTTCACCCTCCTTCTTCTCTCCCCTCACCTCCTCCCCTCCTCCACTCCCTCCTTCACCTCTCCCTCAGTCACTCCCCACCCTCAGTCACTCCCTCTCACCCTCCATAACCCCTCTCCCCTCCCTACCCTCCTGACCCGTTTGGCCCCGTTTCCCCAATACAATATTCCACCAGTCACCCGTTGCCCCAACGCAAACCGTTCCCCCAACGCAATCAATCCTCGGTGGTTCCCGGAGCCAATGAATGGACTTGACTTTTGGATCGGTGTCTTCACGGCGCTCCCTTCAGCCAATCAATCGTTCCCACGTGGGGGGGAGGGGGGGTAGCGGGTGCAAAATTCTCACTATTTCCTTACTCCCCTTGAAGCTGCTGATCCCATTATCCCTCTGTCACCTCTCCTTTCCTCTCCTTTTCCCTACACTCAGTCACTCCCTCCCTCACCTCTCCCCTTTCGCACTCCCCCACTAAAGACAATGTTTAAATAACATTTCTTCTCCTCCCATTCCTCACTCCATCAACTCTCATAGCATTCCAAGTTGACTGTTCCTGAACCCCTCTGTCGGTGGATCACCAGCATCCTGACAGACAGGAAGCAGCATGTGAGGTTGGGAAAGCACATCTCGTACCCGCAGATGTGGCATGCCAATCAATACCTTTTTCATTATTGGGGGCACTGCTGGCAAACATCAGATAATTTGTGCCAATCCTTAGCTGTACGAGGTTAAATATCAACTGGACACCCTTGCTAGGCCATGTCAATATGTTTGTGTGGGACTAAAATTATAATTTGACTGGTTTGGTTAAAGGTGGTAGTTTTCCACATAAAGAACATTACCAAACCAATTGGCAGTATAAAGGGAAATTTTAAGGGTCTTTACAGTTTGCACTTACTATTCAAAAAGAGAGTGTACAATGTGAAGGTGTGCTAAGCTGGAGAAACAATCTGAAAAGTTCCAAGTGCCCAGTGATTGACTGAATTAACTGACTAGTCATTGTAATTTTCCCTAACACTGTACCTCTTCCATCTTTATTATCATGATTTGTCTGAGTATTGCTGCAATATGTGATAATAAGACATGCCTTACAAATTGTGCAAACTATTTCCCTAAGGATACTCAGTAATGGTAGATAGACTTTGGCACTACTGCAGAACTGCTCCAGTAATAAAAGGCTCTTAATAAGGAAGGTGCACAAAAAAATGATGATGTCCCCAAATGGCATTCTGCTTCATTAACCTTCAGCAGACAGAGGAAAAACAGCAAGCGCCATGGGAACCAATATGACTGAAAGACCTCACAGCTACAATATCAGCAATGTGTGATACGAAGTGTTAGAATACTTTACAAATCTGTCCTTGCTCCGTTTAATAGATCCTTAATCAATGTGTGTAACACTTCAAATTGTCTGAATTTTGTACATCTCAGTCTTCTTCTCCTTACCAAGTATGTCATGCTTCTAGTTCTAGTTGAATTCCCTAAGCGCTGACAGCATCAAACGGTAAAGGCACAACTGGCAAATCTAATCCTGTTCACCCCTTTTTCTGCTTTCATCTTGAATAGTAATCAAGAAAGGGACCCTTGACTGATTTTTTTCCACCTCTTTACAGTTCCATTGTGTTTCTCTTGTGTCATTAGCCCATAAGGAATAGGAGTAGAATTAGGCCATTCGGTCCATTAAGTCTACTCTGTCATTCAATCATGGTTGATCTATCTCTCCCTTCTAACCCCATTCTCCTCCTTCTCCCCTTAAACTCTGGCACCTGTACTAATCAAGAATCTATCTAGACCCGTCTTTAAAATATCCACTGACTTGGCATCTACAGCCTTCTGTGACAAAGAATTCCACAGATTCACCACCCTCTGACTAAATAAATTTCTCCTTACGTCCTTTTTAAAAGAACTTCCTTTAATTCTGAGGCTATGACCTCTAGTTCTAGACTCTTCCACTAATGAAAACATCCTCTCCACGTCCACTCTATCCAAGCCTTTCAATATTCTGTACGTTTCAATGAGGTCCCCCCTCATTCTTCTAACTCCAGCGAGTACAGGCCCAGTTGCGACAAATGTTTGTCATAGGTTAACCTACTCATTCCTGGGATCATTCTTTTAAACCACCTCTGGACCCTCTTCTAGCACCTAGCACATCCTTCCTCAGATATGGTGCCCAAAATTGCTCACAATTGTTTTTTGTTTCATATTCAATAATTTAATTCCTTCCCATTCATCACCATTCTTTTTGTTTCCTGTCGGGAACAGTAGTTACATTATGAGACGGGTATTTTGATATTGGACAAGAAGTCAAATAATATAATCCAAAGAACATATCTTCAAATTCTACCATGACAGCTTGAACAATAGTATTCTGTTGTTGAAAATGTTGACGTGAATAAGTGTTAAAGAAGGAACTGCAGATACTGGAGAATCGAGGGTTACACAAAAAGCTGGAGAAACTCAGCGGGTGCAGCAGCATGTAAGGAGCGAAGGAGATAGGCGACGTTTCGGGTCGAGACCCTTTCTTCAGACATGAATAAGTGGTTGTGAAGCATTCTGATTATCAGAAAATCTAACAGGTGTACCACTATCTTCAAGGGAAGATTTACAATTCTTGTCTGGTCCATTTAACTTTAACTTTACAGCAATTTGTTGCCTCTGATGTGATCCAATATTCTGCATGGTTGTATTAAGTTAAGGAATGGGCACTAAATGTTGGCCATGGTTGGACAACTGTCCTAAAAATAAACAGTAGAAAAACACTGATGTACAGTACATTCAGAAAGTATTCAGACCCTTTCACTTTTTCCACATTTTGTTATGTTACAGCCTTATTCTAAAATGGATTCCATTCTTTTTTTTAATAATCAATCTACACACAATACCCCATAATAAAAAAATGAAAACATGTGTTTAGAATTTTTTGCAAAGTAATAACTGAAATATCACGTTGATGCAAGTATTCAGACCCTTTACTCAGTACTTTGTTGAGACACCTTTGGCAGCGATTACAGCCTCAAGTCTTGGGTATTATGCTACAAGCTTGGCACACTTGTATTTGGGTAATTTCTCCCATTCTTCGCTGCAGATCCTCTCAAGCTCTGTTGGGTTGGATGGGGAGTGCCGATGCACAGCTATTTTCAGGTCCCTCCAGTGATGTTCGATCAGGTTCAAGTCTGGGCTCTGGCTGGGCCACTCAAGGACATTCACAGACTTGTCACAAAGCCACTCCTGTGTTGTCTTGACTGTGTGCTTAGGGTCGTTGTCCTGTTGGAAGGTGAACCTCCGCCTCAGTCTGAGGTCCAGAATGCTCTGGAGCAGGTTTTCATCAAGGATCTCTCTGTACTTTGTTCCGTTCATCTTTCCCTCGATCCTGTCTAGTCTCTCAGTTCCTGCAGATGAAAGACACCCCACAGCATGATGCTGCCACCACCATGCTTCACCGTAGGTATGGTATTGGCCAGGTGATGAACGGTGCCTGGTTTCCTCCAGACATGACGTTTGGCATTCAGGCCAATGAGTTCAATCTTGATTTCATCTGACCAGAGAATCTTGTTTCTCATGCCTTTTGGTAAACTCCAAGCGGGCTGTCATGTGCCTTTTACTGAAGAGTGGCTTCCATCCGGCTACTCTACCATAAAGGCCTAATTGGTGGAGTGCTGCAGATATAGTTGTCCTTCTCCCATCTCCACGGTGGAACTCTGGAGCTGTCAGAGTGACCATCGGGTTGTTGGTCACCTCTCTGACCAAGGCCCTTCTCCCCCGATTGGTCAGTTTGGCCGGGCGGCCAGCTCCATGAAATCCTGGTGGTTCCAAAGTTCTTCCATTTAAGAATGACGGAGGCCACTGTGCTCTTCGGGACCTGCATTGCTGCAGAAATTGTTTTGTATCCTTCCCCAGATCTGTGGCTCAACGCAATCTTGTCTCGGAGGTCTACAGACAATTCCTTTGTCTTCATGGCTTGGTTTTTGCTCTGATGTGCATTGTCAACTGTGGACCTTATATAGACAGGTGGGTGCCTTTCCAAATCATGTCCAATCAATTGAGTTTACCACAGTTGGACTGCAATCAAGTTGTAGAAACATCTCAAGAATAATCAATGGAAACAGGATGAGCCTATGCTCAATTTTGAATGTCATAGCAAAGGGTCTGAATACTTATGTAAATGTGCTATTTCATTATTTCTTTTTAATTACTTTGCAAAAATTTTGAAACACCTATTTTCGTATCTTCATTCTGCGGTATTGTGTGTAGATTTAATCAATTTTAAAATAGTAACGTAACAAAATGTGGAAAAAGTGAAGGGGTCTGAATACTTTCTGAATGCACTGTGGTTGAGCAGGGCAGTCTGCAGATACCTCTTATTTTTGCAGTAACCTCTGTAGCTAATGCTGGGTTTAGATACTGGTATAATAAGGCAAATGAGCTTTACTTTCTGCATGCAAATAAATTCAGATTGCAGTTATCTATTGTATCTGTACCTATACATCTTTTTTTACACAGTGTTACCCCATAATGGGTTTGCTGTGTTTCCTACAGATGTGAACCATTATCAAGTATGTAATTTATCTCACAATGGTTGTAAGTTGAAGTACAAGAAGATTTGTGAAATCAGCAAGACAAATCTTACAATAACTAAAATTCAGTTTGCACAGTAATTATGCCCTAAACATGTAGAGTAGGCTCAGTTATTAAATTAAATCTTGTTTGACAATAGGAAAGAACAAATCCATCTCTCCTCCGTACTGTCCCACTCCTTTTTTAAACTAAATTCATAGCTTCAGATTTATTGTCTGGCCAATGCTGTTTATGTAGAATTAACACCAGCACCTCTTTGCCATATATGGAGGAAAAAATGCCGCTGTGATGACACTTATGCTTGGAGTGCACCAGCGATCCACATGCAGGCACGTGTGTGTGCACGTGCATGTGTGTGTGCATATGTGTTAATGTTGATGTGTCCTCCATCACTGTCCAAATTCAATCCGTAGCTTTGGACAGTCCGTAGGATTGGCAGAAGCCATGGTGGAAGTGGTTCTTGGTTACTGGAGGGGCTTTGGGTGTGTTGTTCATTAAGGAGGAAAAATATCCGAAAGATATGCAGATCCTTAATAGCCAGGAGAGATTGCTAACAGGGTAGTAGTAGGATTGAAGCACTCAGAACGTAGTTCTGAAAACAATATAATAACTTTCCCCACGTGGTCAAATTCAGAAAAATCAAAGCACAACCTGTGTTTCAACATTTGTATCATCAGCCTCAATATACCCTTTTACACACCAAACAAGCCCCGACACACCTCTAACGTGAAAATGATAGACAATATCACCAAACAAACACTACGCCACCAATAACCACAACTCCCAGCTACTCAGCTACAGAGGACACTGTCAAATCAGTTAGAATTGTAAGATAGAAACATAGAAAATAGGTGCAGGAGGAGGCCATTTGATCCTTCGAGGCAGCACCGCCATTCATTGTGATCATGGCTGATCAATCACAATCAGTAACTTGTGCCTGCCTTCTCCCCATATCCCTTGATTCCGCTAGCCCCTAGAGCTCTATCTGACTCTCTTTTAAATTAATCCAGTGAATTGGCGTCTACTGCAGAGAATTCCACAAATTCCACAACTCTCTGGGTGAAAAAGTTTTTTCTCATCTCAGTATTAAATTGCCTCCCCTTTAGTCTTAGACGTGGCCCCTGGTTCTGGACTCCCCCAACATTGGAAACATCTTTCCTTCATCTAGCTCGTCCAGTCCTTTTATATTTTTATGTTTCTATAAGATCCCCTCTCATCCTTCTAAATTCCCGTGAATACAAGCCCAGTCATTCCAATATTTCCTCATATGACAGTCCAGCCATCCCGGGGATTAACCTAATGAACCTATGCTGCGCTGCCTCAATAGCAAGGATGTCCTTCCTCAAATTAGGAGATGAAAACTGTACACAATACTCCAGATGTGCTCTCACCAGGGCCCTGTACAACTGCAGAGGACCTCTTAACTCCAATCCTCTTGTTATGAAGGCCAACATGCCATTAGCTTTCTTAACTGCCTGCTGTACCTGCATGTTTACTTTCAGTGACTGGTGTACAAGGACATCCAGGTCTCGTTGCACTTCCCTTTTTCCTAAACTGACACCATTGAGATAATAATCTGCCTCCTTGTTCTTGCCACCAAAGTGGATAACCTCACATTTATTTACATTATACTGCATCTGCCATGTATCTGCCCACTCACTCAACCTATCCAAGTCACCCTGCAGCCTCCTAGCATCCTCTTCACAGTTCACACTGCCACGCAGCGTTGTGTCATCTGCAAAGTTTCTAGTGTCCCATCATCTAAATCATTAAAATATATTGTAAATAGTTGCAGCCCCAGCACCGAGCCTTGCAGCATTCCACTTGCCACAGGCTGCCATTCTGACAGGGATCAGTTTATTCCTACTCTTTGTTTCCTGTCTGCCAACCAATTCTCTATCCATGTCAATACCCTATCCCCAATACCATGTGCTCCAATTTTGCCCACTAATCTCATGTGAGACCTCATCAAAGGTTTTCTGAAAGTCCAGATATACTACATCCACTAGCTCTAACTTCATTCATTTTACTGTTACACCCTCAAAAAATTCCAGAAGATTAATGAGTAAGGATTTCCCCTTCATAAATCCATGCTGACTTGGACCAATCCTTTCACTGCTATCCAAATGCGCCGTTATTACTTCTTTAATAATTGACTCCAGCATCTTCCCCACCACCGATATCAGGCTAACTGGTCTATAATTCCCCGTTTTCCCTTTCGCTCCTTTGTTGAAAAGTGGGATAACATTAGCTACCCTCCAATCCACAGCTACTGATTGACTGGTGAAGTACAGGCAGTCATCTTCAATGATATCTGATCTATCATTAGCCTGTGTTAATATCAATCATTTCCAGCACTCACAATTCCAATGAACACAGCAAACACACTTCCTCCTCTTGAAGGAGAAGGCACCCATTCACCACCAACAGCAGCAAACTGGATGGGGCAAGCAATGTTCATAGCCTCACTGACCTGGAGGAGAGCATGACATATTTCCAAATCGAATAGTGTTCCAAGTAGACAGATTGCGGAAGGATGTAACAACTACAGGGTTGTTGGAGTTATTTTAATTTCCCCGATATCAACTGGACTTACTCAGGGCAAGCGGTAGAGACCCTTCTTCAGATAGATCATTGTGTCTATCTTCGGACTGGCCAGGTGACTGGTGTTGTGGTGGAAAGTGAATTTAGGGCTCGTGATCATCACACCATAGGTTTTAAGGTTATTTTGAATGGGTACAGGTCTGGTTGTTGGGGGTAGGTACTTAATTGGGGGAAGGCAATCCACACTGTCATTAGGCAGGAGCCAAGAATGATAGATTGGGATCAGTTATTATTGGGAAAGGACACAGAGGACACGTGGAATTTGTTTAAAGACCAGCTGCTCAAAGTGTAGGATCAGCATGTTCCAGTTAGGAGGAGGGATAAGGACAGTAAGGGAACCATGGATGACCAAGGAAGTTGTAAACTTAGTCAGAAAGAAAAAGGAAGCGTATGTCTATTTAAGAAGGTGGCATAAGACAGGGAATGTAAAATGAGGAGAAAATAATTCAAGCATGTGACTAGAAGGGGCCATGAAATGTCATTGGCGTGTCAGATTACGGAATATCTTAAAGATTTTTATAGGTACGTTAAAAATAAGATTGGGACCAGGGAGAAGGTAGGACTGCTCAAAGGTAAAGGAGAGAATCTATTGTTGGAGTTGTTGAATGTAGGTGAGGTACTCAACAAGTACTTTGCATCTGTTGTCACGAGGGAGAAGGACTTGGTCAATGTGGAGAATATAAATTGTGCTAAGGCAGTTTGAGATTGAGAAGGAGGTGGTGCTGAGGCTCTTGGAGAATGTTAAGGTGGATAAGTCCCCAGGGCCTGATGGGATCTATCCCAAGTTGTTGAATGAGGCACAAGAGAAGATTGCAGAGGCTTTGAGGAGGAGCTTTATTTCTTCTCCAGCCACAGGTGAGGTCCAGTGGACTGGAGAGTGGTCACTGTTGTTCCTTTATTTGAGAAAAGATGTAGAGAGATTCCAGGTAACTATCGGCCAGTGATTCTGATACCAGTGAAAGGGAAACTATTGGGGCAAATTCTTCAAGATAGGATTTACGCCCATTTGAAAGAGAACAAGTTAATTAGAGATAGCCAGAAAGGTGGCAGGTCGTGTCTCACTAACTTGATTGCGTTTTTTGAGGAGGTGTCATAGGAGATTGATGGAATTAGGGAAATGGATATTATACACATAGATTTTGGTTAGGGATTTAATATGAATCACTTCCCTCTGGAAGTGATTCCCTCTTTTTTCAATCACTTCCCTCTGGAAGGCGACTCAGGACTGTCAAAGCTGCCACAGCCAGACATAAAAACAGCTTTTTCCCTTGAGTAGTAGCTCTACTCAATAACCAAAAACCTGTAGCCACCTTTTGCTCTGCTATTTAATTTAATTTGCATGTTTAATCAATAATGTTTTATTATTAATGTTTTATGTGTCATTCCCAACTGTCACTGTATGTCATGTTGTCACTTGCGGGTGGGGCACCAAGGCAATTCCTTGTATGTGAATACTTGGACAATAAACTTATTCATTCATTCATAATGTTCCTCGTGGTAAAAGGTTAAGATGTATGGGATCCACAATGACTTGGTCGTATGGATTTAGAACTGGATTGTCTTAGAAGACAGAGGTGGATGGTAGATACTCTGGCTGGAGGTCCGTGACCAATGGTGTTCCACAGGAATCTATGCTAGGAACTCTACTGTATGTGTAATATATAAATGATCTAGGTATAAATGTAGATGGATTGAAGAGCAAGTTTAATGACACCAGAATTGGAAGACTTGCAGAAAATGAGGAAGGCTGTGCAAAGAAACAGCAGGATATAGATCAGCTGCAGAAATGGGTGGAGAAATGGCATACGGAGCTTAACCCAAACATGTGCGACATGTGGCACTTTGGGAGGCTGCATGTATGGAGAGAGTATACAGTTAATGGGCAAGACTCTTAACAGCTTTGATGTGCAGAGCAATATTGGAGTTCATATTCATAGCTCACTAAAGGTGGTAACACAAGTAGTTAGGGTGGTAAAGAAGGCATTTATGGTATGCTTGCCTTCATTGTTAGGGGCATTAAGGACATGAGTCAGGTGCAGCTCGATAGGACTTTTGTCAGGTCACTTTTGGAGTATAGAGTGCAGTTCTGGTCGCCCATTATGAGAAAGATGTGGAGGCTTTGGAGAGGGTGCAGAGGAGGTTTATCAGAATGCTTTCCTTCCAGATATATAAGCCCAGTGTAAAAGTTTGGGGGAATAAAATTTGGAGAACACTACTTCCTCACTACCTCCTTCTCAGTCTTTCAAATGAGCTTCCAGTGGAAGTGGTGGCGGCAGGTTCGTTGGTATCATTTAAAAATAAATTGGATAGGCATATGGATGATAAGGGTATGGAGGGTTATGGTATGAGTGCAGGCAGGTGGGACTAAGGGAAAAAAGTTGTTCGGCACGGACTTGAAGGGCCGAGATGGCCTGTTTCCATGCTGTAATTGTTATATGGTTATATGGTCATTCTTCCTTTTAGATTTACGTACTTGAAAAAAATCTCTTCGGCCTCTCTAACTGTATTAGACTGAATTTCCTGCTTGTCAATCATTGTCACAACTCCTTTCACCCTCTTTATTAACCTATTATGGTTTTTACTTTTCATGACTCTTCTTGATTTGCTGTTGCTGTGGTCTCTCGGCCACACATGACTTCTGCTGTTCTTTCCTGCACCAAGGATTATTTTAGATTTCTCCCAAGATTCCCCTCCCAATTGACACCACAAATCACCACACCACGTCCCCAGAGGTTCTGAACATCAACAAGAAGAAAAAGGGAGACTGTTTCTAAAGCTTCCCCCCCCCCCCCCCCCCCCCCCCCCCGCCGCTCCAGAGACCCAGGTTCAGCACCACAGGTGCCATCTCTGCACTGTTTTTACTTATCATGTTTAGCTATGTGCTTTCCCCAGGGTGCTCTTTTTCCATCATTATCCCAAGATGTGCAGGTATGTTTAATGGCCACTGTACAATGGTCCATGGTATATATTTATGGCAACAAAATTCAAAGACATATGCATGAGAGAGAATAAGATGCACGGGAAGTAAGGAGGGGGGAATGGGAGTAATATGAATGCTCCTCAAGGAGCTGGCTTGAGCCCAAAGGACTAAATCAGCTCCTTTTGCAATAATTACTCAATAAAGTTCAATGCTTCTTTATTGTCTTGTATAACTAAGTAGAGTGAAATTTTTTTTTGCGTGGTTCAGTGACAATCCTACTCTACCATAGGCACAATCATACTAAGTACAAGAGTGTAAGACAATAAACAGCAGACCAAGCTGAGTCTGTGCACAAGATTCACCAGGTTTCAGGCACCATCTTGTACCCTTCAGGTCCAAAGTTGTTTAAAAATATTGGAGTCAACCTGACCACAAATGCTCATTGTCCTGGCAGAGGCATTGGGTCAGAGTTAAAGGGGTCATTCCTGGCCAGGCCATATGCGATGTCCTCTACAGCTGCTACGCCATTCCATGCTGCTGCAGGCCGTGCCCGATTTGTGCATGCTTGGCCCGATCTAATGAAACACCATGGTGCTTCAGGGCCTCCAGCAACCCACTCTGCAGACTCCACCACTCCATAGCCTCAACATTGGCCCGTGAACGTGCCGTCCCTTGCCTCCAATGACCATTGCTCAGTCTCCGTGCCCCATAGCACCCCTTGCAGCCGTCCCAGAGCGCCTGTGCATGCATGGGAAGTAATCCCCAGCCCACTCACTGGCATTGTTCTTTCCTGTCTGCCACAGCCACCATCTTGAAAGTAAGGTTCAAAGAATGTCAGAATTCACTTTAAGAATTTCAACGGGGAGCCGTTGGAGAGCGAGGGTGGAGTTACCTGCACTGTGAGTATAAATCTAGCACGGGGCTTGCTTTTCACAGAGGCCCGGGGAGCCGTTGGAGAGAGAGGGTGGAGTTACCTGCATTGGGTGAATCAAATTGGCAGGGACGCTGACGAAGAGGATTTTTTGGAAAGTATGCGGGATAGTTATCTAAATCAACATGTAGAGGAACCAACGAAAGAGCAGGCTATTTTAGACTGGGTATTGAGTAATGAGGAAGGGTTAGTTAGCAGTCTTATTGTGCGTGCCCCCTTGGGCAAGAGTGACCATAATATGGTCGAGTTCTTCATTAGGATGGAGAGTGACATTGTTAATTCAGAAATAATGGTTCTGAACTTAAGGAAAGGTAACTTTGAGGGTATGAGACGTGAATTGGCCAAGATTGACTGGCAATCAATTCTAAAAGGGTTGACGGTGGATACGCAATGGAAGACATTTAAAGACTACATGGATGAACTACAAAAATTGTTCATCCCAGTTTGGCAAAAGAATAGATCAGGGAAGGTAGTGCATCCGTGGATAACAAGGGAAATCAGGGATAGCATCAAAGCAAAGGATGATGCGTACAAAGTAGCCAGAAAAAGCAGCATACCAGAGGACTGGGAGAAATTCAGAGACCAGCAGAGGGGGACAAAGGGCTTGACTAGGAAAGGAAAAATAGATTTTGAAAGAAAACTGGCAGGGAACATAAAAACTGACTGCAAAAGTTTTTATAGATATGTGAAGAGAAAGAGATTAGTTAAAACAAATGTAGGTTTGTTATGCATTTGCATAAAACAAATGCATTTTGTTGTCTCTGTATTGTACACTGACAATGACAATTAAAATTGAATCTGAATCTGAGGTCCCTTGCAGTCAGAAACAGGTGAGTTGATCATGGGGAACAAGGATATGGCGGAGCAATTTAATAACTACTTTGGTTCCGTCTTTACTAAGGATGACATAAATAATCTGCTGGAAAGAGCAGGGGACCGCGGATCAAAGGAGGACTTGAGTGAAATCCAGGTTAGTCTGGAAGTGGTGTTGGGTAAATTGAATGGATTAAAGGCCAATAAATCCCCAGGGCCAGATAGGCTGCATCCCAGTGTACTTAAGGAAGTAGCTCCGGAAATATTGGATGCATTAGTGATAATCTTTCAAAACTCTTAAGATTCTGGAGTAATTCCTGAGGATTGGCGGGTAGCAAACGTAACCCCTCTTTTTAAGAAGGGGGGGAGAGAGAAAATGGGGAATTACAGACCAGTTAGTCTAACATCGGTAGTGGGGAAACTGCTAGAGTCAGTTATTAAAGATGGGATAGCAGCACATTTGGAAAGTGGTGAAATCATTGGACAAAGTCAGCATGGATGTACGAAAGGTAAATCATGTCTGACGAATCTTGTGGAATTTTTCGAGGATGTAACTAGTAGCGTGGATAGGGGAGAACCAGTGGATGTGGTGCATCTGGACTTCCAGAAGGATTTTAACAAGGTCCCACATAAGAGATTAGTTTATAAACTTAAAGCATACGGCATTGGGGGTTCAGTATTGATGTGGATAGAGAACTGGCCGGCAAACAGGAAGCAAAGAGTAGGAGTAAACGGGTCATTTTCACAATGGCAGGCAGTGACTAGTGGGGTACCGCAAGGCTCAGTGCTGGGACCCCAGCTATTTACAACATACATGAATGATCTAGATGAGGGAATTGAAGGCAATATCTCCAAGTTTGCGGATGACACTAAGCTGGGGGGCAGTGTTAGCTGTGAGGAGGATGCTAGGAGACTGCAAGGTGACTTGGATAGGCTGGGTGAATGGGCAAATGTTTGGCAGATGCAGTATAATGTGGATACATGTGAGGTTATCCACTTTGGTGGCAAAAATAGGAAAGCAGGCAATTATCTAAATGATGGCCGATTAGGAAAAGGGGAGATGCAGCGTGACCTGGGTGTCATGGTACACCAGTCATTGAAAGTAGGCATGCAGGTGCAGCAGGCAGTGAAGAAAGCGAATGGTATGTTAGCTTTCATAGCAAAAGGATTTGAGTATAGGAGCCGGGAGGTTCTACTTCAGTTGTATAGGGTCTTGGTGAGACCACACCTGGAGTATTGCGTACAGTTCTGGTCTCCAAATCTGAGGAAGGACATTATTGCCATAGAGGGAGTGCAGAGAAGGTTCACCAAACTGATTCCTGGGATGTCAGGACTGTCTTATGAACAAAGACTGCATAGATTTGGTTTATACTCTCTAGAATTTAGGAGATTGAGAGGGGATCTTATAGAAACTTACAAAATTCTTAAGGGGTTGGACAGGCTAGATGCAGGAAGATTGTTCCCGATGTTGGAGAGGTCCAGGACAAGGGGTCACAGCTTAAGGATAAGGGGGAAATCCTTTAGGACCGAGATGAGAAGGACTTTTTTCACACAGAAAGTGGTGGGTCTCTGGAACTCTCTGCCACAGAGGCCAGTTCATTGGCTATATTTAAGAGGGAGTTAGATGTGGCCCTTGTGGCTAAGGGTATGGAGCGAAGGCAGGTACAGGATACTGAGTTGGATGATCAGCCATGATCATATTGAATGGCGGTGCAGGCTCGAAGGGCCGAATGGCCTACTCCTGCACCTAATTTCTATGTTTCTATGTTTCTAAGGCAGCAGTTGCAAGGATTTAGCTGTACAAACCAGTTAAGTCTCAGTCTGTGCTGAGTCACTTGCCCGTGGCCAGGCCATTAGCAGCAACACACCAAATCACCATCACACTCCTGTCATAGGGAAAAATAATCGGTTGCAACCTGAGTGCAAATAAGTACAGCTCCCTGGAAGTGGGAAGTAACCAAGCTTCCCTGTGGTGTGCCAACACCCACACACCCACCTCTCTATTCACCATGCTTACGTATTGAAAAGCTTGTCCACCCTCACTGCCCTAGTGATAAGTACATCCATTTAAATGAGTCTGTTGACCCCACTGACATTTCTGACGTGTGTTCTGTGAGTCAGAATGTGCAGGTCAAGAGGAAGGGATCAATTACAGGTAAGACATTTTATTTTAGAGAATTGTTTTCTTGCTCCAAATGTAAAAATTTGGGCTTATCATTTGATGCGCCAAGATCTGATTGCTGTCTTGATTGTAATGGCATCCTGTTCACACTCTGTGATTAAACGTCTCAAGTTATCCTTTAAACTGAAAGGTGGCTGATTTAATTGGGAAAGGGAAAAACCAGGAGACCTTTTGGATCAATTGGATATGGTTTACAGCAAATGGACACACTGAAGAAAAAAATGAGCACATTTGATCTGTTTGGTCACAGAAGCATTGAACAGTAAAAGACAGGAACTGGACTTTCTGTTATTCCTTTATTATTCCTCAAAATTACATTAGCAAGACTATAGAGACCCTAGCTGTTCCACCCATTATCACTTCTGCAATCTCTGAAAAATATGTTGCAGCAAGTTCACTGTGAAGATGGAATGATATCAATTGGAGCCCAACACCCACTGTGACTGTAGCCATGGATAGGATTTTAAAAACTCTTCTTCAACTATCCTGGATGCAGCTGAGTTTCACTCCACTAATCTAGATACCCATGGCTCTTGTCTTTCTTTCTCCTGACTGCAAAGAGGATATCTATAATATAAATGATAATACAAAGAGGAAATCTATAATACAAAATTTATCATGGGGAACAAGAACATGGCAGATTAATTGAATAACTACTTTGGTTCTGTCTTCACTAAGGAAAACATAAATAATCTGCCAGAAATAGCAGGGGACCGGGGGTCAAATGAGATGGAGGAACTGAGTGAAATCCAGATTAGCCAGGAAGTGGTGTTAGGTAAATTGAATGGATTAAAGGCCGATAAATCTCCAGGGCCAGATAGGCTGCATCCCAGAGTAGTTAAGGAAGTAGCCCCAGAAATAGTGGATGCATTAGTGATAATTTTTCATAACTCTTTAGATTCTGGAGTAGTTCCTGAGGATTGGAGGGTAGCTAATGTAACCCCACTTTTTAAAAAGGGAGAGAGAGAGAAGACGGGGGAATTACAGACCAGTTAGTCTAACATCGGTAGTGGGGAAAATGCTAGAGTCAGTTATTAAAGATGGGATAGCAGCGCATTTGGAAAGTGGTGAAATCATTGGACAAAGTCAGCATGGATTTATGAAAGGTAAATCATGTCTGACGAATCTTATAGAATTTTTTGAAGACGTAACTAGTAGAGTGGATAAGAGAACCAGTGGATGTGTTATATCTGGACTTTCAGAAGGCTTTCAAAAGGTCCCACATAAGACATTAGTATGCAAACTTAAAGCACACAGTATTGGGGGTTCAGTATTGATGTGGATAGAGAATTGGCTGGCAGACAGGAAGCAAAGAGTAGAAGTAAACGGCTCCTTTTCAGAATGGCAGGCAGTGACTAGTGGGGTACCGCAAGGCTCAGTGCTGGGACCCCAGCTATTTACAATATATATTAATGATCTGGATGAGGGAATTGAATCCAGGTTTGCAGATGACACGAAGCTGGGGGGCAGTGTTACCTGTGAGGAGGATGCTAGGAGGATGTAAGGTGACTTGGATAGGTTGGGTGAGTGGGCAAATGCATGGCAGATGCAGTATAATGTGGATAATTGTGAGGTTATCCACTTTGGTGGCAAAAACAGGAAACTAGACTATTATCTGAATGGTGGCCGATTAGGAAAAAGGGAGATACGACGAGACCTGGGTGTCATGGTACACCAGTCATTGAAAGTAGGCATGCAGGTGCAGCAGGCAGTGAAGAAAGCGAATGGCGTGTTAGCATTCATAGCAAAAGGATTTGAGTATAAGAGCAGGGAGGTTCTACTGCAGTTGTACAGGGTCTTGGTGAGTCCACACCTGGAGTATTGCGTACAGTTTTGGTCTCCAAATCTGAGGAAAGACATTCTTGCCATAGAGGGAGTACAGAGAAGGTTCACCAGACTGATTCCTGGGATGGCAGGACTTTCATATGAAGAAAGACTGGATAGACTTGGCTTTCACTCGCTATAATTGAGAAGATTGAGGGGGGATCTAATAGAAACTTACACAATTCATAAGGGGTTGGACAGGCTAGATGCAGGAAGATTGTTCCCGATGTTGGGGAAGTCCAGAACAAGGGGTCACAGTTTAAGGATAAGGGGGAATTCTCTGCCACGGAAGGTAGTTGAGGCCAGTTCATTGGCTATATTTTAGAGGGATGTGATGTGGCCCTTTTGGCTAAAGGGATCAGGGGGTATGGAGAGAAGGCAGGTACAGGATGCTGAGTTGGATGGTCAGCCATGATCATATTGAATGGCGGAGCAGATTCGAAGGGCCGAATGGCCTATTCCTGCACCTATTTTCTATGTTTCTAGCTCTCAATGGGAGACTCACAACACGGTGATTACCCTCGCTGACTCCGCGCACTCTGTCAGTCTTGATGCTCCAACAAATATGTGGACAGAAGTTCATCATAGAGAGTAGCCATAGAGATACATCATAATGGAAGAGCTACCTTGTTAGACCTGACATTCTAGTGATAGGGTGATGTGTTAAATGGTAGCACAGAAGTGGATGAGAGCAACAAAAGTAGGAAAAGATAAGAAATGGTGCCTATTATCCTTCACTTCACAACCTAAAATTACCCTTTTCAATGAAAAAAAATAATTATGATCCATAGCCTCAATATCTCTTAATATCCTTCAGAGGAAATGAGTGCAGAGAATTATTCGCACATTATTCTTCCAGGACATTTTATGGCTAAGAATGAAAGCCCACATAAAAGAAGGTGGCAAGCATATTCTTTAAATCCTATTAACAAACCTCAAAATAATCTAAGAGGAACAGTGAAAGACAACCACTTCACAATAGTTGTGAAGATTTGAAATTGAATGCAGTTTTTCACTTTCAGGCCTGCATAGATATTGATGTACACAGTCTTTTATCTTTTGACGTTGTCTTTTTTTTTTCCTGTTTCTTTGCATGAGATGGGTCTTGCCATCTCTACCCCATCTCATACCCTTTCACCTGACATTTCTTAATGAGGCCCTACTTCATGGCAGCCGTTGTCATGGCAACACCCGGGCCCGTGATAAGGCGATGCCACTTGATCAGGTGTGATGAATGGCATAGACTGGACTCTCAATTCTACAACAGGCTTCAGATGCGCGGTGCTCCTATTTGCTGCATTTAAACAGAAGGCAGAAAAATGAGGGAGAGAGTTAACCAGTAGGAACAATGTGAGAAGGGAATTAATATAGCATTGCGATCGTTACCAAACTATCAATGTATTCACAGTCCCCTTCCAACAACATTTTAATTTGCCTGACTAGGTAAAGAACAAAGTCTGATTCAGAACACCAAGAACCTGATTTAAGAAACATTTCTTAACTTCCCTTTTTCATTGTAAAAATGGTCAATTACAGTTTGACAGGGCTCATTGTGAATGTAGCTTGGACCTACCAACATCATATTAACTCTCTCTGCACACTGTTTCTCCTGTTGAATATTCTCCCTCATCATTCAGCCTTTTGTTTAAATACAGCGAACATTAAATAAGAGCGTCATTTAACTGAAGCCACTCCTCCAGTTGTTGAATTGAGAATTCAGTCTTCTCCATTCACCACACCTGATCACGTGGCATCTTCTTATCAAAAGTGTTGCCATGACAACGGCTGCCGTGAAATGGGACCTCTTCTATAAATCCATGGTGAAAGGGCAGGAGGTAGGGTGGAGATGGCAGGAATGATCATATGTAAATAAACCTGGCAAGGAGCTGGAGGTTGTAATAATATAGGAACAAGAACAATTTGGACTCTTCCTTGCTTGGGTCCTCAATCCCCAGATTGTAGACGTTACAAATCCTATTATCATCATCATACCTTGTTGCAAAGCCAAAATCAGGGAAGTAAAAATGTGGGAAGGGAACTGTGAACGTAATGATAATTCATACTCACTGGGGACTTTTTTCTATGATACACAACTGACAACCTGACCAACTCTCACAATCCTACCATCAGACTTGCTGACTCTGGGCGGGAGTTGAAACCTGATTATTAAAATCTGCTGGATTGCAGGTTACCTCCCCTGATCCCTCCTGATTTGAAATTGCAAAATCATCTGGTTCAAATATAAATTACAAAGAGAATCAGGTTGGGAAGTTAATTCTACTTCCAATATCCAGTGAGACCATTGGCTACTGGAAATTTCACGAAATGTGTTGGTACCTGGTAGAATCTGAAGAGATTTGATGGAAACATGGGTAGAATAAAATGGAATTTGTGTAGGTTTAGTATAAATGAGTGATTGATGGCCATTACAACACGATAGGGTGAAAGGCCTTTTTCTATGCTGTATGACTCCACAACTCTGTGATTCTAGTCTTGAAAATTGTGGATGTACATATGTCAAGTTAAGACATGGTTCAGTCAGCTCTCGTTGGCACTCATTACGCCAAAGCTTTCCCCTTCACCCACTCACATTCAAATAGGATTTTGACATGATGTTTGGGCACACTGGTTAAGAATAGCAATGTTCAGAAGTGTCGGAATCATGGAAGGGCATTTCATCATGAGGTATTCTTCCATGGAAGAGGAAGAAGTGTAGCTGTAAAAGTGAGGAATGGGGAAAAAAGAACTGAAATTCTATCTTTCACCATTGCCAAGGTATATACACAAGTTTCTTCTTCTGGGCCAAATCTTAATTTGTGGAACTATACCTGAAACTGAAAACTGATATATCTGACTGGACCAACTTGCTTATATAAATGTTAACTTAATTACTCTTGACCTCAGTAACTCCAATGCACAACAAGGTCATTTCGCAAATCCATGATGCAGACTCCTTTTTATAATAATATTTAATATTGGCACAGATAACAAAAGGAAACAGATATCACTAAGGCCTTGACATTTATACTGCAATGATATTCAGCTGTCAATCCTTCAGCCGGTATAGCTACTGCAATGTAAGTTTCACCTTGTAAGTTTCAGTTTGTAGGTAAACTCACACATGTTTCTGTTCCCCTTTCCTCCAGATCTCAACTCCAGCTCTTGTCACATACCCGGCCCACAGACCAGGTCTCGACTCCTGCTGCAAACCCACCCTAATTCCTGACCCCCGAAGTTCCAGATTTTCAGGGATCAGAACAGTGGTAAATCAGCAGATAACATGGATTTAGTCTATACAGATTAAAATGACATATGTTAAAGAAACAGCAAAGCAGGGAATACCCAAAGGCCAGGTTTCCAGTACCACAGACGCGTGACAGGTCACACCTCTGAACTTCAATTATAAAGAATTGAACCAAACATTAAGGCCAATGTGCGATCACAACAGAAATATTTTTAACCTCAATATCTGACAGCCAAAAGAACCTGAATATTTTTCAACTTTTTTATAATGTTCTACAATCTATTCCCTCAGCATTGAATGTTCAGAGGTGCAAATTATTAAAACTGTGATATGACTGAAGTGAAAATGAGATCTGTGTGACAAAAGAAGTCTCAGTTGGAGGGGGAAGAGGTTAGACTGGTACAAAGAATTAACTACATTTGATTTTCCTATAATGCTCTTCTGTATTAGAACTGCCACTTCAAGCTGGTAACCTCATTCTGCACCAGACAAGGTGTGGTTACTCATTATTTAACTAAAAATTTAGATGACAGAATAAGTAAGGTACAAGGTCAAATACTACCACAGCTACTGGAGACATTAAATTCTCTTAATTAAATCTAAAAATTTCAAATTGGGCAAATTCAGCAATAGTGTCCAAACTATCAGATTGTTGTAAAAACAGAATCTGTTCAAAGTGTCCTTCATTTACCCAATATGCAGAGTGATGCAAATGATTCCTAACCACCCTCTGAAATGGTCCAGCAAGCCACATGGTTGTAATCACGATGTTTAAAGGGGTTAATAATAAAGCCACATGACCCACCTGGTGTCAGCCAAGACATTGCATTTGGTCAGGAGGAAGTCATTCCCACCTCATGCTGAACACAGACAAGAACCACATTTACTGGTTAAAACTGTGGTCATTCCTCAGCTGCTGAATCAGTACTTCATGTTGAAAAATACTTGGAAGAAACCTGAAGAGTAGCAGGGGGAGAGAATGTGAAATTAGTGTTTTGGTGATACCACTGGCTGAGTCATTGGGTAAAACATACTTATGGTTGCTGCCACAATTCTCAAAAATAAAACTGATTGTGATCGCTAGAGGTCAATCATGCCAGCCCCAGAACATCGCCGCAGGAATCCCTCAGGGCCGTGCTGAAAATGGTTGGGTTGGGAAAGAGAACTAAGATTTTAATTCGGAGTCACGTGAGTGACTACGTGAAGAGCCCCATACAGCCGTTCGTGCGTCATTGTGTCAGACGCTTTCGTGCAGACGACTGTGGAGCAGCGCAGCTCCTCCAACAGTAAGTCTAAAAAAGTTTCAGGTAAGTGCTATTTTCTTACCTGTTCTAGGTCTCCTGCAGGAACCTCCGGTGTTTTTGCGGGATGTTCGCGATGGCCGACGAGGGAACCAGCCTAGGGCTTCGGGGGAAAACCCTGGTCCGACCGCGGAAGCGGAGAGCTGGGAAAGTCGGGTCCGCGATCGGAGTCATTGATAACGCGGTCAGTGACTCCACACGTTGGGTTCCCGGGGAGGGGATACCCGAGAATAGTGCAGTTCTAGACCTCAGTAGTCCCCAGAAAATGGGGTTAACTCACATAAATGATTAGCCTGCGTGCCAGGAGGGTACCTGCGGGTATATATTTATATATATATTATATTTTTATATGGATTCCCGGAGAGGGGAAATTCACCTATGGGGTTCTCAAACTACAATAATCCCCAGGATATGGGGACAATTAGGAAAGTTGGGAGGTTTCACCTCTGGGAATTAATTTAGAGAGCAGTACCTTTGTTTAGGACTGCTCATGGGGATGCCAAGCTATGGCAGGCTAGCCTGTTGGAGAGGCTGTGCCAGCAGTACCTTTGCTCAGAACTGCTCATGGGGATGCCAAGCTTGGCAGGCTAGCCTGTTGGAGAGGTTGTGCCAGCAGCACCTTTGCTCAGGGCTGCTCATGGGGATGCCAAACTATGTCAGGCAAGCCTATTGCGGAGGCGGTGCCAGCAGTACCTTTGCTCAGGACTGCTCCAGGGGAATGCCAAGTTATGGTAGGCTAGCCTATTGGAGAGGTTATGCCAGCAGCACCTTTGCTCAGGGCTGCTTCATGAGAATGCCAAATCTATGGCAAATACTGGCCTATGGGAAAGGCCACGCCAGCAGCACCTTTGTTCAGGGCTGCTTCATGGGCACCAGCGGTACCTTGTTAGGGCTGCTTTATGGGAATAACAGTTTAGTGGGATATTCCCATTTACAGTGATCATGGGGGATGAGGAGGCATTGTTAGGATAAGGCAATATAGCAGAATGATGACAAAAAAGCATTCAAAGAAAACTATTCACAGTTTAAAAAAACACTGGTTATATGTGCTAAAATCCACTGTTAAGTCTCAAACTATATTTGAGAAATTGGGCTCCTCGATCCAGTTAGGTTAAGTTCCTATCAAATAGACTTGTAGAATGTTGGGATTTATTTTTAGGTATTCAATTGGCCATAATGCCAGCCTGGGCAAAAGATTGCAGTCAATAAGACTTTGGTAACAGTTGTTGTTATAAAACAGTTCTAGTCGTTAGACTAATTGTTAATTGTACAGATGCAATTCAGCTGTGTAAGTAGAACAACAGTTGTTTTGTTAAATGGTTAATTATTAAGTGCCATCTAGGTCATTGTTAACACCAGCTGAAATTAATAAAGTAACGATGATGGGCAAACAGTGTTCATTACTGCTGCAGTAGTTGTTAGGTAAATCTTTCATTATATTGCAAATTGGTGCTAATGGCCCTAAATGGGAAATTGTGTCAGCAGGGCTTTGTAGCAGGTCTTTGTAGCAGGCCTTTGTAGCAGGCCTGCTTTATGGCTCCCTTGTGTAAGAGGAGAGCATGTGGGAATGGTGTAGTTTAATGCCAAGTCTGAGGGTATAGCAATAGAGCATGCCCAAGGGATCAGGGTATGTGCCAGAGGTCTATGCCTGGCAAGAAAGTTATCATCCCAAACACATATGCAGTGAACACCGCTCTCAGGGAGACATTATAGTTGGCTGCCGAATCTTCTATTCAGGTAAGAGTTTTTCATAGGTGAAACGTGGAGGGCGAAGCACAAGCTATTGGAACGAGCAAGGTTTCATAGTTTCGGCGACAATGCATCCCATGTCTTTATTGGTAGTAGCGGTTCACTGAAGTTGCTGGCAGCATGAAAGCTGGCTAGAGGTTCCACACATTGTACCTGTGCTACTCTACAATTAAGGGACCACTTGCAGTTTGGTAAGGTGTATACTTAGTTATACATTACAAATGATTGAGACATTATCTGCTACTTTGAACGGTAAATATAAAATGTACACTATTAGCTTTTCAAGCAGGTTAGAATTGGGCAGGTTCAGTATAAGGACCAAGATTGTCTTGCAAGACTGGCTCGGAAATCGGGCCACAGTTGCTGTTTAAGGTAGTTACCAAGTAGCTTAAATATCATCTCTAGTTTGGAGATGGAACAGATTTGCATAACTTGCCAAAAATTTATGTTATTAGTATCAACTATCTATAGACTCTACGGGCATTGTATGGGTTATAGAGTGATTGGGCAAATAAGCATATTGTCATGCTCATGTTCAGGTTGATGCATTGTGATGATGGCATATGTTAGTCAGGAGGGTGCAATCTGTTAAAGACCGCTGGAATGGTTAGATAATAAATATATATATATTGGTTTCATGTTTATTTCGCTGGTTGCAAAATATTTGGCATAGCAGTGGCGAAAGATACATTCTCGCCAAAAGGAGAAGGAGGGTCTTTTATGGCTACCTCCATTTTGTCTCATCAATCGAGGCTTCAAATAAAGTAATTAAGAGGCTTTAAGTTCCTATTGTGTGATTATGCAAATTGATTCCCGATTTGTTGCGAATAATAATATAACATTATTGGTTATTTTAAACATAAATTTGCTTGTTCCACCTGAGGCTTCGGAAATCAGATGTTGCATGATAAACTAAATTATGTTCTGCAGGTTTAACAAACTGCCCTAAGATTTGGGTTGTTACATCTATTCTTCTATGTGTTCAAAATGTTTGCATAGCACCAAACCGCTGAATTTTCTTTTCCAGGAGATGAAAGAGTTTGTTATGCTTGTGTTCCATGGAAAATTGTATTGATTGCTAATGTTTCGAGTTCATGCTAAATGATCGTCTGTTAATTATGGAGTTATATGGCCATTAATTGGGTCAATGAGCTTCCTCATTGAGTTTGCTGTAGCAAACAAGACTCGTTCTGCCGGGTCCACACCGGTTATCAAGGGGTAGGATATCTTCACCATAGGTCCCAGGTCCAGTATAATGCCGTATGCGATGTTGACATTTGGGAACACTATTTCACCAGGAGGCAGCAACTGTATCCTTAAATTTGGCTGGAGTTTATTAGGTAGTTATCCTTATGGCACTGGTTTAGTGCAGCAGGTTCAGTCGTTAAATAATTGTGATGGTACAGGATGATAATGTCTGTAAATTATAATATATAATATTATGTTATAAATACTTGAGCAGATCAGAAGGGGGTCGGGTCTGAAAATAGTCACAGGCATACCACGGGACCTTTGATAAGGTAAGCACACATATATATAACAATATGTCAAGGTCATCAAGAGCCTTGGAGTTCTGGACTAGCAATGTTGTTAGTCACAAAGAATTTGGGAGAACTTATTGTTCAGGCCATTCCAGATGAGAAAAACGGAGTTGTGTTATGTACTAACGGATTCTGTTTCCAGATCTCATTCCGCCAGGGCTGCTACAACATCAGCAGCAAGGGTATTTATGTTCCGCTGGGTCGCATTGTTACAGCTGGCGCATGGTCCATCGAATGAATCTCCAAACATCTGTAATGACCCATTGGTGAACCAGGAGTATTTGTTAAATCTATTTATGTTCTGGTTATATTTTCCATCTGGGTGAGAGATGGAAATATTATTGTTTCATTTAAACAGCATCAGCATGTTTTACATCTATGTTATGACTGTATGCATTATGAATGTTTTCCCTTCATTTGTCAATGACGCAGCTGTGGTTGTATATACTCGTTTCACGCGGCATGAAATCACACAGCTTTGAAGTCTTCACGTAGTCACTCACATGACTTCGAAGTAAAATAGTAAGATTAAACGAGAACTTACCATTTTGAAGTTTGATCTTTATTTTATGAGGAGTCGTGTTGAGGGACTACGTGCCCTCCGCTCCTAGCCCTCATAGATTTCATCTGGTAGTTCTAGTCTTTGTTATCTTACCATTGTACTTCAGTCACTATTTGCTGTGATTTCACACCGTTGCTTTGAAGATTGACGCACGAACGGCTGTACGTGGTTCTTCACGTAGTCCCTCAACTCGACTCCTCATAAAATAAAGATCAAACTTCAAACTGGTAAGTTCTCGTTTAATCGTACTATTTTGGTGTGCTCCACTTTCCAAATGACATCGTGCACATCTAGGTAGACCACACCATGATCATACAACCCTTACTATCTGCATTTCAGATGTTGAGGTTTGGGATCTGCAATTCGAAAAGCATGACAATCCTCCATTGAGCTGCTAGCCCATTCTATTTAGCTCTCCTACTAGTGTTGTCAATAATGTACACCTGACACTGGTGCAATGGTGAATATGATGTCAAGTAGATCGTAATTAATTCATGACAATCCTACATTCCCTTTAATGGCAAGCCGTTCAGGGATTGGCGTGTAAATAGGCAAAATAATACCTCGGTGTATCTAAGCCTGCCGAGGCCAAACATTAGTCTGCCTTAGTTCAAATATGACAATAAGTCCAGGCTGTACATTCCAAATTAAACTTCAGAGAAAGCTGTCTCGGACTAATCCGAAGACCCATGTGGCTTATCTTTTTTTTATTTTATTCTAATATCAACACTGTTTCAATCAGAATCTGCAGTAGTGCCTAATAAAGCATGCTGGTGATGAACGATAATGAAAAGCCTGATACCTGCTGTCACCATCAAGTTAGGCTAATGAATGAGAGGAGAATTTATGAGTAATGGTCCTTGCAACTTCTCAAGTACTTTGACACATTGGCATCCATGATTAATTTGAAATTGTTATAGGCCCCAGGTGCAGCAATAACTGGACAACGAGACTCCACAACTCTCAGTTCTAAGTTTATGGTTGGAATTTTATGCCTCAGCAAAATCCATGAGAGCTTTTGGTGTACAGGTTTCTTTTTGTATCTGGTTTCCCTTTATTGTTTGTGTTCCCGAGTCCCTGAGGCCATGTGAATGGCAAGCAGTTCCAGGGTGAGAGCATCACCTGGGCTCTGCAAGTATGTCTCCTCAATAAGCACCAGCAATCTGTGCAATAATGGGGTGCAAAAGGAATGACTTAATCCAACATTTTCACAAAGTAATTTTCAATGGTTCTTTGGTTTCTTTGTTATCCAGTGTACCAAGGTACAGTGAAACACTTATTTTGCTTGGTGCTCAGCAAGACCATCCCCATACATAGCACAAACACCCGGTTAGTACAGAATGTACTGAACAGCCCATTGAATCTAGATGCAGAAGAGGTTCATGGGTAATACCATGGGACAGAACTATGATTTGATACGTGAATGCTCCCTGGCATAGAGACAATATGGATAATTTTAAACAGCGAGTTCAATTTGCTTACAAGGCTAAACTGTTAAAGTAGATGGAACAGGGACCCAAGCCGCATAACCTCCCATTTCCTTCTTTAAGGAAGGGAGGACAATGCGCAGGAGATTGCTCTCTCGCTCTCTCGCTCTCTCGCTCTCTCGCTCTCTCGCTCTCTCGCTCTCTCGCTCTCTCGCTCTCTCGCTCTCTCGCTCTCTCGCTCTCTCGCTCTCTCGCTCTCTCTTTTCCCCCCCCCCCCCCCCCCCCGTTTCAGCCGTGGCTGGTTCTGGATCTTCTTTGCACTTCTGGCAGCAAAACCAGACAGACCATGTGGTTTCTGGATTGGGAATAGGCCAATGGAAATGGGTTTTATGAACTAGGGGTACTCTAAGGTCCATGAGGCTGGGAAGGAAGGTGGGGGGGTGGGGGGGATGCATTTTGTTATGTGCGGTCATACCCATGTAAGAGTACAAGAATGCCTGTCTCTCTCGGTCTCTCTCTGTCTGTGCTTCGATGAGGGAAGCAGGTCGGTGATTGATCAAAAGGCCCCTCGGAAACTGTGTCTGATTGGCCGGCTGGTGACCAGCGCATTATGTGATTGGACACAATGCCCTTGGAGACAGCGGCTGATTGGACTGAAATAGACAGATTTGGTGATTGGATGGGACTTTAAGGGAAGCTGGTCAGTGATTGGACGCCACCCCCTTAGAGACAGCAGTTGATTGGCTGCCAAATAATCGGGTACAAAAAATGGACAAATAGGGAAACAACAACCCTTCGATCCAGCACCGCCATTCAATGTGATCATGGCTGATCATCCCCAATCAGTACCCTGTTCCCCATATCCCCTGACTCGGTTATTTTTAAGAGCCCTATCTAGCTCTCTCTTGAAAGCATCCAGAGAACCTGCCCCCACCGCCCTCTGAGGCAGAGAACTCCACCACCCTCTGAGGCAGAGACTCGCCACTCTCTGTGAGAAAAAGTGTTTCCTTGTCTCCAATCTAAATGGCTTACTGCTTA